>PGTU02000006.1:4100834-4469369 GCA_002896215.2 Cicer echinospermum
TAGTGGTAGTCAACACCCTACAATGTGCTCTTTGTATGATTGAGTTAGGTCTAACCTAAATTTTGGAAGCATGAACCAAACTGTTCTATCGGTTTGCTTCACTAAGTTCTTATATTTTTGAACTGAACAGTTTTTGAGATTAAAGTAACAAACTGAATTGAGATGTTAGAGAATTGTTAGCACTTTCAAAGAAGCTCCTGTTTGGACCTTCAAAGAATTGCAATCAATATACAAGTGACAAGCTTTTCATAGAAAATCTCCATCAAATATTGTTAATATATCAAAAATGTCACTTATTTTATCAATAAAAATGTTTTATTTGAGGGTTAATTACACTTACTAGTTTATGGTGACAAGGTTTGGATGTTTTACTGGCAGAGATGAGACTGCAATTGCGCAGTCACACAATTTCTTAAGCTTCCTTCTTGAAACTCCAACTAGTATCTCTATTCAATACCTTCCTCATCTGTGTGGTCCTGACCGTGACACTCTCTGCATAGTAGAGATTTCTTATTTAGAGGTTCTTGTCAGTAAACAATGTTTGAATGTGAAGAAGGGTGAGTTTTCGAGCCACAAGTGATTGAGTTCACGAAATGAAGGTATGAGCGAAAAGTTTGGAAAATAAGTGTGAGTACTCAGTTCTTTGACTCATTTCTTGTGGTGTAATTCAGTTAGGTTATGTTTGAGAGTTTAGGAGGAGAGGAGAGTAGAGTGTTTTGTGAAAGTATGAGAAAATGGAAGGAAGGAAGAAATTTGGGGGTGGGGGGAAGCCTTTGAAGAGTTTACTTTTCTTTGTAACACAAAATCCCCTTTATTTGGGGAATTTAAAAAATGTATTGGAATTTGGAAGAGGGTTTCCGAGGGTTTAGATAAACTCTTCATTTTCTTTCTATGTTATAATATTTTAAAGAACCACCCGTGGTTCTTTAACTTAATTTCAGTTAACGTTTTAGTCTTTTTATCTTTTTTTTTCCTCTCAATTTGGTCTTTTATTTTAATTTTAAGTGATAATTTGATATTTTATATTTTAAAATATCAATAATATTATCCTTATTTTTTGCAAAAATTCAAAAAAACTCATAAAAAATTTGAAACAAAACTCATAAAACTAATTATCATCCTCATATAATGTAATTTCATCAAATTCATAACTTAAATCTTTAAATAGACTCATATTTTCATCTCCAACAACATCAAATAAAGAATGACACATATGAGTTTATTTGAAGATTTGAGTTACGAATTTGATTAAATTTGTTTTATATTACAAAATATAATTAATTTTATGGATTTTGTTTGAAAATTTTGATGAGTTTTTGTAAAAAAAGGATAACATTGTTGAAGTTTTAAAAATATAAAAGATCAAATTGTCACTTAAATTTAAAATAAAGGACCAAATCTAAAAAAAAAAGATAAAGGACTAAAACGTTAACTGAAATTAAGTTGAGGGATCACAAGTGGTATTTAGCCTATTTTAAAAAATTAAAAATATATTTATTATAAATATTCTCTTATCATTTTTTATAAAAATATTCTCAAATAAATTAGACTTGAATATAACTGTGCGAGTATGATTTTAAAATTTTTATTTGAATGTGAATTTTTTAAAAAGTTTTAAACTGATATTTTATGATTCTTAAATATATCAATTTAACTTAAAAAAGTTTCAATATTTATAAATATTCAAATATAAGAATAATTGATTGAAAAACTACCTCCATGCATCACATCATACCCAAAACTCACTTATAAATGAGAGTGAACGTGATCCCCATTTGTTGAGTGCAATATTGTTATGTTAGTTTATTGGTCATAGTGTTTTGCTTAAGTGGGATGATGGTTGTGTTAGTTTCAATAATACATTATATGGTTGGTCATAATGTTTTCCACGTTACATAATTTGTATTATGTGTTGTGTTCCGTATAATGTATTATTGAATTATATTTTGTTTACAGTAGTACTTGTCCTATATTTTAGGGGTGTAACAAGTTTATTTGATTTAATATTTTTAGGAAAAAATGGAACTGTTTAAAAATAATTGATATTATTTCATATGTCAGCGCAAGTAATTGTTCCATGAGATTGCTTGTTTCTTTCAATGAAATAAAATTCCAGGAATTTGTTGGATACAATTATATTATTTTTAATCAAATATCATGAAATTATTTACCAAATACTGACAAATCTCCACAAGTAGCATTGAATAATGGAATTTTATTTAGCAAGAGAACACATTGTTGTATTTAATGTTGATGTGGTTAAAGGATCTTAACTAGTAAGTAACCACAAAATAATTTACACAAATATTACAAAAGCTTTCTACCATAAACCACAACAAGCATACTTTTCCTTCTATCCAATAAATTATATAACAAAAATGTTATATCCTACCTATTGAAACCAACCAAGTGAAAGGAATAGAAGTGTGCATTATTCATTTTTGTGTTTCATGTTTATTTATTTATTTTTTAAAAACTAGAGATTAACAACTCTCCTATATATGCTCACATTATTAATGTGAGTGTGCATTATTCTTTTTAATTTTTGATATGGAGGAGGTGATTAAGAGATTGCTCCAGTGAGTTTAACATTTTTGATATGGGGCATCGTGGAGGACGGAACAAGAGCTATAACATTGTTTTCCATCATGGAAGCCATCGAGGTATTTTCTATTGTTGCAAGAGTTTAATTTGCACGTATTAACTAAGTAAAATATTTTACACCGTTAGCACATCACAGTCACTCATTTCTATTATTTTAAAGTTGGTTACCAACAAGTAGAGCCGTCAATTAAAGCATGCAATCAGAACATTGGCACAAAATTCTAAATTAAGGAGAGTCTCAATTTTTTTCTCATAATATACCTAACATTTATATTGATATCTTTAATTTTGTACATTGAATATTTTAAAATTTTATATTTACACCTTATGTCTAAAATAAATAGTCAATTTTCTACCACTGAGATTGTGATAGTGGCTGCAGTTTTTCAAGCGCCACGATCCACCGTCAAATGATAGAATCTTAAAAATTTTGGTGTTATGATTTTGTGATTATAAGAACTCAGTTTTTAGATTCGAATAAAAGTTCTAAACATATTAAGACGGTATTAAAAATATATGTTTAAGATTGATGGTCATTGTAAAAACTCTTTAAACAAACAATATATAAATTAAATTTTTCTTAACAAAAATAGATAAATAGATTAAAGTATATGTTTCATCCTATTGTAATGTCATCAATGATCATTTTCCTATAGCTAGAGTGAACGGCGGAGCATCGCTTTTCAGTTTCCATCACATGCATGTTGCAGTTTGAACTAGCGGCATTTAATTTAGAACTTTGAGAGTCTTATTATGAGTTGTTGTTTTTGTACCTTCCTTCCTTTTTTTTAAAAAAATTCAATATATTTTGAAGGCTTTGTTGTCGAGAAGGTGAAAAAATATGCGAAGATACATATATTTTTGGAGAGTGAGATGACCTATCGTACGATTTCATGTTGTTTTATTTGTTGAAATGTGAAAGGCTTTTTGGAAGATACTTGTGTTTATGCAACAAGTGAATTTCACTTGTTCTTTCATTTTGCTTTGGTGTGTAATTCTAGCTTGTTGATTGTTATTTAAAATAACGTGAGCAATAATAAAGAGAAACTAGAGACCGTCTCACAAAGATTGTGATGTTCCTTATTTATTACCAAACATCATAACAACATAACTTGTTTGGTAAAGATGAAGACAAACATTTTGAATTGTCACATGCAATTGAAATAAAAGTTTATAAATGAATAGTGAGTAAGAAGCCATAACTAAGATATCTTAATAGTTTGACCATAATTTTCTTTAAGGTAAGTAATCGTAAATAATTATGTCTAGTTATTTTGTTAGAACATTTATTTTATTGCTATTTTGTTGATTCAGATTGAGAGAATTAAGAATGAAGGAAGAAAGGAATAGAGAGAATCAACAATATATTATTGCTTGCATTACAAGTAATTACACTTGCTTTTGGTTTTATATCAAACACTTATGATGAAACTGTTATAGCAAACTAATAACAACTCCTAACAACTTCTAACTATTATCTTGAATTACAATTTCAACATTCTCCTTCATTCATAATGGTTAAAGGCATTATTCGAAGCTTGTTTCTCATCTCTTGAAATTTTAATTTCTTAAATGACTTTATAAGGATATATGCCTTTTGCTCATCTGTCCTGCAATGCTCCAGCCTCAGTTTGTCTTTGGTCACTTGGTCTATCAAGAAATGAAAACGTGTTTCAATATGATTGTTTCTCCCACGTGCAATCAGATGTTTGACTAAGTTTATTGCAAATTTATTATCAATCAACATCCTCAACGGTCCTTCATTTCTCAATCCCATTTTAGTCATTAATTATGTAGTCATAAAGTTTGACAAACTCCCATTGATGCAACAACATATTCATCCTCACATGAAGATAGAGCTACTATGCGTTGTTTCTTTGAGACCATGAAACTGATGTCTTATTCACCATAAACACATAGCCCGTAGTGCTTTTCCTATCATCCTTGTCTCCACACCAATCAACATCAGTGTATCCTACTAATTCAGCTTCATTTTCATCTAAACTTCTAGAGTATAATAGGCCATACTCACTAGTTCCTTTGATGCATCTCAAGATTTTCTTTGCTATCAAGTAATGGGGTACTCTTGACTTTTCCATGTATCTACTAATCAACCCTACACTATAGGATATGTCAGGTCTTGTATTACACAAATACCTCAATGATCCTACCACTTGCTTGAACAATGTAGTATCAATCAACTCTTCATCTCTTTACATTGATAGTGCCAACCCTATTTTTGAAGGAATACTGGTGATGTTGAAGTCTTGCATATTAAATCTCTTTAATATATCACTAACATACTTCTTTTAGTGCATGAATATTCAATTTCTCATGGTGACAAACTCAATTTCAAGGAAATAGGACAATACTCCCAAATTTGACATCTCAAATTCATCTTTCATTCTAGTTTTAAATTGGGCTATCTCAACTTCATCAAATCCAGTTACTAATAGGTGTTGAAACCAAGTTGGTTTTACATTTAGAGTTTTGATGTTTTACAAAAGTATTTTATGAGAATAATATATTTTGAATTCAAAGAGTATAAAAAAAGATTTATGTTTATAAAGAAAATCTAAAATAAGATTTTGATTCAAATTTATAATTGAAGAAAATCTAAAATAAGTCTTGGTTCAAAATTATAATTGATGAAATCTAAAATAAGATTGGATTTAAATTTATAATTGAAGAAAATATTTGACCAAGTTGAAAATAAAATATGGTCAAAATTTGAAGAAGATTTAATTAAGATTTGATCAAAATTTGAAGAAGATTTGATCAAAATGTGAAGAAGATATAATTAAGATTTGATCAAAATTTGTAGAATATTTGATCAAGATTTATCTACAACAAAATATGAATAGAATCAATTGAAGAATTTACAAACGCAATCTAAAAAAAATATAAAGCAGAATCAATATGAAGAGTTTACAAACTCAATCTAACAAATAGAAATAAAATCAATTTGAAGAATTTACAAACTCAATTTGAACAAGATACAATTCAAAATTAAACAAGGACTCAATTGAAGCCCAAATTTGCACTATAAATAGACACTCAAGACTGAAGGAGAAAAACATCGAAAAGTAAAAAAGAGTAGAAGAACTCATAAGCTCAAAATTACAAATTCATCTTGGAGTTCAAAGAGAGAAATACATGTTCAAGTTATAAATATTTTATGAGTATTCTTTTCTTAGCGTGAGAGTTATTATTATTATCAACTTTGTTAGAAACAACTACTCACGTACCAATTTTTTGTATCCAACCCGGTAATGGTTTAGTTCATTCTTCAACATGGGGTTGTCAGGTTGTTAGGAGAAGACTTGAATTGCAGGGTCAAGTTGGTTAGTTCCTTCTTCAATCTGGGGTTGTAAGATTTTTAGGAGAAGACTTGGCTTGTAGGATCAAAGTGGACAGTTCCTTAAAACTCTGAGGTTGTCAGGCTGTTTGGGAAGACTGACTTGGAGGGTCAGGTGCTTTGTAATTCAAGGTATTTGAATTAGTGGATTAAAGTCTTCTGAATGAGGGGACTGAATATAGCCATGTTAATGGTGAACTAGGATAAAACTATGTGTTAAATTATTTATACTTATGTTGTTTCCTGCCTCTGAATTTGATTGCTTCTACTCCAAGTAATTCACAAAAATCAACCTGTCTTCAACAAATTAGCAAAAAGTTCTTGTGTTTGCACCTTCAATTGGCATCAGAACTCAGTCTCAAGGCTGAACACTTTACAGTGTTTGAGGAAAGATCCAAGGTTTCAACATGTATGGATACAATGAATCAATAAATGAAGAAATTGAGGTATTTTCAAAATTTACCCGATCTGATTTAATTACTGCTATAAATAATTTTTTAAATAAGAATCACAAATTGACTTTAAAAACTGAAAGCACTTAGAAAAGAAAATACTAATCTAACTGAAAAAGTTAATGTT
The DNA here is from genome assembly GCA_002896215.2 of Cicer echinospermum. Classification (NCBI taxonomy): domain Eukaryota; kingdom Viridiplantae; phylum Streptophyta; class Magnoliopsida; order Fabales; family Fabaceae; genus Cicer; species Cicer echinospermum. The sequence continues at coordinate 4,107,376 of PGTU02000006.1, forward strand.
TTAAAGAATCAAAGTGTTGAATTTAAAATAGAAAATGCAACTCTGAAAACTGATACCACTGAACTTAAAACAGAGAATGCAACTCTGAAAATTGATATTGCTGAACTTAAGGAAGATAATGCAACTCTAAAAACTAATATTATTGAACTTAAAACAAAAAAAATGCAAATATGAAAACTAATATTGTTGAACTTAAGACTGAAAATCTAACTTTTAAAAGTAATTATTGCTCAACATCAATTGAATATACAACATATAACTCTAATAAGCATGAATAAGTATTTCAATATTTTCTTGATAATGGTATGGAAAGAAGCAAGTATATGCATCTATTATTTATGGGGTTAGTAGGAATGGTAAAAGATGAATAAGATTTCAAGAAAAAGTAATTGAATCTAAGTTTGTTCCCTCTAAAAGATGAATAAGAAAGGTCACACTAAAATATCTTGTCCTATGCTAACCACATGGAAAGACAAGAAATATTTAAGAATTAACAAACCAAGACCCAACCAAATTTGGGTACCAAAGGATAAAATTGTTTATGGAGCAAATGTTCTAAGCAATAAAATTGAAACACCAGTCATGGTGTCTGAGCAATGGATGTTTGCAATATATGAAAGGAAAAAAGTATATGTTCCAAGAACTTTCAAATGGAAGCCAACTGACTCTAGTGGAAGAAGGACTCGTCAGCACAATACCTATCAGAACCAAAACCATATGATAAACCAGAAATATCAGGAGTATCAATAAAATCAAAATTGACAGAGAAATCACACAAATCAACAGAACTGAAACTACTAGAAGAATTAGAATTAGCATCAGAGGAACCTGATACATCAACAGAAACAAAAGTGACATATTAAAAATCATAATCAGTAGACTTTTTTGAACACTCCAATCAAATTCATCAAGACTGCAAACTTGGATGTGAATTCAAATCCCTTCATCCAAACCCTCTAATCAGAGAATATACAAATTCAGAATCTAAAAACCAGAAAAGAAGAAATAAAAGGGTTTTCAGAGTGAAACTAAAATTGTTGACATCTAGGTTATATCTTTCTTTAAATTTAATTATTGTCTAATATTATGTTTACTGTGATTGCAAGAAACTTGATCTTAAAAATCAAATCAAGATAATTACTTTGCAGGTTCTAAAAAATTTAGAGGAATAAGGAGACCACAAAATTTGAACACTTCAACAGAAGTAGCATACAAGTTTGGTTTTTACGAAACAAGCATAAACCACAAAACTGATATTTTGGCTGTATTGATTTCATTATTCAATTCTTTGATTTATAGTATATTATATGACAAACAACTTGACCTTAAAAAGTTAAAGTAAGATAATGATAATTCAGGTTTATCGAAACCAGAGGAAATATATGCAGACAAACCAGAAGAACTTAAAAAATCAGAGGATTTAAACAAATTAGAAGAATATGACAAATATTCAAAGGATGAATCTGATCAAGTCAGAAACAGTCCAGATTAGTGAGAAGAAAGATCGTGATGGAAGTACAAGTCATCTAATTCTGAAACTCTAATAATTGGAAGTGCAATTAATCCTTTGAGGACCATATCACTCACTAAAAGATACCACTTTGTTTGACATACTCCCATCAATTGAGCCGACCTCTATTGATGAAGCATTGACAAATGATTGATGGATTCTTGCATGAAGAGCTAAATGAATCTAAGAAGAATGATGTTTGGGATCTAGTACCTAGACCAAAGAAGAACATTATTGGAACCAAGTGGATTTTCATAAACAAGCTAAACGAAAAAGGTGAAGTGGTCAGAAATAAGGCAAGACTTTTCAAACAAGGCTACAATCAATAAGAATGCATTGGCTACACTGAGACATTTGCTCCAACGACTAGGTTAGAAGTTATTCGTGATTCTCTAAATGGTTATATAAGTGAAGAAGTTTATGTTAAACAACCGCCATGTTTAGAAAGTTATGAATTTCCAAATCATGTTTTTAAACTTAGGAAATCTTTGTATGGTCTAAAACAAGCACATAGGAAATGGTATGATAAACTTAATAACTTATTGCTTAAAAATAACTTTGAAAGATGACAAGTAGATAATACACTTTTTAGAAAATCAATAGAAGATGACATTCTTATTTTTCAAATTTATGTTGATGACATTATTTTAGGATCTACTAATGACACTATTTGCCAAGAATTTTCTAAATGGATGCAACTTGAATTTCAAATAAGTATGACGGGAGAACTTAAGTTCTTCTTAGGGATACAAATTCAACAAAGTCATAAAGGTAAATACATTCACCAAACTAAATATACAAATGAGATTCTTAGGAAGTTCAAGATGAGTGATTGCAAACCTATGGCTACACCAATCCACCATACCTGTTCACTTGAAAAGAATGATTCGGGTCAAAAAGTTTACCGAAAAACCTATAGAGAAATGATAGGATCCCTACTTTACCTTATCGCTTCCAAACCTAACATAATGTTTAATGTATGTGTATGTGCAAGATTTCAAGTTGACCCTAGGGAATCACATTTAACTGATGTTAAGAGAATCCTTATATACCTAAAAGGCACCACCAATCTTACCTTATTCTAAAAGAAATCTTCAAAGTACAAACCAAGTGGATATTGTGATTTTGATTATGCTAGAGATAAGCTTGAGAGATAGAGCACTAGTGGCAACTAAACCTTTCTAGGTGACAACTTAATATCTTGGTCAAGTAAGAGAGAAAAAAAATACCATTTCAATGTCAATATCAGAGAATGAGTACATATCAACAACTAGCTGCAGTTCTCAACTACTTTGGATGAAACATCAACTAGAATACTACAAAATCCTAGAAACCAACATTCTCATCTCTTGTGATAACACTTCTGCCATTTTCTAACAAAAAAACCCTATCGTACATTTTAGAGCTAAACACATAGAGATCAAATACCACTTCATTAGGGACTTTGTTCAAAAAGGGGTACTAAATATTCAACAGCAATGTGCTAACATATTCACCAAATTTATAATTGAAGATTTGATTCAAATTTATAATTGTAGAAAATCTTTGACCAAGTTGAAAGGAAAATATGGTCAAGATTTTATCAATATTTGAAGAAGATTTAATTAAGATTTGAAGAAGATTTGATCAAAATTTGAAGAAGATTTAATTAAGATTTGATCAAAATTTGAAGAAGATTTGATAAAGATTTATCTAAAAAAAATATGAACAAAATCAATTTGAAGAATTTACAAACGCAATCTGAACAAAAATAAAATAGAATCAATCTGAAGAGTTTACAAAATCAATCTAAACAAAATAGAAATAAAGACTAAATTGAAGACCAAATTTTCACTATAAATAGACACTCAAGGCTGAAGGAGAAAAGCAACGAAAAGTAGAAAAGAGTAGAAGAACTCACAAGCTCAAAATTACTAATTCATCTTCGAGTTTAAATAGAGGAATACTTGTTCAAGTTAGAAACATTTTATGAGTGTTCTTTTCTTAAAGTTTGAGAGTTATTATAATTGTCAGCTTTTTTAGAAGCAACTACAAGTTCTAATGTTTTGCATCCAACCCGATAGTGGTTTAGTTCCTTTTTCAATCTGGAGTTGTCAAGTTGTTAGGAGAAAACTTGGCTTGCAGGGTCAAGGTGATTAGTTCCTTCTTCAATCTGGGGTTGTGAGACTGTTTGGGAAGACTGCCTTGGAGGGTCAGATGCTTTTTAATTCAAGGTATTTGAATTAGTGGATTAAAGCCTTCTGAATATGGCGACTGGATGTAGCCAAGTTAATGGTGAACTAGGATAAAGCTATGAGTCAAATTATTTATGCTTTCGTTGTTTGCTGCCTCTAAATTCGATTGCTTCTACTCCAAGTAATTCACAAAAACCAACCAGCCTTAATCAAATTAGAAAAAAATTATCAACTTTGTCAAAAAAAATTCAACCCCTTCTCGTGCATGGACCTTTAATAGGTCATCAACATAAAAGACATATTAGTAGTTTAGGTAAGATTGTTGACATTTTAACACAAACTCCATGCTCATTCACACATTTTTTGTTGTTCTAGGAGAAATCTATCAAATCTCTTATTCCGAGCCCTAGGAGCTTGCTTTAGGCCATACAAGGTTTTCTTAACCTATATACATTGTATTATTTTCCCTTTATTTCATATCCCGGTGGTTGTCTTACATAGACTTCTTCATCCAATGGCCCATTGAGGAACACTGATTTAACATTTTGTTTATGCATGGACCAACCTTTGTAGCTAGCCATTGACACTACAAGGCTTACAGTTTCAATCCTGATCATTGGTGCATAAACTTCATCAATGTCCATTCCAAGTCTTTGTAGGAACCTTTTTGCTACAAGTCTAGCTTTGTACTTGGCAATATCACCATTAAGTTTCATTTTGATTTTATAGACCCATTTCACATCAATTGGTCTTCTGTGCATTGGTAATGTCATCAGCTCCATTGCTAGTCTCCAGTTTGGATCACTTAGGGCATCTATATGACTAATTGGTTCTGATTCAGCCAATAATGCAAAATATATCAATTTTCTATCTGCATTGATTATTGAATCAAATGCTACTTCAAAGTTGTGCAATTTTACAGACGGTTGTCCATTCCTATTGGATTATCTCACTAATGGTAGAGTTGGCTCTGCTATTAGACATGTTGCATGATCATCATCAAGATCAACTGTCATTGCATTGTTTAAGCTGGCTATGGCACATGTCTCCCAATTCCATCTTTTATAGATTCATCCACTAGTATATCTCTTCTTATAACCACTCTTACTTGTTTGGAACATAGATCTTGTAGGCTCTAGTTGAGTCATAACCCAACAACACTATCTTCTCAACTCTATAATCCAACTTTCTTCTGTTTTGAGCAAACACATGTCTAAAGCACAATGAGCCAAATGCTCTTAGATGACTTACATTTGGTCTCTTACCAGACCAAGCTTCTTCTAGGGTCTGAGTGCCCAATCTCTTAGTAGGACATTTGTTCAAGATGTAGACAACAATGCTAAGACAAAATCCTAAATTATTGTTTTGATGATAACTAAACAAAAGTTAATTAAAACTTATAATTATGATTCTAATTGTTTGGTATTTAACATGCGTGTTTGAATGTGTTAATCAATTATATGTACCAAACATTTCAAAACATATCATATTAAAATAAAGCAAGCTCATTTAAAGAAACGAAGAACGTTCTTGACTGAATCTTGTAAAATCAAGAACGTTCTCCACAGTTCCAAAATAACAAAAATGATCAGATTCTTAAAGAAAATATTAGATCCATTAGTTACAATGTGTTCTAGAATGTCTCCAAAAACATGCGAGGATCATTTCAGTATAAGAATCACTCCAAAGGACAAAGACAAAAGTTATGCTTCATAATTCATAAAGCAAAGATCATTCTCCAAGTTTAGCAAGCTTCAAGTACAATATTGACAGATTGGACATGACACCTCAGATGTACTTTTGAGCAACCTGCACATGTGATACAAAACATGAATCACTTCAATCAACTGTCAAGCAAAGATTAAAACTCATCACACCTTAAATCAGAAACGAAGATCGTTCTTGGTTTACAAGAACATTCATGCTTTAAGCAAGAAAATTCTTACTTTATGACTGATCTTATCCACTTACTGACACATGACAGATGGACTATTCTCAATGTCCAAATGAGTTGTCATTAGTCTTATTGAAGACTATAAAATAAGCCTCAAGATGAAGAACAAATCAGAGTTTCAAGTGCAAAGAAATACCTCACTCATACAATCATATATGAATTCTCTTAAGCTTCTCAATCAATTCGAATCATTATTTATGTTCTTAACTTGGTATTAGAAATCCTAGAATCTATTCTCAAACACGAGTTGAGCATACTCAGATTCTACCAATCTCTAAATCATGACGTTGTAACTCAAGAATATAATGTTGAAATAGTTTGAGTAATTTGTAAAAAATCCTTTATGAAGATTGAAAGGTAACATGATGAAATCCTTTCTGGGTAGAAAAGTAGTACTTTGTAATAGATCAAGATTGATATGTAAAAGCTATGTGAAAACCAAAAATGATTTTTCTTTGAGCAATTAATGGAAAATCTCACAATTGTGAGGATTAGACGTAACCTGTGTTGGGTGAACCAGGATATATCTCTGTGTGATATCTCTTCCCTTATTTCTATTTACTTTTATCTTCTAATCATATTTTATATAGATAAGTTAAAATTGTGTGTTTTCACTAACTAAGAACGATATTCGTTTATAACCAAGATCAATCTTGAGTTAAATATTTTGAGTTTTAACAAGAATTTTGAAAAAGGGACAATTGCAATTTAAACCCCTTCCTTGTAATTGACATTTTTACTTCAATTGACATCAATGCTAGTCTATAAGGATTAATACTTAAAAAGTGCTAGAGTAAAAGATTCACGAAGAAAATATCAAAAGTCAAGTACATTGTTGATGAAGGGTAGGGATGAAAATAAAATCCGCACCCGCGAGTACCCATTCGAGTCCGCTTGATTTGTGTGGGGAAAACCCACTTTAATTAGGTGAGGGTGCGAGTGCGGATTTTCCTCGACAATAAAATTCGGAGGCGGGGACAGGTTTGGGAGTGATGATATCCACCCTGCACCCGCACCCGAACCCGCTCGCAAGTAATATTATTGAAATTTTTTAAATTTATATACATATAATATTGAATACATTTAATATTTTTTAAATATTAAAAATTAATAATTTATCTCTTTAGAAAATATTTTAATTTATTATTATTTAATAATAATTGTTTTTATAATAATAAATATGATTTTAAAATTTATATATATATGAGTGGGTGTGGGTGCGAGGGGAGAAATCCGAGGCCCGTTGAGGGCGGGATGGATGCCTAAATTTTAGACCCGCTATGAAATGGAGGCGGGTGCGGGTTTTCTCCGATTAGCCGGGTGCGGGTGTGGAGGAGGCGAAATCCGCCCCCACCCCACCCCGTTGTAATGCCTAATAAAGGGTCATCAAATAGACCACCTTACTTTGATGGCTCATTGATGACTCTTCATCATATGCATATTTTCCCACTGTTTTAGTCTTATTTATCCTCAATCATCAGTTAAATTAAGGATTTATTTGATATATTTTGTTGATTTTTGTTCTTTGAGTTACTAAAATGTTTTATGTTTTTATTTCATTGATTAATTAGGAATTTTTCGTAATTTTACATTGCGTTTTGTTTTAGTGCAGTGCTGAATTTTGGTGAGAAATCAACATGACACATGTAGAGTATTTCAGCCATATCTGGAGTTTTAGATGTCCAATTGGAGTCAAACCAAGTGAAAATAAAAGCTAAGATCCATAGCTACATCTTACATGAAGACACCGGAACCAAATTCAGACTCGAAAGCGGAGAAAAATGAAATATACGTCAGACATTATGTGCTGAGCGCTTGGAGCGCGCCGGACGCGCCTGAGGCGTGTTTCCAGCCAGTAAACATTGTCCAGGCACTCAGTAATTAAATATATTTACAAGAGAATTTCTATACGGTAATACTTAATTCTAATCTTAAATCTACTAAGGAATTAGGGGTTACTTTGGAATTAAAGGTTCTGTCACTAAGACATTAGGGCAAGAATAATAAAGAGAATTCAGTAATAACTCAATAAAGGAATTCAATAACTAGGATCAAATTAGACGCCAAGGTTGGATTCGAAGTGAAATTCATCCCTGGCATTTTTCTCATTATAAAGGATCAATTTTATTACTGTTGTTAATTTCAAATATTATTTCAATCAATTTGGAAACTTTTTGTTCAATTTCAGTAATTAAATATAATTCGATAGTAAAACACAATCCTTGAGTTCGACACTCGGTACTACCGTTTTAATTATTACTTGCAACGATTCAGTACACTTGCTAAAACGCTATCAAATTTTTGGCGCCGTTGCCGGGGATTGCCATATCACTATCGAATTTAAATTATTTACTGAATTGAAATTTTTTGCTCTGCAATAAAATTTCCTCTTTTATTTTATTTCAAAAAAAAAATTGTTTTAAAACTGTTTTGTTTTTACTTAATTATTTATTTTTCTTTATTTTAAGCTCTTCATTACTCACAATCTGTCTAACCTTGTATGTGAGGCCAGTCCTCAGCTGAACTTATCTTTGATCCAGAAATCGAAAAAACAGCGAAGGCACATCGAAAGGTGGCTTGAGAAAGGAGACAAAGGGGAAAAACATTTAGTTGTGGAAGAAGAGGTTTTGGGTGATCCCGTCATAGTTACTGAGATGGCCGATCCACCACTACCAGAACGTACTCTCGGCGAGTATGGGAATCGAAATAGAAATCGTGCTCGATTGCCCATCCATAACCAACCGGTTACAGTCAACAAGTTTGAAATAAGTCCCGCTCTATACCGAGAGTTGAAGGAGATTCATTTTGCCGGTAGACATAACGAAGACGCCAATAGACATCTCACAAATTTCTTTGAATTATGTGAAACAATGAAGGTGGATGGTTTGTCTGAGGAAGGCAAGAGAATGAAACTATTCCCATTTTCATTGACAGATGATGCAAAAGAGTGGCTTCATTCCTTTCCTGCTGACAGCATCACCACATGGGATGATCTTGAAGATAAGTTCTTGGAATAGTACTTTCCCCCAGCAATGTTTGTTAGAAAAAGGCAAGAGATTTCCAGTTACAAACAGAAAGAGGGAGAATCTCTCTGTGACACTTATAGGAGATTCAGAAACTTACTAGCAGGATGTTCTAATCATGCTTATGAAGACACTGCCCAAATGCAAATATTCTGCAATGGTTTGAGGCCGAGCACTAGAATTATGTTGGATGCCACAACAGGTGGTTCTTTGAATTACAAGACTGCAACAGAAGCACAAAAGATTATTGAGATCATGGCATCAAATGAACAAATGATGTTGTATGACAAAGGTGGTGGATCAACAAGTGATGTATTGGAGTTGAATGTTATGGATGGGTTGGTCCTAGGCAGGTTATTCTCAAAACAGATAGAAGATGTTATTGCCACTGAGATAAAGAAAGGAATAGCAACTCTAAATATAGAACCCCCGGTAGCCCCTGTCAAATTACTAAAGCAGACTAGCTGTAACCTTTGTGGAGGAGCACATAAAACTGGAGCCTGTGAAACACTGGATGACAATGAGTTAGAAGAACTAGAACAGGTGAATTTTGTTAGTAATAACGGGAGGCAGAATAATCCATACTCTAGTACGTACAACCCTGGTTGGAGAAATCGTCCAATTTTTTCCTGGAGAGATCAGCAAGGTGGTTCTCAGGGTCAACAAGGAGCTCAAACGAACCAATTTCCACTTAGAAATTAGTGACAACCACAAATTCTTTCATTGAAGAGTCAAGTGCCATCCAGAAAAATCACTCTGCATCCATAAAGAATCTGGAAACTCAAGTGGGTCAACTTGCTCAACAAATGGCACAAAGAACGACTGGAAATTTTCCTAGTGACACGGTTCCGAATCCGCGAAATAATGTCAATGTCGTGACAACAAAGAGTGGCAAGGTAAGTGAACAAGTACGACTTAAAGTCAAACAAAGTGTAAGTACTTCAAGCTCGACCCACTCAGAAGAAACAGTCACACGGACCTTAGTGGAGGAGCACACCACTCTTGAAAAGGAGGAAGAACATGTGGTACAAAAAAGGGAACCACTGCCAAAACCAGAAATTCGACCTCCGTTTCCTCAAAGGTTAAAAAAGGAAGAAACAGAAAAACAGTTTAGTAAGTTCCTTGATGTTTTTAAAAAATTACAGATTAACATTCCTTTTGCAGAGGCACTAGAACATATGCCAACATACGCCAAGTTCATGAAGGAGATTCTATCGAAGAAAAGAAAAATCGGCGACGAAACAGTGATGCTTACGGAAGAATGTAGTGCTAAACTACAGAGAAAACTGTCACTTTTAACATTCTGAAAGCCATGGAACACTCAAAAGAAAGAGAAGGGTGCAATCGAATCGAAATCTTAGATGAGATAGTCAACGAAGAAATAGAGCATCAAACACCCAGTTTGCCGTTAGAAAGAGTGTTATGCCTACCCCAAGATGTTATCAAAGAAGGTGAAGATCCAAAGATGAAAGAGGTTTTGGCAATGTTGGAGGCATCACCATCCTACTCCCCCCCCCCCCCCCCCCGTTTTCCTACAAGATGGGAGGAGTTGAAGTTATTGAAAAACTTCCCCCTCCTACCAACGAAAAAGGCATTATAAGATTTTTAGGCCATGCTAGATTTTATAGAAGATTTATAAAAGATTTTCAAAAATTGCAAAACCACTCACAAATCTACTTGTGAATGACACACCCTTCAAATTCAATGAGGATTGTTTGCATGCTTTTAACAGTTTGAAAAAAGTTGATAACTGCTCCCATTATCACTACACCTGACTGGTCACTACCTTTTGAAATCATGTGTGCTGCAAGTGACAGTGCTATTGGGGCAGTCATGGGACAAAGAAAAGATAAAATGTTGCATGTAATCTACTATGCTAGCCATGTTTTAAATCAGGCCCAACACAATTATGCCACAACTGAAAAAGAATTATTACTTGTAGTTTATGCTTTTGATAAATTTCAATCTTATTTACTAGGATCGAAAGTTATCGTTTACACTAATCATGATGCCTTGAGGTATTTGTTTACTAAGCAGGAATTGAAACCAAGATTACTTAGATAGATTCTATTACTACAAGAATTCGACATTGAGATCCGAGATAAGAAGGGATCAGAGAATACTGTAGCAGACCACCTATCTCGATTGGAGAATGTCGAGGAGGATGAGGACATTAGACCAATTCAAGACCAGTTTTTCGATGAGCACATCTTCGCTATGGTCATGGCACCTTGGTTCGCCGACTTTGCTAATTTTAAGGTAGGTGAGGCAATTCCATCTGATTTCACGTACCAATAACGAAAGAAGTTCATCCATGATGCTAAATTCTATGTATGGGATGAACCATTCCTGTACAAAAGAGGAGTGGATGGTTTGTTGCGAAGATGTGTGCCCGAGGAGGAGCCAGAAAAGGTATTGTGGCACTGCCACGACTCTAATTATGGGGGTCATTTCAGTGGTGATCGGACTGCATCAAGAGTTCTCCAATCGGGATTATTTTGGCCTTCATTGTTCAAAGATGCATTCAACTACGTGAAGAAGTGCGATCGATGCCAGCGCACCGGTAATATTTCAAAATAGGATGAGATGCTGCAAAATCCTATATTAGAAGTAGAAGTGTTCGATGTGTGGGGTATTGACTTCATGGGTCCATTCCCATCCTCATATAAAAGAGTCTATATTTTGGTGGTGGTAGATTATGTCTCCAAATGGATTGAAGCAGTTGCTACTCAAACTAATGATTCAAAACATGTCATCACATTTCTCAAAAGAACATATTTGCCCGTTTTGGCGTACCTCGAGCTTTGATTAGTGACGAGGGCACTCACTTTCTAAACCGAAAAATGGAATACCTTCTGAGGAAATATAATGTGCGTCATAGGGTGGCAACCCCATATCACCCACAAACCAGTGGGCAAGTTGAAGTATCCAACAGACAGCTCAAGCAAATTCTTGAAAAAACAGTGAATGCCTCACGAAAAGATTGGTCAACGAAACTTGATGATGCACTTTGGGCCTACCGAACAGCTTTTAAAACCTCCCTTGGTATGTCGCCGTATCAAATCGTGTATGGTAAAGCCTGTCATTTGCCGCTCGAACTGGAGCATCGAGCATTTTGGGCGACGAAATACTTGAATTTTGACTTAGTTAAGGCAGGCGAATCAAGAATTCTGCAGCTTCACGAGTTAGAGGAGTTCCGGAATTTCGCATATGGGAACACTAAAATATATAAAGAAAAAACCAAGAAATGGCATGACAACAAAATTAAAGTCAAGGAATTCCAATAGGGAGAACTGGTTCTTCTATTCAACTCAAGATTGAAGTTGTTCCTAGGAAAACTAAAGTCAAGATGGTCGGGCCCCTTCAAGATAATCAAGGTATTTCCATACAGCTCCAAGTGTGGAGTTGAAAGACACACACTCAAATCAGAACTTTAAGGTGAATGGACAAAGGCTCAAATCTTATTTAGGGGCAGAGTCAAAACCTATGATGGAGTCCATCCATCTGATCAACACTTGAAGGGTGGAATGTCAAGCTCAAGACACTAAACGAGCGCTTATTAGGAGGCAACCCAATTTTATATCCTTTGCACCGTATTTATTTATTGCATTTCAGATTTATTTTACTCTATTTAGTTCCAATTTGAGTCTCTAATTGCTAGTTCTCTTAGTTTTGATGTTTGGTATGAGCAAGGAATCAAAAAGATGTGTTGAGAAGCGATTGTACATCTCCAAATGACAGAACGCGCGCCTGAAGCGCACCCAAGCGCGCCTGAAGCGTTTTTTCCAGGTGTTGCTACTGTCAATGCACGCCTGAAGCGCTTTTTCCAGGTGTGGCCACTGTAACTGTGCGCCTGAAGCGCGTTCAAGCGCGCCTGAAGCTTTTTTTTCTAGATATTGTCACTATCATTGCGCGCCTAAAGCGCACCCAAGCGCGCCTGAAGCGTTTTTTTCCAGCATTTGTCACTGTCAACGCGCGCCCAAGCGCTTTTTCCAAGTATTGTCACTGTCGACGCGCGCCTGAAGCGTTTTTCACGACCAAGTTTTAAAACCCTCATCTTCTCACTCAAAACTCCCATCCTTCATTATCACTCTCCAAACCTCCTCCATTATCATCAAATGTCAGTCTCCTTCTCTTCATTATCACTCTCCAAACCCTCTTCCACTATCTCAAGTAAGTTTTCCTCTCCTATCCAACATTTTTTCATCCTCAAGTAAGTTTTTCTCAATTTCTAATATCAACTCTTTCTTGTTCATTGATGCATCTAGGCTCTTTAATTGTTCATACATGCATGTCGAATTTATGCTAGTATTAGAAATTGTTCATACATGCATGTTGATTTTCTGAGATTGAATGGGTGTTAATGTTGCATATATGTGAGTTGTTCATGTGTTTTATGACTGCACTCCAACTGTTTGTTAAAATGACACAACCACTTTTGCACCTTAATTCCCACAAAACATGACTGCACTCCAACTGTTTGTTAAAATGACACAACCACTTCTGCACCTTAAGGACCACGAAATTTGTACTGCACTCCAACTGTTCGTTAAAATGCCATTCAATGCATACGCACTATTATGATGTACAATTTTGTTGGACTAACCCAGGGCCACTTAAGTTGTTATTTTCTAAAGGGGACCATGCTTAAATTAATTATCTCTAACTTGAAATATTTTGAACCCTGGGTGTGAATACTTGTTTTTGCAGGACCTAATGGCAACCCAACAGACACCAGGAGGCAGTTTTTATACTGATCTATTCACACCTCACCAGTATACTGGAGACCATAGCGGAACAAGAGCGGATGATCTAAACGAGAATTCTTGAACTACTAAACTGATAGAAGCTTTCTTTCCTTTTTTTTTTCTCTCTTTCTGTTGTTTGTCCTGTTGCTTTCCGTTTTCTCATTTTCTTTGTTTAATGCTAGTGTATTTTGACTTTCTTTTCTTTATGTCGTTTTTTCCTTTCACTAAATGTGTACTATGATGAAAAAGTTGTACTGACTTGCACTTAATCTTAAAGTTTCGGTTTGTGATTTCGAAAGTTAAATTTCATTTCTTAGATTATGTTATTGCTCAAGTCGACAAGCCTTCCTAATGCATGCATTCTTGATTACTAAATGGTTGTAGAAGGCAAATATGCCATCAATTTTTCAAAAATACAATTTTAACTTTTTAGAAGCATGTTGGCTTTATTTTGATTGTTCATACTCTCTCTTATTATCCTAGCTGTGAGCTTTTGAGCCTAAACACTTAAATTATTTGTAGTGTGATTATCCAGACATGTGTTATCCCTCTAGAACTTGCACTAATTCTGACTTGCATCACTTGTAATTTATGCATACATTGAGGCAATTTTATTGGTCGTTTGAGCCTTTCTAACTACCCTATGAAATATTTACCCTTTGCTAGACCCTTGCCCTTTTATTTCGGTTACTAGCCACATTACAAGCCAAACACCTGACTCTCATTACATCACCTTACTTGGAGTTAGGTAGAAAAAAATTCTTGTCTTGCTAAAATTCTAAGTTTGGGGTTGCTCATGGGATAACAACTTTTTAAGTTTGGGGTGGTGATTCTCACACAAAAAGAAAATAAAAAAGAAAGAAAATAAAAAAGAAAGAAAATAAAAAAAAAATTTAGTTTGTGTACTTTGGTAAATAATATCTTCTTTGTTCTTTTGTCAATGTTTGAGAATCGCCCAAATGAAAAGGTGAAGAAAAGAAAATGATAGAATAAGGTGGAAATGTATGCCTAACTCCAAGTGGTAAAGCCTACTATCCTAAAATGTCCTACCCTTACCTAAGCCCCATTACAACCCGAAAGTCCTCCAAAAATGTATGTGTTTACTGCATTGTGATTGCTAACTAGAACTTTTTCAAGCCTATGGTAGCGTGATGCGTGTTCTAGGATTTGAGTGATAAATTCATAACCCTTTCTAAACACTTGATAAATTCATATGCATATTTTCCCACTGTTTTAGTCTTATTTATCCTCAATCATCAGTTAAATTAAGGATTTATTTGATATATTTTGTTGATTTATGTTCTTTGAGTTAATAAAATGTTGTGTTTTTATTTCATTGATTAAGTAGGAATTTTTCGTAATTTTACATTGTGTTTTGTTTTAGTGCAGTGCTGAATTTTGGAGAGAAATCAACATGATACATGTAGAGTATTTCAGCCATATCTGGAGTTTTAGATGTCCAATTGGAGTCAAACCAAGTGAAAATAAAAGCTAAGATCCATAGCTACAACTTTCATGAAAACACCAGAACCAAATTCAGACTCGAAAGAGGAGAACAATGCAATATACATCGGACAACACGTGTTGAGCGCTTGGAGCGCGCCGGACGCGCCTGAGGCACGTTTCTAGCCAGTCAACACTATCCAGGCGCGCCTGGAGCGCGTTTCCCGCGCCTGGGGAGCGCGACGCGCATCAGCAACCATAAAAAGGCAATTTTTCACTGTTTTAGAGATCTTTTTCACTATTGGGAAGTTGGGAGACTTGTGCCCTAGCATAGAAACTCAAAGACGGCCGTTTCTAACATCGTTGGAGCAGTTTTATCAAGAATCATTCATGAATCCTTCTTGTAATTCTTCTATAATCTCTATCTCTTTTATTTCTGTCATGAGTAACTAAACCCTATTTGTTAGGGATGAGTGTAACAAGATGAAACTCTTATTTTTATGATTTGATTTCTAGTTATATGAATGAGTTTATTGAATTATTTTTCTCATCTTTGTGCTTAATGCTTTTTATTTCTTGATCAACATTAAAATGTTCTACGATTTGTATTTTGAAACGGAAGTGGACTTTACGAATGCTTGAGATGAGAAATTCATGAATTTGTAGTCTAGACATAGGTGCAGGTCATGAAATCAATTAAATTAGTTGCAAAGAAATAATTTACAAGAGAATTTCTATACGGTAATGTTTAATTCTAATCTTAAATCTACTAAGGAATTAGGGGTTACTTTGGAATTAAAGGTTTTGTCACTAAGACATTATGGCAAGAATAATAAAGAGAATTCGGTAATAATTCAATAAAGGAATTCAATAACTAGGATCAAATTAGACACCAAGGTTGGATTCGAAGTGAAACTCATTCCTGACATTTTTCTCATTATAAAGGATCAATTTTATTACTGTTTTTAATATCAAATATTATTTCAATCAATTCGGAAACTTTTTGTTCAATTTCAGTAATTAAATATAATTCGATAGTAAAACGCAATCCTTGAGTTTGACACTCGGTACTGCCGTTTGAATTATTACTTGCAACGATTCAGTACACTTGGTGAAACGCTATCAAGTTTTTGGCGTCGTTGCCGGGGATTGCCATATCACTATTGAATTTAAAATTATTTACTTAATTGAAATTTTTTGCTCTGCAATAAAAGTTCTCTTTTATTTTATTTCAAAAAAAAAATTTTGTTTTAAAACTGTTTTGTTTTTACTTAATTATTTATTTTCTTTATTTTAAACTCTTCATTACTCACAATCTATCTAACCTTGTATGCGAGGCTAGTCCTCAGCTGAACTTATCTTTGATCCAGAAATCGAAAAAATAGCGAAGGCACATCGAAAGGCGGCTCGAGAAAGGAGACAAAGGGAAAACCCACTTTAATTAGGTGAGGGTGCAGGTGCGGATTCTTTCCGACAATAAAATTCGAAGGCGAGTACAGGTTTGAGGGTGATGATATCCACCCTGCACCCGAACCCGCTCCGCAAGTAATATTATTAAAAATTTTAAATTTATATACATATATATATTGAATACATTTAATATTTTTTTAAATATTAAAAATTATAATTTTATCTCTTTAGAAAATATTTTTAATTTTATTATTATTTAATAATAATTGTTTATTATAATAAATATGATTTTAAAAATTTATATATATATGAGCGGGTGCGGGTGCGGGCGGGGATGGATGTCTAAATTTTAGACCGCTATGAAACGGGGGCAGGTGCGGGTTTTCTCCGATTAGCCGGGTGCGGGTTTTCTCCGATTAGTCGGGTGCGGGTTTTCTCCGATTAGCCGGGTGCGGGTGTGGAGTAGGCGAAATCCGCCCCCGCCCCACCCCGTTGTAATGCCTAATGGAAGGTCATCAAATAGACCACCTTACTTTGATGGCTCATATTACTATTTCTGGAAAAGCAAAATGCAGCTATTTGTAAAATCACAAGATACAAGTATGTGGGACATCATTAAAGATGGAGATTTCCTACCAAGAGTTGATCAAAATGATTCAACATCTACCGAAACAAAAGAAGCAGTTTGGATATCAGAAGAAAAATCTAAAGTACTTCTAAAATCTAAAGCTCAATTATTTTTATCATGTGCTTTGTGTAGAGAATAAAGTGAAAGAGTCAACGAATGCGACATTGCTAAAAAGGTATGAGACACACTACAAACTCATCACAAAGAAACGAATCATGTGAAAGAAATAAGGATCGATATAGGTATAAGAAAGTTGAACTATTTTAAATGAATGAAGGAGAAACTATTGATGAAATGCACTCAAGGTTTACAACCATTGTAAATGAAATGTGATCCTTAGGCAAGGCATTCTTAGTACAAGAAAAAGTTAGAAAAATCATGAGATGCCTCCCAATCATATGGAGATCAATGGTGTAAGACCCATAATTTTTAAAGTACCCTTTATGTATTTTTGGTGTATTTTGGATTTTGGCTCGGAGGCTTTTTAGCCAAAGTTAATAATATTTTGGAGATATTTGTTAAAAATAAGTAATATATATATTTATGTTTATATGTGTTTGTTTGGAGGAAAAAAGAAAGGAAAACTAGAAGGAAGGAAAAGGAAAAGAAAAGAATATATAAAGGAAGGAAGGAAAAAGGAAGAAAGGAAAAACAAAGGAAAGAAAAAGAAAGGAAGGAAAATCTGAAAACTCCATCTTCTTCCTCTCTGCCACCCGCGAAGCTTTTTCCTCATTTCTCCCATTTTCATTTTCGTCGCTTTCTTTTCTTCAAAACTAGTAACCCAAGGTTGGGTGAGAGTTAGAACAAGGATTTCGCAACTCCACTCTTCCTCTTTGATTCGAAAACGAAGAAAAACGGTTTTTGAGATCCAAACACAAACCCCTCCGTTTCTTCTTGATCCAAGCTTCATTTCTCGAAGAGATAGAAGGGAAAGTTGCTCACCACCACGCTACGGTGCTAGTGAACTAATTTGGAAGCGGCGTTGCGAGCGGAGATTTTACCGGAATTACTCGCGGTACCGGAAACGCACGTTAAAGCTAACGTTGAGGTAAGGGCTCCTTCCAAACTTCTAGTTGCATTAGGGACTTATCTGTGGTTGTGTGGGAAGGAATTTGTTAGGGTTTAATATATCGTTTTGGGGAAAAACGAAACTAATATGTTATGGGTAAAACCTTAGAGTTAGGTTTTGTTTATATTGATGAACGTTTCGTGGTAAATGAGTTTGAAGTCATTGTGTATGATTACGAGTAAATGAAATTTGTGTATCTGGGTGTTATGTTGCGTTGATTTGTGTTCGTTGTATTTGGCGTGTCCATACTTGATGGTTGTTAATTGGTGTGTTTGTTGTGAATTATGGTTTGAATGTGAGGGTACGTTTTGAGTTTGTTTCTGTGGAATTGAAAAACCATTAGAGTTAAACGAGTATTAAAAATGGGGAATCTTTTAATACCTCGGTTTACTTAATGTGCATTTGAGGAAAATGTTTAAGTTAACTGGGCGTTGAGAATGGGGAATCTCTTAATGTCTCGGTTACTTAACTATCGTTTTTGAAAACCGTTTCGGTAAATGAGTATTAAGAATGGGGAATCTCTTAATGACTCGTTTACTGAATGTTTTGTGTGAAAATCGTTTAAGTCAAAAGTATATTAAGAATGGGGAATCTCTTAATATGTCTTTTTGCTTAACGTTTCGTTTTGAAAATCATTAAGATAAATCGGTATTAAGAACGGGGAATCTCTTAATGACTTATTTATTTAATGTTGTTTTGAAAGTCGTTTAAGTTAAATGGGTATTAAAAATGGGGAATCTTTTTAATATCTGCATTTGCTTAACGATTGTTGTGGATGGAGTCTGTGTATGCTCATGCATTTCATTTGGTAAATTGTGTTGACCCGTGATAGGTGACACCCTTGGTAAACTGTACTGACCCGTGATAGGTGGTACGTTTACGATTTACGTTTTTAGTAAATCGTGTTGACCCGTGATAGGTGACACCTTGGTAAACTGTACTGACCCGTGATAGGTGGTACATTTACGATTTACGTTTTTAGTGAATTGTGCTGACCCGTGATAGGTGGCACCTCGGTAAACAGTACTGGTCTGTGATAGGCGGTACGTTTACGATTCACGCTTTTTCTTTTAGTAAATCGTGTTGACCCGTGATAGGTGACACCTCGGTAAACTGTACTGACCCGTGATAGGTGGTACGTTTATGATTTACGCATTTTAGTAATCGTGCTGACCCGTGATAGGTGGCACCTCGGTAATTGTACTTTGGCCTGCGATAGGCGGTACAATTATGTTTACGGCCTTCGAGGAGGTTTTGGTTGGAATTCCGAGTCCATGCATTTTGGCATATACACATTGCATTAGGGTGCTTGGCACGCGAGTCGTATTTGATTTGAGTGTATGATTGAGTGATTTGAAATTTGATTTATCGTGGTAATTGCGTTGAAAATGCTAAGTGTTATGTGTTGATTATTGTGTGTAAGTATGATGTTATCGAGATCCCAATTGCGTGGTAATCGCGTAGGAATTGCTAAGTGTTAGGTTGTGAACTTGATTAGGAATGACTTGGGTTAATTCATGAATTTTTTGAAAAATGATCAGGGAAATCGATTTCCCAATCGATTGGATGGAAGTCAGGGACTTGGCCAAATGGACAAAATCGATTAGCCAATCGATTTTGTAATCAGTTTTCGAAAATCATTTACGAAATCGATTGCCCAATCGATTAGCTTAAGTCAGGACTCATCCATATTCGACCAAATCGATTTGGAAATCGATTGGCTTAAAACCTGGGGACTCAGTACTCACTCAATCGATTGCCAAATCGATTGATTCAGCCCAGGATTCGGTTTTCATTAAAAACCTTCACCCCAATCGATTTCCCAATCGATTGGCTCAGTGAAAATCCTCAGTTTGAGTTAGATGATTGATTACTCATTAACTTATCCATGTCTTGACTTGTTATGTGTTAATTAGGAGATTGAGAACCTCATTTTACTTTCATTTTAATTGGCAAGGTATTGGATGAACTTTTAGCATATTGAAAATCCTGTTAAGGTGCATGCTTAGTTGAAAAGTTGTTTTGAGCATTTAAAAACTTAATTGCTATGTGTTAACTGTTATTTTTTTGGTTGGTGACCCTTTACAATTATTGTGGAAATATGGGCTTTGCCCTCAGATGAGAGTCAGGACGGTCCTACCGGTTCGTACCCTACGGACGAGAATGGAGATGGGAACGCGTGACTGCAGTTACGTTAGGAGGATCTCACGGGGCACGTGGAGATACTCAGGGTGTATAGCTTTTTGGTAGGATGATCAGATTAGGATGATGTATAGGGACTAGGTGTCCTTCTTTTTGGATTGGAGTTTTTTTTAGTTTGGAAAAATGTACTTATACTAATATTGTCAGTTTGACTTTTTACATGAATGGGTTCCATGTACCATTTGTTGTTGTGTAAATGTTTTGGATTTATAATTGGAGAAACTTTTCCGCTGCTTGTAAATTATAATGACTCAATTATTTAGCCAAATGCATTTCCCGATTTAATTCTCTGTTTTATTTTAATCTCTTTTAAAAAAAAAATATACCCTCGCTTTGAAAAACGGGGTGTTACAAATGGTAACAGCCATAAGCCAGACAAAGAACCTTGAAGTACTCAGATTAGAGGAATTAGTTGGAACCTTACGAGTACATTAAGTGCTGCTACATGAAGACAAAACAACAAAGAAAGGCAAAGCAATTGCCTTAAAAGCCTCTCAAGAAAGTATGCCACTACAACCAGAAAAAGACTTAGAAGAAATCAGACAAAAAGATGCTAATGAAGAAATAGTTCTTCTTACAAGAAAAATCCAAAGAATGATGAGAAGAAGGGATCAGATCAAAAAGGGATTTTCAAATAAAAAAGAAAATTTCAAAACTGAGATAGTCAGAAGTCAAATCACATGTTTTGGATGTAATAAATAAGGACATTACAAGACTGAATGTCCCTTGAACAAAAGAGCACTCAAGAAATTTTCTTTCACGAAGAAATCAATGATGGTGACATGGGATGATTCTGATGAATGAGAAATAGAGGAACCTGAAGAAGTTAACTTATGTTTGATGGAAAACTCTGAAGATAATAAGGTAATAAATTTTGAACCATGCCCTTTATGTAAACAAATTGAAAAAGATTTTGATAACTTACTTAATGATTCAAATATGCTTGTTCAACAATTTAGCTCTTTAAATGATCAAGTTTTAAAAGAAAAAAAAAACTCAGGTTATGATTGATGAACTAAAAAATAATTCAGAACATGCAGGAATCTCATTTTAAGGAAAGTTGGACTTTATCAAATGACTTAGGAAACTTTATCAAATGCACTGAAATATTTCAAAAAGTCATGGGATCCCAAGTAGGGATCTTTTACAAAGCTGTACTTGGCTTTGACAAAACTAAAAATTAAAATAATGTATGAAAACTTTTTTGTTCCTGAAAAAAAGAATGACAAATGCAAAATGAGATGTTTACATTGTAAAAAAATTGAACATCTAGAATATGTCTGTTATTTCAAAAAAAAGGGATGAAAAATTTAAAGCAAAAGGACCATTTAAACCCCAAGAACGTTCTTCTAGAAATATCAAAAAAGGATAACGTTCTGGACACATACCAAAACATTCTTCTGTAAGAAAATGCTATTTCTGCTTAAAAATTGGACATGATGAATCACAAGTATAAAAAGAAAAACTAACCCTAAAGGACCCAAGACCAAATGGATACTTAAAAGTTCTGCAGCATCGAATACATGATGGTTATCGAAGTATCAAGAAAAAACCATGGTACTTGGACAATGGTTGTTCAAGACAAGAGATAAACAAAGTTTTATGTCCTTCATTAAAAAAGGTGGAGGCTCAGTAACATTTTGGAACAATGATCATGCAAAAATCAAAGGTAAAGGTACCATAGGTAAGGAAAATTTTGCTAAAATTAATGATGTTCAATATGTTGAAGGATTGAAACATAATCTTCTAAGCATTAATCAACTTAGTGATAATGACTTTGAAGTTATTTTTAAAACAAAAACATATGCGAAGTCAGAATGACAAACTCTGGTGAGATTTTATTTTCTGCATCTAGAAATAGAAATATCTATGTTTTATACATTGAAGAATTACCAGTTGAATCATGCTTCATGTCCATTAACAAAGACAAATAGATTTGACATAAGCGAATTGGACATGTGAGTACGAAAAGTATATCAAATTTATCAAAGTTAGATCTTGTTAAAGGACTTCCCAAAATAAACTTTGATAAAGATAAAATATGTGAAGCTTGTGCAAAACAAACTCAAATGACGCGTACCAACGCTGCAACATGCAAGAACCCTCAGTCAAGAACACCATCACCATCTCTTTCACCATCACCAACTCGTTCACCATCACCTCCACCCTCTTCATTAGAGAGAACATTCTCTGACTACCTGTCATCGTGTCCAGAATCCAGCCCCCACCGATTACACTTGCTCCATTCTCCACCATTCTTCCATTTTTATTTCAATGTGCAACTCCCTCGATCAGTCAGACTCCACCTTATCTTCAAGAAACACTCAACACTTGTTCAAGCACTTCATCTTCTAAACGAAGATCAATGCGAATCTTGGCAGTTATTGGCATCTCCAAAACCAAATGCACAAGCTCGACAATTTATACAATTTCAGTTGACGAGTCTGACTCTACACCACCATAGATTCCCAAACCAAAATCAACCACTTCATGACAACCCTATGTACCATCAAAATCCCCAACATCCCAAAAATCCCCTTCCAAGGTAATACCACCCAAGTCCATCACCTCTCAAACCAAAATAAAGATTCCTACCTCAAAATCCTCTTCAACATTCTCTCAATTTCTAAGTTGTCAAAAATTAAAAACCCTAAAAAACCTGATAAGAAAACCTCAAACCCAAAACGTTCTTCGTCTAAACCATCAACCCAAGAATGTTCTCCACTCAAAAATTCAAACCTATCACCCATAAAATCTTCCAAACCAACAACCACCAAATCCTCTACCAAACCATTCTCTTCCAAGTCCTCATTCCTCCCCTAATTCCATCAAAACTTTAGAAACTCTACAATGACAAATGGGCTCAAAGACCAATTGGCATTGGTCGTATTTTCATTTTTGAAAACCTCCAATATGAAAGTACCTCCATTAAACATCACACTAATGCCCTTGGATGGACTAATTTTCTTCAAATATCTGATTGTTTCTATCCTGATGTAATCTAGGCCTTTTACTACAAAGTTGAAGCCTTTGCAGATAAATCACTCGTTGAATCCGTTCATTCTTGCTTTTATCCTTCAACTGCCAACTGAAGAACCAATTGTTTTTGGAAAAAAAAACTGGTATTCAGCCTTAAAGACTACCAAAGAGGAAGTGTTTCAAGAGTTGTTTATTGTTGGGTCCACAAATTTCTTTTCAGCAGATCTCAAACATCTTCCAAAGACTTTTAATATCATTAGTCAACACTCAATACTACCCTACTGTGGTAGTCATGAGTATGTTTCTGACAATAATGCATTAGTCATTTATCATCTCCTCCACTGCAAGAGAATAAATATGCCCTATCTTATCATCCAACACATGATTGATGTCATCAATAAAAACTACAAGAGAAACATTGTTCCATATGGTATGATTTTCTAAAAGAACGTTAGATATTTTAATATCCCTTTGATGATCGAATCATCCCGCATTAAAATATGAAAAATTTCATCCAACATTTCTCATATGAAACAAATTCATCCATCCCACCATAACCCAATGCTACATTCACTCCATCTACCACTAAAAGAAAAAGATTTGTCTGCACCTTTACAATCAAAACCAATGTTGAACAGCCAACAAATCAAGAATTTATCCGTCTCCACATAATGTTCCCCTTTCTCCAGTTCCACAAAATCTTAATTTGTCACTTGATTAGTAACCCATGCAATTCCTACCTCTCAAACTCTCACCACTCCATTTTAACAAAGTGATATGTGTCCTCCACTTCAAATTCAGCACATCTCTCTGATGTCACCAACCTTCGTATCACCTCAAAAAACCAGCTCCTCTATTTATGGAATTAGTCAATATATGGTTTTTCCAGATTCAAATATTCCTGATCCATTAGTGCCTCACCACTCCACTCCTACAAGCTCTCTTCCTCAAGTGAACACTTGATTTGCCACTTTATTATCTATTTACACCACTACAACACCTTCTTAAAATACCCCTCTATCCACTCCCATCGAAGATGATCAGCGCCTATTCAAAAGAACAAAGATGAAAAAGGAAACATCCAAGACTTACAAGGACATCCCAAAATCTTTGTTGCTCTTCAGAATATAAGTGTTAGACAAACTCATCAGGACAAAGAGCATGCCATTTTGAGGGACTAGATGGCTAACCAGCTTGCTCCAAAGTTAGGTCTTGAGCCTCATTGGCCTAATCCTCCAACTTTTCCAGAAATGCCACAATCATCTTTGTCTTCATCATCTGAAGGATTCTGTTTTTGTGTTTGTTTTTGAACCATGTGTACGACTAAAACATTATTGTTATATTAATGAAAATTATATGTTGGTTCAAAAGATTATCACATATTAAGGGAATTTTTTTAACTAAAAGCTCTCTATGATTATTACTAGAATCAAAATTAAAATCTGAATTAACATGTTTGTCATCATCAAAAAATGGGGAGAATATTGAGACAAAATCCCAAATTTATATTTTGGTGATAATTAAACAAAATTTTAATTAAGACTTATAATTATAATTCTAAGTGTTTTGGTATTTAACATGTATGTTTGAGTGTGTTAATCAAGGATAGGTACCAATCATTTCAAAACGGATCTTATTAAAATAAGGCAAGATCATTTAGAGAAGCAAAAAACGTTCTCGACAGAATCCTATAAAACAGAGAACGTTATCAACACTTTCAAAATAACACAAATGATCAAATTCCTAAAGAAAAGATTAGATCCATAGTTACAATCTATTTCAGAATGTCTCCAGAAATATACGAGGATCATTTCAGTATAAGAATCACTCTAAAGAACAAAGGAAAAAGCTATGCTTCATAATTCATAAAGCAAGATCATTCTCCAAGTTGAGCCAACTTCAAGTACAAAACTGACAGGACACCTCAACTGTACTTTTGAGCAGCATGCACACGTGATACAAAGCATGGATCACTTTAGGAAGCTATGAAGGAAAGATTAAAACTCAGCACATCGCAAAGCAGAAACAAATATCGTTCTTAATTTACAAGAACATTCCTGCTTTCAGCAAGAAAATTATTGCTTTATGGATGATTTTATCCACTAACTGACACATGACAAATGGACCATTCTCAACGGCCAAATAAGTTGTCATTAGCCTTCTTGAAGTCTATAAAATAAGCCTCAAGATGAAGAACATATCATAGCTTTAAGTGCAAAACAATACCTCACTCATACAATCATATTCGAATTCTCTTGAGCTTCTCAATCATTTCAAATCTTCATTTATGTTCTTAACTTGATATTAGAATCAATTTTTACTAAGTTCTGAATTCTAAAATTTATTCTCAAACACGAGTTGAGCATACTTAGATTCTACCAATCTCTAAATCATCACTTTGTAACTCAAGACTATATTATTGAAATAGTTTGAGTAATTTGTAAAAATCCTTTTATGTTTAAAAGGTAATGTGTAAAAATCTTTTTTGAAGATTGAAAGGTAACCTGAGGAAATCCTTTCTAGGTAGAAAGTTAGTACTTTGTAACAAATCAAGATTGATCTATAAAAGTTGTGTGAAAACCTAGAACGATCTTGCTTTGAACACTTAGTAGAAAATCTCACAATTGTGACGACTGGACGTAACCCGTGTTAGGTGAACCAGGATATATCTTTGTGTGATATCTCTTTCCTTATCTCTATTTACTTTTATCTTTTAATCATACTTTATATAGATAAGTTAAAATTGTGTGTTTTCACTAATCAAGAACGTTCTTCGTTTATAACCAAGATCAACCTTGAGTTAAATATTTTGAGTTTAAACAAGAATTTTAAAAAACAGACAATTACAATTCAAACATCTCTTCCTTGTAATTGACATTGTTTCTTCAAACAGTTGATACTGTTTCTCCCCAGAACTTATGAAACTTATTAGATTTATATTCACCTCATCCATTAGTGAACTCATGAATCATTCCTTCTTTTTCAAAAAAATTCATGAAACTTATGTGATATATATTCACCTCATCGATTTGTCCTAATCAATTTAAGACCAAGCTACTTTGTTTTTCTACCATTAGTTTGAATTTCTTAAAGACATCAAGCACTTCACTCTTTCTTTTAATTTGGTAGATCCATGTGTTTCTTGTAAATTCTTCACTCAATGACAGAAAATTGTTGTTTCCTCCTAGTGAAACCTTCTCAAATGGACCACAAACATCAGAAAAAATTACCTCCAGTTTCTTTGATGATCTAGTTGGAACTTCAGACTTGAATAAGTTCCTATGCTACTTGACCTGCCAACATTCTTCACATAACTGCTTTGGTATCTGAATTTCAGGGAGTCCTTGCACCATGTCCTTGCCCTTTGACATTTCGAGACTTCTAAAATTCAAGTGGCCAAATATTTGATGCCATAACTAGTTTTCATTCCTAACTTCAACAACCAAACACTGATTATCACTTATTTGAATCTCAATCTTGAATGTTCTATTCTTTGAGAGTGGTGCCTTCAAAATTAATTTGTTTGAACTGTCAAAAACTTTATTTGGCCATGCTCCATCTTCATTGAACATCCCTTCTCCAATAGTTGTCAAAGACTCAACAAATTGTTCTTCATATTTGGTACATAAAGAGCATCACATATGAATGATTGTTTACCTTCCACTCTCTGAATCAATACTTTTCCAACACATTCAGCAGTCATTGTGCTATTATTAGAAAATTTGATATCCCTTTGTACCTTCTCATCAATACTCACAAACCACTCCTTATGACATGTCATTTGGATGAAGCAACTTGTGTCAAGTTACCATAGTTCAGAGCTTTCATCATCTGAGGTAGTAGCAGCCATTAATAGCACATCATCTGAGTCTAAATCCTCTGTCTGAGCCATTTGAGCCCCATCTTCCTTTCTCTTTACCTCCTTTATTCTATATTCATCAGCAAAATGTCATCAGTTTAGACAATTAGTGAAATAACAATATCAATCACGAGGAATTGGGGGTTTGAATTGTGATTCCCCTATTAAAAATTAATTTCTGCTTTAAGTTAATCTAACTCAAGATTAATCTTGGTTTCAAAAAACAACAGATGCATAATGTTCTTGGTAAATGAAAATAAAAAGAAACTAACTCTACGTGATATGTGCTTAATGAGTAAGGAATAAACAAAAGATAAGGAAAAGAGAATTACACAGTAATGTATCTTGGTTCACCCAAGGAGGGCTACGTCCAATTCTCACAATTTTTAGTTTTTCCACTAAGGTGCTCAAACAATAATATTCTTGTTTTTCACACGAACTTTCTTGGTCAATCTTCACCAATTACAATGTTTCACCTTTCGACCTTGAAATAATTTCCTATAGTTACCTTTCAGTCCATAAAGGATTTTTACAAGTCACCTTTAAGAATATAGTCTTGAGTTTCAAATAAAATATTGAAAACAAATTGATGGATCAGACTATGCTCAACACTTGTTTGAGTTTAGAGTTCTCATGTATGATTGTTTAAGTGATTGATTGATTGCTTGTTGTTACCTTGACCTTGAGGTTGTTTTTTTATGCGTGATGAAGGCTGATGACAGCTCATGTGGCCGTTAGATATATAGCTGTCCAATTTTAACTTTTAATAGACAAGTGTTCTAATTTATCAAGAACATTTCGACTTTATGCCCAAATCGTTCTTTGTATCTACTTTGAGTGAGTGCTGGACTGAGAGCTTTTGCCATCTTTTTGGTGTTAGTCCTTTTCTACTTTGTACACAAACTCCTTTTCTGCAGAGATGCAGTATTAGTGTTTCATAGTCCATCAATCTGGAGGTAAATCTTTTTATGGTTTTTGATGTTTTGATTTGCTTTGTTTTAAACTTTTGGGAAAAGGTTTTCCAGAATGATCATGTGTGAATATAGTTGGTACTTTCGCAAACCAGAATGTTGTTATAAGAAGGCTTGTATTTTTCACAAACCAATATGATATTGGTTTGACTAGACTAAATGTTGTCAAAAACTAGAAAGTTCTTGGTTTTTTTTTTCAGATTGTTTTTGTATAAACCATAATGATCTTGCTTTTTTATGCCATAGTCATGCATCATTGTTGTCACTCACCAAAATACATTTTATTTTTAAGGATAAATCTTCAAGATTAATTTAATTTTTTTTTTAAAATGCTTACCAATAAACTGAATTTCATTTGATACTTCATTTCGGATAATGCATTCATCTTTGTTGAAAGATATTTTGTAACCCTTGTCGCAAAGCTGGCTAATGCTAATAAGATTGTGCTTTAATCCCTCAAAATATAGAACATCTTCAATTAAAGAAGATGGGGCTGCACCAACTTTTAATAAGGGAGGGGGGTTGCATTAGGTGTTTAGAAATTTTTTTGTTTCCAAAGATTTAGTGATCGATTTTTTTGATTAGGATAGTGTATGGCAAAAATTAAATGGCAGAAAAATAACAAACACAACGATATTATCCCAGTTTTCCTTATGACCAAGGGTACATCCAGTCCTCTTGACACTACAAGAGATTTTTCCACTATTGTTAAAATATGTACAAATCCCATCATATGATCTCTGCTACAAACTATTACACCACTTTCTTTAAATACAATACAATAACTTCAATGATTTTTCAGCAAATGTTCTTGACTAAGAATAAAAGTATAACAATTGTACAATGATATCACTCCAATATTATTTCAAGTATACTAGAGAAAATTTCTCAATGATGTGAAAATGTAGTACATTCACTTGAAATATGAAAAATGACTTTGAGAATATTTCAGAAAGTTGTTCAAAGTTTGATAGTAGGATTGATGCGTTTAAAACTGAAGCTGTGAGGTATTTATACTTCATAGACATCACTTCTGATCAGTGGTCATCGTTCTTAGAGGTTTAATGAACATATGCAATGATCTAGAACCATTTCAAAATTTAAAAATTGCATTGCTTTGCATTTGTATTCAGCTATAGCTTCTGTGTAGTCGAATACAC
Organism: Cicer echinospermum; assembly: GCA_002896215.2. Lineage (NCBI taxonomy): Eukaryota > Viridiplantae > Streptophyta > Magnoliopsida > Fabales > Fabaceae > Cicer > Cicer echinospermum. Next base: position 4,136,506 of record PGTU02000006.1, read on the forward strand.
CTCTGTAACGTTCAATTTTTATTCAAAATTTCAACATCGTATTCGAATACGAAACCTTGTATTCGAATACAACTGAGTGAATTTTGCCATTGATTGTTGTTGCATTCGGCTACACCAGGTTGTAGTCGAATACAAATGTGCAGTCTTAGCTACTTGCTTAGCACTTGTGTTCGACAACACCATCTCGTAGTCGAATACAGATGTTCAGTTTTAGCTACTGACTTATTACTTCTATTCGGCTACAACATACTGTAGTCGAATACCACATTGAATTTTATCAATCTATATGTGAGGTACAAGAGTCATTTGTGTGGAGTTTAAAATTCGTCTCATGTGGAGTTAAAACGCATCTATATATGGGGTACAAGACCCACCCATGTGGAGTTTAAAACTCATCTCATGTGAAGTTTGAAACTAATCTGTATGTGGGCTACAAGACTCATCTATATGGAGCATATAGTTCATCCGAGTAAATAACTATTGAGTATAAGATCCATCTATATGGAGCATAAGTTCATCTCAAACACATACAATCAAAATAATTCATTTTTTTTACAATCATTTTTCATAAAATCTTATTTACAATATAATATTTCATTTGAATATATAATAACAATAATCATTCAAGAAAATATAATAAAACAATCTTTTAAAAAATATATATTCAAACAATCATAGAAAAAACGGTAATTCAACAAAAAAATGTAGTACATAAATCAATTTATAATCTATTATTGTAGTTCATAAAATCTCAATTTTAATAGTTAGATTTTCGATAAAATATATTTTTATAAGAAAATATCAATCAAAATATCTAACTCTTTTTTCATCTCAAATTTCCAAAATAAATATATCATGAAAGTTTAAAGGATGTGATTATTGACATCTTAAATCTTTCTTTGATAAAAAGTATATGTTAATCGCTATTAAACTATAGTTTTATTCTTCTTTATTTTGACATAGTTCTCTGACTGTTAATTCAACTTGCTTAGTTATTATCTATATTCCACCTAAACCTTCAACAAACATACGAAACATACTTTCTATTATTAACCTTATTTTAGGCAAATTGATTAACAATAATAATCATAATAATTTATAGATTAGAATATCTGAAAATTTAAAAGATATATTTTATTTTATTTTATTAATATAATTTGGTTTTTTTGATATTTTTATTATTTTTTATTATTAACAATAATTATTTTGATAAAAATTAAAAAATTAAAAAGTAATGAGTGATCGCATACCGGCACTAGTTACTAAACAAAAAAAATCTTTTAGGTAGTTAGTTTTTTCTTTTAAATGTTTATTTTGAATTTTCTATTTTTATTATTAAGCAAATCAACAATATTACTAAAGAGATAAAGAGAGAAATCTTATTCAAATCAAATCCATTGATATCCACCTTCTGTTTTTTTGTTAAATATCAAAAAAAAATTGTAATACTCTCTTATAATTTATTTATTCATGTTCAATACAAATGTATATACTATACATTTTAGGGATTGAAGTACCTTCGCATCATCAGTCTAAATTAATTGTTGAAGTACTCTTGATATTTGTTGCCATGCCAAATCTATATATCTATATAACTACTACCATAACACAGCACCAAAAGAGTTTTAAAGAGAGTTTAGGATTCGAACCCTAGAAACTAACATAACATTACACTATCATTTGCAAATCACAGGTGAGCAGAGGTCTGCACACTTAAAGTTGTAGGCAAAACCAGAAACATGCAGAATAAACTTCAGTATAACAAAAATGGGTATGTAGTTGTAATTGGTAACATCCTTGTAGTTCTATTCATTCATTGCTCAAACACCAAAAAAAGTTGCAAAAGAAAACCATGAAAGGTCCAACCAAGATTGGTGACTTGGTTAAATTCAATCATCTATTCATCTGTAGCGGTAGACGAGTGGTGAGGGAAAGTAGACCACACGTCTTCCCATGTCCTCTGGCCTTCGGAAACCTCCCTAATAACAGTTGCAGCTTTTTCCACATCAACACGCACTTGATCCTTGCTGTCCCTCTCCCGAATAGTCACTGACGTTGTTGAATCCACAGTGACAGCAAAAGGCACACCAAGTTCATCTGTTCTTGCATACCGTTTTCCTATTGACGTACCTGTTAACATTTTAACAACAAAAAATGTAAGGTTTATCCTAGCTAAGAGCAAAATCGGCATAAATTCATTCCAAAAACAAAATTATGTGTGCAGCATGTTGACAACTTCAGAACAGGTTTCGGAAATTTAATATTGTATCATAAAGAAAAAACACTTGTATATGAGGGTTGAATGACCAAACTCGCACTTCGCCAAAAACATAGAAAAATACTCTACATGAACACAACATATGCCCCATTCAAGAAATGATCTTACAAGTAAATTATCCTCAGTAGAAGCATTAAGTTTTGAAGATTTACAAGGTGTATGTTCCTACGCACTAGAGCACTATGTAGATCACCTAAGAGTAGAAAATTATCCTCTATGATCAATGAGTAGAAAATCTAAGTTTGTGGCAACCATTCTAACAACTAACAATATAAATTCTCTTGGTAATTCTGACATTACTACCAACAAAGAAAAGATCCCTAGTTTTTAGATTATTTCATTTCTCGGGGAGCATAACTGCAACAGTTTTAAGAACCAAATGCTGACAAGAAATATAACCAACAAACAATTACCAAACTAATAGTACTATATTTAAGTTAGTATCTCAGCTCTCACAGGGTGGGTGCATTTGTAATTTGGAAAAGTCTAAGTAACAATCTTTTTAATAGAATATAATAGTTTTGCAGCTTCTTTGGAATGCTAGGCACGTACTTCATTGCTAATTTTTCGGTGACTAGCTTTAGAGGTTTTGATAGAAGTGTATGGCTAACATTTTGGAAGAAATGGTCGGAATGTAATACTTTTTTCAAGGATTATAATTTATATGGCACCAAAGAAGATTTCAATAAGTTTAGGCAATTTGCTTCTATATAGTTGTCCTTTAAAAGGATTTCCTTGACAGACTTGAAAGGAATTTGCCACATTTACTCCATTGGTGCTTTCTCTTTTTCTTTGTTGTTTTATTCTTCCTGTGTCAGTATGAAGAATCTTCTATCCCTCCAAATGCCACAAACTTTCCTTCTTTTGATCATAAGAACATTCATTCATGAATCATCCAGCCTACACCCTCTAAAGTTTTATTTAACATAACCTACAGGTATATTTTACAAATTAATGAGAATGAGAACTTCAACTTTAACAACATACCTGTAATGTCAACCTTATGGGAAATTCCAGCAGCAGTCAAAGACTTAGAAATTAATTTGGCAACCTCTTCATACTTCTGGTTTTGAACCAGAGGGAAAACTGTGCACTTAATAGGAGCCACAAGAGAAGGAAAGCGAAATACATTTAACTGTTCATCCCCAGCTTTACTTGCCCTCGTATAGAAAGTGTGCTCAAATAGGCAATATATTATCCGTCCAATCCCAAAGGATGGTTCAATCACAGACGGTGTAAAAACACGCTGATGCTCTTTCTTTGTCTCCTTGTGAATGGTCACCATGCTCTTCTTAATAGTTACAGTTTTCCCAAGCGTACACACTTCAAACCCAACCTCACCTTTTGATTCCAGTGCAGCCTTCATATCCAAGGCTTCTTTCTCGTGCATTGCCTGCCAGAGAGGATTTCATCTCTCAATATTAATGCAAGCAACTATTTGCAGAGTTGAGGGTACTAAATACCAAAATAGTTACACCACAAATTACCTCAAGTGCTTCAACCACCATCTTCTGATTACCTTTGAATGCCAAGCCCAATTCTTTCTTTATGGGAGTTATAACCAATTTCTGAAACAATTCATATACCAAGTCAATTAATGATGAAGAAGGACTTCTTATAGCTGTGATGAGAGTTGCCACAAAAAATCAACACCATCAGCATTAGGCATTACCTCCACTTCCTTAGGTTCTGAATACTTTTCATGAGCCACAAGTGGAACACCACTTTTCTCCTGCAATATTGAATACAAAAGCATTATGAGAATGTAGTACACCACACATTAAAAGTTGAGAATTTAAGTTTAGTCATTCCTCAACTTGCTCCCCTGAAGTTTTTCTATTATTACTTAACGACAGTCTAATTCGGCTTTAATTGGACTTTTTAAGTTAAACAAATTGCAAGTTAAGCTGCAGACACTGAACAATGAACTTCAAGCAGGTTAAGTGGTAAATAATAAACAAAACCAGGGACAGTTAAGTGATAAATAAAAACTTAGTAGTAATGGCAAGATCACTTGTTACACGCAAGCCCTATTTTTTTGTTTGATTTAGTTTACAAATAACATTTAAAATAAACTAAATATAAAGGGACAAGGTAAATGTATTTTATCTTATTTAAATATAAACACTGTCAACCTATTGCATGGATCATTTCATAGTGATGGTATTGACCTCAAGGTTCATGAACTCTGATGTAAGGAAACCAAATTGAATTATACTTACAGAAAAATGTAACCAATAGAATCATGTTATCTTGGTATATTAGAGTTTATCACAAAGTATTCAGTTAATCAGAGAATTTACCGAGTGAGCACGCAAATCATATGCAGATCTATCGGCGATGCCAACACACTCGATCCAACCATAGGAACACTCAATCTCAGCATCCCAACAGTCAGCAGCATAATGGGCCATCTCATTGGCAAGATGCTGCCTAAATCTCAAGCGGTCTTTGTCAATACCAAGACGCGTCAAGAAGAGATATACTCTCCCAATGAAATAGCCAAGAGTCTCATTATTGACAACACCCTGATCAAAAAATCAAAATAATCATAACATGTGGTTTAGTAAAGAATAGACAACAATTCTGGAGTGAAAAGGGCATTGACTACACGATTATTGACACTGACCTTTGAAACAGCTTCACCGAGACGGATTTTCTTTGCAGACTGACCAGACACCTGTTCTTCCCTTGGGAACATGAGAAACTCCAAGTCAGCAACTTCGGCATACTTAGGATGAGACTTGTCTTCGGGATCAACAAAGTGCTCAATTTCTGCCAAGGTGAATTCACGGACTCTGAGAAGGCCTTGACGGGGAGATATCTGCAGAAAGATACAGAAACCAAACTAAATCCCAATTCCACACCAAAAGCAAGTTCAAACAAAAAACCAACAAACCTCATTTCTAAATGCCTGTCCAATTTGTGCAGCAGCAAAGGGTAACTTGTTTCCATTGTAATAGTACAAGTCCTTGAAATTAACAAATATGCCCTGTGCAGTTTCCGGACGCATAAACCTGTTTTAGTTGAATAAAACAGAAGTTAAATACTAACCATAAACAAAAAGAACAAAGAATAAAAAAGAGAGTTTGAAGTGACGAACCCAGGTGCTAAGCCCGAGGGACCAATAGAAGTTTGAAACATCAAATTGAAAGGGTAAGGATCTGACAGGGGATTTTTGGTATCAGGAGCAGTGATACCATACTCCTTAATCTTAGCACCAAGCTCTTGAGATGAGAAATCATCCAGCATAGCAAGCACGTGTTTGATCTCTGCAGCTTTATCTGATGACAAAGTGAGATCTTTTTGAAGCTTCTCATTGCAATAGTCCTTGAGCAAATGATCAGCACGGTAACACGTGCCGGTTTTCTCGTCCTTCACCATGAGATCTGTGAACTTATCCACGTGACCAGAAGCCTTCAGAACAACCTCCGGTGTAACACAGGGACAATCAACCTCAAGCATGTTTTCCTCCAAAACAAAATGCTACAACATGCACAACCACAACAATTTTGATTTATTAGAATTTAAATTTTATACATTGTTAGCATAGACTTTTGAACATGCACATTCAACAAAAATACAAGTCAGTATATATAAATTAGAATTTAACTTATTTACATTGTCAATGTAAAGGTTTATTATACTATCAATCAATCATAATCTTCAAATCATTAAAAACATTTGACTTTTACTATGGATCAGTATGTTACAGCTTTTTCAGTTAAAAAATTAATCACTTCTGAAAGTTTTCATAAATTTGTTTCATTTTAAAAAAATGAAAATCTAAAAAATAATCCAAAAAAAGTGCTTAGAAAGAGAAGAAGCTGTTTTTAGTAGCTTCTCAAAAAAATCATTTTTTATAACTGATTTTAAAAACAAAATGTTTTTCATTACCATTGACAAACATAAAACACATCATGATTTTCTAAAAATCCCTAAAAAAAATAATCTCTAAATTATTGAATATCAAAATCACAATTTTTTGTAGAATATGTAACAAATTGACCCTTTAAACTATTTCTAAAGTAACACAAATTGAAATCTCACCTGACGCCAAAAGGAAAGGACGTTAGATTTAACGGCGCAACCAGGAGGACCATAATCATAAAGACCGGCAACACCACGATAAATTTTGAATGAAGGAATGTAAAATAAACGGCGTTCAAGAGTGTTAACAACTGATTGACGAAACGCTTCACGGGAATCAGAACCAGTACCCGAGAGAAGCGATTGAAGTGATTTCTCGATGTCAGATTTCTCGAGTTTAAGCGCATTTAAAGCTTGAACAGCAGCATCGATATCAGGTTTAAGAGCTGATTTTGCTTTGAGTTCACGAACGATGTTGGCTTGGTTTTCGACGGCGGAGAGTTTACCTTCTAGGGCTTTACGGAGAGTTTCTTCGGTGGGAGCCATGAGAGAAGAAATGAAGCGTGTTTGTGGTAGAAATGAAGATATTCTTGATGAAGCTTTGGTGGCTACAGTTATCAGTGTTGATAAATAAAAAAGCATAAGATTTCAGCAATGCGAAAAACCCTTTGCTTTGCTGTGTATGAAAAATTGTTGGACTTGTTGGAATCAACACGTTTATTTTTTGACTGGGTTTAGGTTAATTTTGTCGAGTGGCCCAAATTTGGTCACAGATAATTTATTATAATATCTTTTTTAAATAATCGAAATGCGTATGAAAAAAAAAAAATAGAATATCTTACCTTAAAATAAAAATCGGTGAAATAAAATTCTTACCTTATATACATGCCGAAGACGACTACATATAAGTTTTTAAATTTTATTTTTTTATTTTAACAATTAAATAATTATTTATTTAATAAATTAAAAATAATTAAAATGTTTTAAAAAATAAAATATAAGTAATAAAATAAAATATACTAAATTAAAGAGAAAAAAATGTAGTTGAATATATGTGCCAAAACAAAAAAAATACGAAAATAAAATAAAAGAAAATTGTTAACAAAAAGAATTAAGTGGCTAATTTATTTTCAAAATAAGATAGAGTTGTTATAATAATATAAATTTATTTATAAAATATAAGAGATTTATTAAAATAATATAACACATTATTTGTTTTGGCACATCTACTCAACCGCATTTTATTTCTTCAATCTAATGTATTTTATTTTATTAATAGTATTTTGTTTTTTTTTATTTTAATTATTTTTAATTTATTATATAAACAATTATTTAATTATTAAAATGAGAAGAAAATAAAATTGAAAATGTGTACATGGTCGCATCTCCGAGATGCGAATTCCTAGTGCGACAAAATTTTATTTTTGAGCTAGTCACTGGACAGAGCTGCGACCTCGAGTTAAAAAGTAGACTATTTTTTTATTTGTTTTTTCATAATAAGACATTTTAGTTACTTAAACAAAAAAATTATAATAAAGTATCCAAATTCCACCCCTAAATATATTATTAGAAGCAATTATTTATTAGTTATTTTGCATTATCAAAAGTTAAAATCCGATAAAAATGAGCATTGGATGAGCATTCATCTTCATATGGTGGATAATCATTCAATGGTTGATCATCTAGCTTCTTTTTTTTTTATCCAATTATAATTTTGGTGGTGTAAAATGCATTAGAAGCTAATTTTTGATAGTGTATTTGAGCACGGATGAGCAAATAGGAGGACTGATAAATAATCACCTAACCATTTTATCATAAGAAAAATACTAACAAAACACTCTATGATAAATTTATCAACATGTTTTTTTTTATTAGTTAAATTTTATATGAGATTCACTAAACTATGTCAGATCAACATAAATTCAGCTAGTCTCATGAATTTCAACTATTATGAAGGAGTGTGTTAGAAAATATGTAACTAACACTTCTCATATCACAAATGTCTCTTTTTGAAGATAAATTATATAACGTAATAAAATTGATTCAATTATATTTAGCCAGACTAGAGTGTTACTTTGTAAACAAAAATTAAGATTTAGGTCCGAGTTGTTATTTGTTCTATGTTTATTTTAAGTAAGTTTGACTTTTTAGAATATTTGCACAATTTGTTGGTCTATTTCAATATATATCTTTATAACTAAGAAATTAGATATTATTATAAATAAATAAATAAATAATTAGATATATTCATAAATAGTTTAATTAGTTTAAAGACCAACGCAATAAAATTTATGTTGATATTAAACATCACATTTTAAAAAGTTTGACTTTATACGATATATTATTTTAATTCTATTTATAATGAAACATTTAAATATGCAAAAATATTAATGTAAACTAATATATTTAAATTATTAGTAAGCAAATTTATATAAAGTATCATATCTAATATAATGAAAAATTATTTATATTTATTTAAATTGGTCAATTTGATAGGTAAAAAAAAAGTTCATAAGTCGACTTTTTTTTTTAAGTGTTAAAAGAATTTAGTCTGCTTTGTTTAAAAGTAATTGTTTTAACTAAAAGTAAGTAAGTTAGGTCATAAATGCATGTCGTCGATTTTTTTGAACTCAATTAAAAATAAAAAATATTAAATACATATTAATTAAAAAGTAATGCTAACTAAAAGCAATAATGTTAGCAATATATTTTTTAACTTAAAAAATTTAACCTATTCAATGGAATTTGTGAATTTTAATCAATTAAATAAAGTGTATCAAAAAATATGCGTCTAGTGTTAACACTCCTCTAATTAAAAATATTATTTCACATTATAATTTTTTTACAAACAAAAATTAATTACAAAGTAAAATTGTGTCATTTTATGTTTATATTTGAACTACCCATTATGGTAATTTTATGCTTATATTTGAGTATTGAAAAAGTAAAACCGTGTCAAAAAATTTTTATTAATAGAAAATATAATAAAAATCACCATTAATTCACACATAATTGAGATATTGAGTTGTAACTCAGACGTCCGACCTAATAATATTAATATTTGTTAGTTGAACTAAAATTTAAGAAGAGGACAAAGTGTATTAAATTGTTTTCATTCTAAACATTAATCTTTATATACATCAACAACATATCAAATTATTTTATATTTAAATGTAAAAATTTGTACAAATTATATATATTATATAATCTTTCAAATTTTGGCCAATTTTAAAAATTATGTAATAAATAAAATATTTATTGGATTGTGTAACATTGATATAATGTAACATTTTGTGAAATCTGATCCCTTTCTTTTTAGATTAGAAGAAATATATCACATAAATAGTTGCAAAGAACCATCAACTTTATTTATTGAGGGTTGATATTAGAATTATATGTATTTGTAAAAAAAAAATATGTATCTTATGATATTTTTTTACGTAATTTCATATTTTAAAATTAGACACTCATCAACTTAATTAAACTTTGTAAAAAAATATTTTATAGGTTATAATTTATAATTTAAATTTTAAAAATATTATACACATTTTTAATATTTATATCTCTATTATATTCAGATTAGTAAAATTTACATTAATTATACAATTAGCAACAAACAACCACATGTCTCTATTCACATAAAGTTACATGTGTCACTTTATAATATTATAACAAATAATCTTATAATATATCTTCCTTTTAAAAAAAAATAAAAAAATAAAAAAATCTTACAAAATCTTTAATAATATTACAAAACTTTCAAATTTATTTGCACATTGAATACAATTTATAATTAGTAAATAATGCATTTAACTAACCTTCCAAAATTAAGTCTTTCTTTGTATATGTTGCCTTGCTAAAAAAAATATACCAATGGTTATAATCAAAATAATACACTATGAATATAAGGAAAAAAAATTGTCTTCTACTGTTTAATTTCGATTAATTTTTATTCAAATGTACGTAAATTCAAACAAATACTATATTTATTTATCATTATATAATTTTGTTTTCATTTATTTATTTTGGAAGTTATTTTTCCATCTTATATAACATGTGATTTAAGATATTTGAGGTCTATTCATATTGTGTACCCACTTTGGATTACTCATAGTAACTTTTTATTTAATTATAATATTGAGTATCTATCTTATTTATAAATAAAATGGAATTTACATTAATTACATTACTATAAAATTATTCTCAATGCCTCCACCATAAAAATATGCCATGTCTCCTATCACAAATTATCATTTTCCATGACAATATTTAATAATAATTGGAATTAAGATAATCTGCCTTATTTATAAATAAAATTTACATTGATTACACATCTAGGGATGAGAATAGACTAGGTCGTCCGACAGACACTTATGGTCTAACCTACTTATGGTCTGACCTATTTAATTAAAAGGCTAGGCTCAGCCTTTTTTGAAAGTCTATTTATTTAAATAGGTCAGACTCAGACTTATAAAGAAGTCTATTAGCCTGACAGGGGGCCTATATATATTTAATTATTTATTAATAATATTTTTATTATTATATTAATAATATTATTTCCTATTTTAAATTCTATCAATTAGACAATCGTAGTCATTCTATATTCGGTAGTCATTCTATATTTGGTAGTCGTTCCATATTCGGTAGCCATTCAATTAATCAATAACTCAGTAGTCCTTCCATATTTGTTTGAGAGGTAATAATGGATGCGTTTAAAAAAAATCCATTCTTTGAAACCAAGAATTATGTTTTAGGGTTTAAAGGATGTTTGTTTCAGATTTTTTAAAAATTATTTTGTTAGAAAATTTATTTTTTGTTTAATATATATAGATATGTACATTGATATTGGTATCTGGAGAGCATTTAAATATTTTAATATGAATAAGGTTTTTAAATAGGCTTCCAGGCCAGACCATGCTTTTAAAAAGGCCAGGTCATGCCGAAAAAAAAAGCCTATGATAGACCGTAGGCCAGACTTAGGCCTAAAAAATTAATCGTAGCCCAGACTCAGGCCTTGCAAAGTCTGGCCTGACCTGACTTATTTCCACCCCTACACATGACCTATCACAAATTATCATTTGTCATGGCAGTATTTCATAAAATATTTATAATTAAGATAATACAGCATAATAGATTTATTAATTTCATTAAGTTTTTTTTGTAAAAGAAACAATAAAATTTCCTAATTGTGATTCTAATTAAAGCCCCAACTAAATAAACATATTATTTAAAAAAAAACCTTAAACAAGCCCATTAAAAAAAAAATGCAACATGATTGACAATAACACTATTTTAATTTGCAATTTATTTGTTACCAAAGAATTAAGTACATGTAAAATAATTTCCAACGTCGTTGACACCATTTTCATTTTTAAATTTATTCTGTTGATAAGTAAAAAAATAACAATAAAATATATTAATTAATTTCATTTTCATTCACATTACAAACATGTATGTTATAATTTGGTTGTTTTTAATGGAAATGAAAATACATAATTAATTTGACATTTTTACAAAGAATATATAATGTTATATAGCAACATATAAATTTTAAATTTTTTCAGGTTGTATTAACCTATTAAAAGAATAAGGATTACTGGAATTTACCGTTTCTTCTACGAAGAAAAAAAAAATTAAACCTTGCGTTAATCTATTCAAAGAGTAATGCTATATTTCATTCTCTCTTTTTGCATTATTGTGTTAGTATTTGTTTACACATTTTTTATTTGCTAGCTTAACTGTTTTTTTTTTATAAACTGGCTTGTGCTTTTTTTTATGACGCAATAGACTCAATATAATAATTATATATATATAACTTCTTTTAACTATTCATATTTATTAAAAATATTTTATCATTTTTTATGTGTATAATGCGTATTCAGTCCATTCATTCACGTTAAATAAAAGGCATAATGCGTATTTAGGACAACCAATTAAAAACATTCCTTAATAAGCATAGAATCAATTTGACAAAAATCAAATTCAAACTCATAGCTATTAAAATCGAATTTCGAATTCAACGAACCAAAACAAAATATCAGTTTTCGAATTCCAAAAACAACGTATTACTACCATATTTTTTTAAAAAAAATCTTTTAAAATAATGAATTATCTCATAAATCCATAATATTAATATACTATTAATAATTTTTATTTATAATTTTAAAATTTATATTAAATAAAAAATATTTTTAAATGATCAAAATATCATTTCCTATAAAACACTTATGTTTTTTATAAAGACAAAGACCAATGAACGTGATCAAGTTATAAGCTCAAAAAGAAGTCAAATAATCGCAGTCAACTATAGTCAAATATACTAGAAGTTTTATAATGTAAAGTTACATGATGCAATGTAATAAACTCCACATGAGATGAGATGAATTTTAAACTTCACACGAATGGGTCTTGTATCCCACATATATATGAGTTTTAAACTCCATATGAGATGAATTTCAAACTCCACGGATAGGTCTTGTACCCCACATATAGGTGGATTTTAAACTCCACATAGATGAGTCATGTACCTCACACTAGATGAACTGGTGCTCCACATGATGAGATAATACTTACTTCACAGAAGTAGTATATCTCTGTATAACGATGAGACATCATTGAATTGATTAATTTATTTTATGTAGAATAAATGTGTGTATTAAATTTATTTGATTATTATAGATGTGATTTATCGCTTATTTAATTGGATGAATTTTTATCAATTATTGAAAGTAATCGGTTATTATAGAAAAATCTTAGTTATATCAAGTATATTTCTAAAGAATATTTTTAAAAGGATGCGGGTGCCATGATCAATTTTTTTTTATTACCGCGTCGGAGAACAATACTCGTTTTAAAATTGTATGCACTATTCACTGAAATTTAGTATCTCATTAAAGTGTTGTTTTCAGAGATTGAGATTATCAGAGACATCGAGAGTTGAGAAGTCTTACCTCCTTTGAGAAGAATAATTTTCATAGAGTCAATTAGTACATCAATAATAAGTAGATATAGTGTCTACATTGTACTTTATTTTAGGATTAGTTATTAGATGTGTAGTTTTGAATATTTTGATTATTAAGGAATTTTCAATTGTAAGGTTTTATTTTAAGGATTTTGAAATATTATTTCTTTTGACGATACAATTTATTTATTATAGTTCATTTTTCACTTATATATAAATATGAAAGAAAAAAAAAATTGTTATTAGCTCAATTGTTATACCCACTTAACCAGACGTTACAATATGTTTATTTTAACAACTACATCCCATTTTGCATATAAATCTATATTATTTTAATAACTTCATTGTAATTTGCCTATAAAATACCAACTTATTTCTATTTTGTTAACAACTCCCTATTTTTCTTCGAATCTATTAAATAAATAAAAACAATAATAATAAAAAAATAAATTATATTAATAAAATCAAGCAAAATACATTAAATTGAAGAAAAATATACATGAAATGCTTTATAGGGTTAATTGCAGTTTTGGTCCCCCTATTTTTAACTGAATCACGAAAGTAGTCCCCCTATTTATTTCTCCCCAGTTTTAGTCCCTTAAAGAGAATTTTAGTAAAAAACTTATGAAATATCAATTTTTTGCACTTATTTAACACACTATGACTCGAGATCTAATGGTGCAACAATTGTACCTGAAATCTATGAACATAAATGGTATGATGTGACTTAAAAAATGGACATTTCATCAAGTTTTTGACTAAAATTCTGTTTGAGGGACCAAAACTGGGGAGAAATAAAATAGAGGGACTACTTTCGTGATTCTACTAGTTTCAAAATATGATAATTTTGACCTCTTTAATTTGAAAATTACAATTTTAATTCTTTTAATTTTAGTTTTTTTTTGTTGAAAGGTTGACCTCTTAGTTTTGACTCGGTAACATTAATACCATTTTTTTTAAATAATTTTGTGGATATATTTGTTTTTTTTAAATACCAACCCATTTTTTAAAAAAAATTAAAATTTCTTGCTCATTTTTTTAAATTGCTTTTATAAATTTTCAACTCATTTTCTTTTCTTAAAAAAAATTACTTGCTTCGATTATTAATTAAAATAACCATAAAATAAAATAAGTGAGTCCAAAGTGCATTTTGACATTTTAAAAAATTATTATGATGTTGTACACTATTTTTTCATAGGTGTAGAAAAAGATAAATATACGTTCTTAATCCCTATCTTAACTGATAAATAACGATATTGTTAGGTTGGACATATTGTTCGGGATCTCAAAGTTGTGTGATTTAACTTATGATGGAATTTATTATCTCTTCTAATATTTAAAAAAAAAGATAAAGATAAAAATGCACTTTTTGCCGTCATATTTTATTGTGTTTCTTTTATTGAATAATCACAACTTGCAATTTTATAAATATAATTAAAAGAAAATTTGAAGGAATTTTTATTTTATTTTTTTTATTTTAAAATGAAATGAATTTTTAACGTTTTCATAAAAAAAGAATATGGCTACGTTAGCATTGATCGAATCAAAATTGGACATCTTTCATTTGTAAAAGATGATAAAATTGAGTTAAAATTATAATTTTCAAAGTAAAATAAATAAATTGCTAGATTTTAAAACTTGCATGTAGGTCCAAAAGTACATTTTAGAAATATTTTATGAAATCCATATGAAAGAAAGATTATGATAGCTTTTAACCTTTCAACGGAAACAAAAGTCTCATTATAATCAATTTCTTCATGTTGATTAATACCTTTGAGTCACTAGCCTTGCTTTATTTCTTATAACTTTATCTTCTTCATTCAGTTTTTTTTTTAATATCCATCTTGTCCCAATATTTGTTCGGTTTTTTGGATTTAGGACAAGAGTCCAAAATTGATTCTTTTTAAATTGAAGAAGCTCCTTTTGCATTGCTTCAACCCATGATTCATCAACTATGACTTATTTGATTTTGGCTCCATTTGAGATATCATTGTCATGTTGTTGTTGATTTCATCCATAAAAGACATTCTTGTTCTAATTCTATAAGATGTATTACCTATCATTTGATTTAGTGGATGGTCTTCTATGGTTTCCCATTTTGGAGGAGTTTGAAATGGATATTGTTTATCGATCTCGTTTATCTGAGGAACAATCTGTTGGTTTTGTCTGGATTGTTCTTCTTATTCATTATCTATCTTATGTAAATCAAGATCATCAAAGAATACACACATATTTACCTTAAGAGTTTTTGTTTAAAGATTAAATATGAGATATCCTTTGGAAACGGTTGAGTATCCTAAGAAAATGACATTGTTTGATTTTGCATCAAACTTTCCTAGATTTTCTTTGTTATTTAAAATGTAGTAGTCGCAACCAAAAATATGAAAATATGAGATATTTAACTTTCTATTTTTCCATATTTCATAGGGTGTAATGTTAATGATTTTCCTAATGGATATACGATTTAAAATATATCAGGAAGAATTGATAGCTTCAATCCAAAAGAATTTTTCAATGTTTGATTCTTTTGAGATTGTTCTTACAATTTCTTGTGATGTTCAACAACTCCATTATGTTGAGGAGTTCTTGTACATGAGAAATTATGAGAAATATCAAGTTCATCAAAGACGTTTTTAAAGGAAGTGTTTATGAATTATCCTCCATGATTACTTCATACATATATTATTTTAGAGTCCTTTTAATTTTAAACCTTTTTTTTGCAAAAGATTTTAAAAGCATCCAACAAATCGTCTTTTTCTTTTAGAAAGAGTACCCATGTGTAATGTGAAAAATCATCAACAATAACAAAGACGTATCTCATTCCTCCTAAGCTTGTTGTTTTCATAGGACCAAAAAGATCAATGTGAAGTAGTTCAAGAGACTTTTTTTTTTGTTGAAATAAATTCTTTTGAATGAAAGCTACTATTGACTTGTTTTCCTTTTGCACAAGATTCATATATTTTATCCTTATCAAAGTTTATATTTTGCAAACCTCTAACAAGATTTAGTTTGTATAATTTTGATATTGTTTTCATGCTAACATGCTCAAGTCTTTTATGCTATATCCACTTATCTTTGTTGATAAACATAAATCATGATTCAATAAATAGTTCTTCAAGATACAACACACACACACACACACACACACACACACACACACACACACACACATATATATATATATATATATATATATATATATATATATATATATATTTCTTTCTAAATCCAGAGAAAAGAATTTCACTAGAAGTTGTCATTTTAACTTCACATATGTTTGATTTAAAGATAACCTCAAAACCATTATCACATAGTTGACTAATGCTTAAAAGATTATGTTTTAGACCTTCAACATATTGAACATCGATAATTTTTGCAGGATTTTCCTTACATGTAGTAACTTTATCTTTGATTTTAGCTTGATCATTATTCCCAAAGGTTACAGATCCTCAATCCTTTTTTACAAAGGAAAGGAAACATAGTTTATCTCATATCATATATCTTGAGCAACCATTGTCCAAGTACAATGGTTTTTTCTTGGTATTTTGAGAAACAATCTGCATTTGATGTTACAAGACTTTTAGGTACCAATTTTGTCTTGTAGCCATTATATATATAGCTATCCAGTTTTAACTTTTAATAGATCGTCAATATGTAGAGATGCAGGATTAGTGTTTCATAGATCAACAATCTGGAGGTACATCTTGTTACAGTTCCTGATGTTTTGATTTGTTTTACTTTTGGGAAAAAGTTGTCCAGAATGATCTTGTGTGAATATAGTTGGTACTTTCACAAACCAGAATGATGTTGTTAGAAGAAAGCTTGTACTTTTTGCAAACCAGAATGGCTTTGGTTTGACTATACTAAATGTTTTAAAAAAAACCTGAACGTTCTTGATTTTTTTTTCCAGATTGTTTTTGTATTAACCAGAATGATCTTGTTTTTGAAGTAGCAATGTCAATTATAAGAAAAGGGGGGGTGGGGGGGGGGGTTTAATTGTGATTTCATATTTTTAAACTTTCTTGTTAAAACTGAAAGAATTTAACTCAAGATTAATCTTGGCTATAAAAATAGAAAACGGATAACGTTATTGGTTAGTGAAAAACACATAATTATAAAATAGTTTGATATGTTATTGATATACATCAAAATTAATGTTTGGAATAAAAGTAATTATGTTTGTCTCGTCCTTAAATTCTTACTCAATTGACAAATTGATATTGTTAAGTCAGACTTTTTATCTCGAATTAAACTTGATACTTTGTAGTTGTGTATGAATTTATAGTTGTTTTTACCATCTCTTTTATGAATAAAAAAAAGTTGACACGACTCTACTTTTTCCATACTCAAATATAAGCATAAAATTACTATTATTGTAGTTCAAATATAAACATAGAATGACACAGATTTACTTGTAATTAATTTTTGTTTGTAGAAAAAAATTATAATGTGAGTTAATATTTATAATTAATGGAGTGTTAACAACACACGTATATTTTCTTACGTACTTTTGCAGGTTTTACAAAAATTTGATGAGATCTATGTAAATTTTAATCATTCAAAATAGATTAACAAGTTAAAAATTAAAGTTAACATTATTTTTCAGCTAGCATAAATCTTTTAATTAATATATATTTAGTAGTTTTTACTTTTAATCGAGTTCAAAAAAGTTGATCGACATGCGTTTATGAGCTAACTTACAATAGTTTTAGTTAAGACAACTATTTTTAAACAGAGAAGACTAAATTCTTTTAACAAGTATATTTAATTAAAAAATGAAGTTATGGACTCCATTTTTTTTTTTGCCTGCCAAATTGACCAATTTAAATAAATATGAATAATTTTTTTTACTATATTACATTTTGTATCTTGTATTATATTATAACTTTTCTTATATTTTTAGTAATTTAAAAATATTAGCCTACATTAAATTTATATCATGTAAAGTCAATTTTTCTAAAATGTGATGTTAAATGTCAATATAAAATTTAATTTTGTTGGTCTATTAGTTAATTAAACTATTTATACAATATCTAATTATTTATTTCTTTATAATAGAGTATAATTTCTTAGTTATAAAGACATAATGTGAAATAGACCAACAAATTATACTAGATTTTTCTAAAAGATCAAACTTAAAAATAAGCATAGAAAAGATAAAAACTAAAGTCTATAAACCTTAATCCTTTTTTTTTTTTTACAAAGTAACACTTTAGTCTTGTTAAACTTAGGGAGTCAATTCTATTACGTCACATAATTTTAGTCTTTGAAATGAGATATTTGTGATAAGAGAAGTAATAGTAACATATTTTCTAATACACACTCCTTCATATTAGTTGAAATTCATGAGACTCACTAAATTTATGTAGGTCCCACATAGTTTAGTAAGTCTTGTGTACAATTTAACTAATTTAACTAATAAGAAGGATCGTGTTGAGAAACGTGTGTCATAGAATATTTTGTTAACATTTTTTTTATGATAAAATAATTTGGTGTTTGTTTATCCGCCCTAGTCCTAAAATACACTATTGAAAACTAATATCCAGTGTATTTTACATCACCAAACTTATAATTGGATAAAAAAGCAAACACTATCGAATGATTATCCACCTCATGAAGATGGATGTTCATCCAAATTGTATTGCTTATTTTTATCGAATTATAACTTTTCGATAGTGCAAAATAACTAATAAATATTTGCTTCAGTAATATATTGAATGGAAATGAGCTCCACCCGTTAAAGGAGAGTTGTGCTAACCAAGACCCAAACCCAATAGAAAAAATTCCAACAAGTCGAACAGTTTTCGTATACAACAAAGGGTTTTTTGCATTAGAAAGAAACTTAAATCGCTTTTTCACGGACGATGTTGCTTTGGTTTTTGATGGGGATATAATCTCTCTGTCGTTCAAAACCAAGACAACGCCGTTTATGAACTCAAAGCAAAATCACAATTCCTTGTAAACACAACCAACCCCACGTCCAAAAATCTTCAAAAATCTGACATACTCACTTCAATCGCTTTTCTCTGGTATTGGTTCTGATTCCCGTGAAGTATTCCGTCAATCCGTTGTTAACACGCCTGACCACCGTTCATTTTACATTCCTTCTTTCAAAATTTACTTGGCTGATATTTACAATTATGGTCCTACTGGCTGCACCGTTAAATATAACGTCTTCTCTTATTGGCGTCAAGTGAAGTTTCAATTTGTCTTACATTTAGAAGTATTTATAAGGTCAATTGGTTAAGTATTAAAAATGTGAGTTTGATATTCAATAATATAGAGATTATTTTTGTAGGGATTTTTAGAAAATCATAATCTGTTCTGTGTTTGTCTATAAGAGGGAAAAACATTTGTTTTTTGAAAATCAGTAAGAGGGAAAAACATTTCTTATAGACACGTGTTTGGTTAAGTATTAAAACAATTGATTTTTTAACGAAAAAACCATAACAAACGGATCCATAGTATATAATAAACCTTTACATTGACAATGTAGATAAGTTAAATCCTAATTTTTATGTACTGACGTGTTTTTTTTTTTTTTTTTGAACATGCATAGATCAAATCTTAATTTTGATGTGTTGTTGTGTTGCATGTAGCATTTTGTCATCAGATAAAGCTGCAGAGCTCAAACACGTGCTTCCTATGCTGGATGATTTCTCATCTCAAGAACTTGGTCGCAAGATTAAGGAGTATGGTATCACTGCTCCTGAAACCAAGAATCCCTTGTCAGATCCTTCCCCTTTCAATTTGATGTTTCAAACTTCTATTGGTCCCTCTGGCTTAGCACCTGCGATCGTCACTTCAAACTCCCTTTTTTCTTCTTCTTTGTTCTTTTTGTTTATTATAATTTATTATTCAAAACCCAAAACAAAAGCACAATTCCTTGTAAACACAACCAACCCCACGTCCATCCTCTTAATAATCATTTGATAAAAATAATACATGGTCATTAATGGGGTATTTTATATGAATAACCCTTTTTTTTTAAATAATAAAATCAAAATACTCCCTTTTGAAAATTAAAATATTAAATATTTTTTTTTAGTTATAAGTCGCAATTTGGAATGACGACTTTTCTTAAGGAAGCTCAAGTTCCAAATGGACTTCCTAAATCATTTAAATTTTCTTTTTTTTAATTATTAATGAAGTAACAAAAATTTATATATATATATATAATAATATAATTCATAAAAATACATAAATAAATATTTGAAATTACGATAAAATTTTTAGTAGGCCTAAGTTCTTAAATGAGAATTTCTCAAAGGTTTTTTTTATTTTTTATTTTAAACATTTATTTGAATATTTATTAAAATAACAAAAATAATAATATATATATATATTATAATAATATATATAATTTCATAAAAAATTACATAAATAGAAATTTTACATTACGATAAAAATTTTAGGAAATCCAAGTTCCAAATGCCGATTTCCTAAGGTTTTTTTATAAAAAAAAATTATTAAATTTTTATTAAAAATAAAAAAAATAATATATATATATATAATTTATAAAAATACTTAAATAGAAATTTAAAATTGAAATAATTTTTATGAATTATATTAATTAATATATATTATGTATTTTTATGTATTTAAAAAAAACCTTTGTGAAATCGGCATTTAGAACTTGGACTTCCTAAAATTTTAATCGTAATTTAAAATTTCTATTATGTATTTTTATGAATAATATTAATTATATATATATATATATAAATATTATTTTTATTATTTCAATAAATATTGAAATAAATTTTTTAAAAAAAAAAAAAAAACCTTCGTGAAATCCCTATTTAGTACTTAGCTTACTAAATTTATCATAATTTAAAAATTTTATTTATATATTTTTATAAATTATATTAATTATATAATATATATATATAATATTGTTTTTATTTATTAAAATTAAAAAAAAAATTAAATTTTTTTTTATTTTTCTTAAAAAAACGCTTTGAAAAGTCACCGTTTGGAACTTAGACTTCTTTAAAGAAGTCACCATTCCAAATGGCAACTTATAACTTAAAAAAAAAAGAAAAAAAAAAAAAAGAGACATTTTGATATTTAAATTTCAAAAGAGAGTATTTCAATTTATTTTTTTTTCAAAAAAAAGGTTATTCTAATAAAAAAACTCTCATCAATGATATGTTTATCTTTGCACACACTGCTCATGATTGTAATATACACCACAGTCATTATAGTAGCCTTTGCCATGATAGACGTGAAAGTTATTTATGTGTTTTTGTCATGTGATTTCCTCTAATCCAAGGCTATTTGTCCTAATGTTTAAAAAAATTTGATTTCTCCTAATGTTTTTTGTTTGAACTTGGTATTGGTGTCTTTGTGGAATTGGGATTTAGTTTGGTTTCTGTATCTTTGTGCAGATATCTCCCCGTCAAGGCCTACTCATAGTCCGTGAATTCACCTTGGCAGAAATTGAGCACTTTGTTGATCCCAAATATAAGTCTCATCGTAAGTATGCCAAAGTTGCTGACTTGGAGTTTCTCATGTTCCCAAGGGAGTGGAGGTAATGCCTAATGCTGATGGTGTTGATTTTTTGTTGGCAACTTCATCACAGCTATAAGAAGTCCTTCTTCATCATTAATTGACTTGGTATATGAATTATGTCAGAAATTGGTTATAACTCCCATAAAGAAAGAATTGGGCTTGACATTCAAAGGTAATCAGAATATGGTGGTTGAAGTACTTGAGGTAATTTGTGGTGTAACTATATATATCGAAGAAAAAGAGAAAAGTAAATGTGGCAAATTCCTTTCAAGTCTGTTAAGGAAATTCTTTTAAAGGACAACTATATAGAAGCAAATTGCCTGAACTTATTGAAATCTTCTTTGGTGCCATATAATCCTTGAAAAAAGTATTACATTCCAACCATTTCTTCCAAAATGTTAGCCACACACTTCTATCAAAACCTCTAAAGCTAGTCACCGAAAAATTAGCAATGAAGTACGTGCCACACACCTAGCATTCCAAAGAAGCTGCAAAACTATTATATTCTATTAAAAAAAATTGTTACTTTGACTTTTCCAAATTACAAATGCACCCACCCTGTGAGAGCTGAGGATACTAACTTAAAGATATTTCTTGTCAGCACTTGGTTCTTAAAACTGTTGCAGTCATGCTCTTCGAGAAATGCAATAATCTAAAAACTAGGGATCTTTTCTTTGTTGGTAGTAATGTCATAATCACCAAGAGAATTTATATTGTTAGTAGGGTTGTACAAAAAATCCGGTTATGAGGCCAAAATTCAAAATCGGATCTAAATCTATTTTAAATATCTGGTTAAAATCATATGGTTATAATCCGGTTTATTTATAAACCGGTTGGATAACCACTTGTGTTTTATATTTGGATTTAGTTTTTATCTTGTTTTTATCCACTACCAATATTTTGTTAATTTTGAGATTTTATTTATTGAAAAAAATTTGAAATTTTTTTTCTTCTGAAAGAATATCAAAAAAAAAAAAAAAAAAAAAAATAAACTTTTTTTTCTCAAACAAATTTTATATCGAATATTTTTTATGACTCTTCATCATATGCATATTTTTCATTGTTTTTAGTCTTATTTATCTTTAATCATTAGTTAATTTAAGGAGTTATTTGATATATTTTGTTGATTTTAGCTCTTTGATTTAATAAAACATTTATGTTATTATTTCCTTGATTAAGTAGGGATTTTTCGGAGTTTTGTGTTGTTACCTTTTTTAGTGCAGTGCGGAATTTTGGTGAGAAATCAACATGACCTATATAGAGTATTTCAGCCATATCTGGAGTTGTAGATGACCAATTGGAGTCAAACCAAGTGCAAATGAAAGCTACAACTTCCATGAAGACACCAGAACCAACTTCAGACTCGAAAGAGAAGCAAAAATGCAATATACGTCGGACAACAGATGTTGAGCGCTTGAAGCGCGCCAAACGCGCCTGAAGTGCGTTTCCAGCCATCCAACACTGTCCAGGCGCGATTGAAGCGCGTTTCCTGCGCTTGGGGCGTGCGACACGCATCAGCAATTATAAAAATGCAATTTTTCTCTATTTTAGGGATCTTTTTGACTCTTGGGAAGTTGGGAGACTTGCGCCCTAGCATAAAAACTCAAAGACAGTCGTTTCTAACATCATTGGAGCAGTTTTATCAAGAATCATTCATGAATCCTTCTTGTAATTCTTCTCTAATCTTTATCTCTTTTATCTTTGTCATGAGTAACTATAGTTACCCTATTTGTTAGGGATAGGTGTAACAAGATGAAACCCTTATTTTTATGATTTGATTTCTAGTTATATGAATGAGTTTATTGAATTATTTTTCTCATCTATGTGCTTAATGCTTTTTATTGCTTGATCAACATTAAAATGTTATACGATTTGTATTTTGAAACGGAAGTGGACTTTACGAATGCTTGAGATGAGAAATTCATGAATTTGTAGTCTTGACATAGGTGCAAGTCATGAAACTAATTAAATTAGTTGCAAATCAATAATTTACAAGAGAATTTCTATACGGTAATGCTTAATTCTAATCTTAAATCTACTAAGGAATTAGGGGTTACTTTAGAATTAAAGGTAATGTCACTAAGACATTAGGGCAAGAATAATAAATAGAATTCGAGGAATTCGATAAAAAGATCAAATTAGACACCAAGGTTGGATTCGAAGTGAAACTCATCCCTGAAATTTTTCTCAATTTATAAAGGATCAATTTTACTACTGTTGTCAATTTTAAATATTATTTCAATCAACTTGGGAACTTTTTATTCAATTTCAGTAACTAAATATAATTCAATAGTAAAACGCAATCCTTGAGTTCGACACTCGGTACTACCGTTTTATTATTACTTGCAACGATTCAGTACACTTGCTGAAATGCTATCAATTTTCTCAAAAATTTTGGTGAGAATTTTTTTAAAAAAATTTATCAAAAAAATTGATTTTTTTAAATAACCAATTTTTAAACTATGAATAAATATTTTTTTAAAAAAAATCAAATTTTAACCGATTTTGAAAAAAATCGATTTTAAAATTAAAATTTTCAAAACCGATTGTTTAATTATAAACCGGTTATTTAACCATAACCAATTTTACAATTGGTTTTATAACCAGTTTTAAACCAAATAATGGATTTGGTTATAAATCTAAATCCATATATTGATTTTAAAATGGATATGGTTTGGTTTTTCAAAAAAACCAACCATGAACAGCCCTAATTGTTATTTGTTAGAATGGTTGCCACAAACTTAGATTTTCAATTCTTTGATAATTGAGGATAACACTTTGATCATTTGAGTTACAAATTTTATATATTGCGGTCATTTCTAGCCATGTTTAACATTATAATTTAAACAACTAAAATATTTACTTTTTGTAAATTAAAAAACTAAAATATCTAATGTTTATAATTTAAGAGATTAAAAGAAAATAAAATAATTTGGGAGAGAGTCAAAATATCTAAAATTTATAACTTAACGGATCAAAATAAAATAAATAAAACTTAAGGGGGTCAAAATAAAACATAAAAATAACTTATATGACTAAAAGAGTAATTTAATCATAAAAAAAATATTGATCAATTCGTAGAGATTTTAAGTAAAACTATTTTGAATTGATAATTTAATAAGGGAGAAATAGAGAGATAAAACATAAAGATATATTAAAGAGATAAATAGATATAAGAAAAAAAAAAAAGAGACAAATACACTCTAAATTAGAATTCAATTCAAATATTTTCACATCCAATCCTTTCCTTAGACAAATATTTTTGTTATTTTTTAGTTTGAATACTTGTAAGTTAGACATTTAATTTTAAACTTCATCTACATCTCGAGTTCATAAATTTCCTTTTTAAGTTATAAATTTTAATTATAAAAGTAATAAATAAAACATAATTTAATTTTTAATATTAGATAAATTAATTAGTTGTGTATATTTAATATTATTTTAATATAATTCAATCTACATACATATAATAAATTTTGTTTTTTTAAAATTATTTTAATTTGAACTGTATCATGTAAATTTATTTTCGTCCATTCTTTATGTAATTTGAACTCAATTATATTTATATATTATAATTCTTTTATTTCTTCCCCTTTTTTTATAAAAGAAACTAGAGTTATATGATTCAATTATTTAAGATTTTTAAAAAATGAGTTTTATAGTATTTGTCTTTTTCTCATAACATTTAAAAAAAACTAAAAATACAATTTCAAATAAAATTTAATTTAAATAAATTATTTTTAAATATGTTAAGTATTTATTTATTTGCTATAACTTTTTTGAATAATGAAATTCTAAAAAATGATTAAAATGAAAAATTATTTTGATAAATTGTTCATAAAAATCATCTTTTAAAGATAACTTTTGAAAAAATGTAAATTTATGTTAGAGTTTATAATAATTAATAGGCTAAATAGCACACGCAGTATCTTAACTTAATTTCAATAAACTTTTTAGTCCTTTATCTTTTTATTTTTTATTTTTTATTTGGTCCTTTATTTTAATTTGAAGTGACAATTTGATCTTTTTATGTTTTAAAATACCAACAATGTTATCTTATTTTTTTACAAAAATTCAAAAAATTCATCAAAATTTTCAAACAAAACTCATAAAATTAATTATCATCTTCAATATAATGCAAATTTCATCATATTCATAACTTAAATCTTTAAATAAACTCATATTTTCATTCTTTTTTTGATTAATTTGATGTTGTTGGAGATTAAATTATCAGTTTATTTGAATATTTGAGTTATGCATTTGATGAAATTTGCATTATATTGAAGATGATTTTAATTTTATGAGTTTTGTTTGAAAATTTTGATAAATTTTTTGAATTTTTATAAAAAAATGGATAACATTATTGACATTTTAAAACATAAAAGATCATATTGTCACTTAAAATTAAAATAAATGACTAAATCGAGAAAATAAAAATATAAAGAACTCAAACGTTAACTGAAATTAAGTTAAGGATTATTTAGCCTAATCAATATATAAGTTATTAATTGTAACAATTATTTTTTGTTGTTGTAATTAGTAACAAATTAAACTACAACAATTTCTCTACAATTATCTCTTTAGTAATATTATTGATTTACTGAATAATAAAAATGGAAAATCCAAAATAAGGATTATATATATATATATATTTTCTATTTCAAAAATTAACATATATTTTATGTTAAAATTTATATATCAAAATATCTAAATTTTTTTATTTATATTTTTAACTTTTATTTTTTAAATTTTATTTTATTTTTAAGAGGTGGCATTTCCGCCTATATCACATATCCGGGATCGGAGCATTTATTACCTTTTAATTTTTTTATTTTCTAATTTTACAAAAAGAACAGTTTTAATTTAATAAATAAAAAATAAAAAAATTTTGGAAAATAAAATACATATAATAGAAAAAAAAATCAATCAAAGTTAATGTGATTGAGTAAATGTACCAAAATAAATAATATGTTGTATTTTAACAACTTATACCTATCTGTAGATAAATTTATGTTATTTTTACAATTTTCCCTTAATTTGCCGAGAAAATAACAATTTAATTATTTTTTGTTAAGAACTCCTCCTATGTTTTCTCCGGATCTATTAAATAATAATAATAATAATAATCATAATAATAATAATAATAATAAAAAAGTAAAATATATTAATAAAATCAAACAAATAAAATATATTAAATACTTATTTATTAGATTTGGAGGAAAAATAAAGGGAGTTGTTAATAAAATATAATTAAATTGCTAATTTATCGACAAAATTGGAGAGAATTGTTAAAATAATATAGATTTATCTGAAAAATAAAAATATGTGGTAGTTTTAAAATAATATAGCACGTTATTTGTTTTGACCCATCTACTTAACCCATTACCTTTGATTAACTTTGATGTATTTTTTTATTAAATATATTTTATTTTATTAATAAAATGTTGTTTTTTAAATATTTTTATTTAGTAAATTAACAATTATGTTACCTCCTGGTAAAAAAAAATTATGTGGAATATATTGATTAGTTTTTTTTTAATAAAAAAATATATAAATGAAAAAATTCCGCAAAATAGCCTCATTAAAAAAAACATTTTAAAAACTAATTATTTTATACCGTAAATACAATTAAGCTACATGAATATTTGATATGTTGGTAACGAGTTCAAATCCGTAACTTAAATCTTAACATTTGCATTTATTATTTAATAATTTGATGTTATTGGAGATGAAAATATGAATTTAGTTCATATTTTGGGTCATTGATTGGCTTAATAGGTTAGGTTTGGTTTGGAATTATTTTGAGATATGATTCTGGTTCTTTTCAGCAAGAAAAGTTGTAAAAGTGTGATTGATGGAAGTTTTTATTTTATTTTTTTATAATATTTTTTACCAGCTACAATGGACTTGTTGCTGTAAAAAAATTGTCATGCTCTAAAACCTTGTTCACTTTGAATGATTGGCGCTAAATTATAGTGAAGTTCATGATACCATGTTTGAAGTTCTTTTGACGAGAAAATTAAAGAAAGGGAGAAAATTTGAAGAGAAAATTTTGAAAGTTTGAAATTATGTACTTTTGAATGTTATGCTGGTAACTATTGAGAGAGTATGTGAAATTATTTAGAGGGACATAAATGCCTTCCTAACTAACTGTTGAGTAATGAAATTATGTTACTTGTCACTAGCCAACTAACGGACTAATCTACAGCTATACAAATGACTAGAGAGCACAAATGTAGAAACTATCGTCCACTACAACAAAAATTGCACTATTATTGTAACAACTTGGATTAAGATTACTTTTAAAATTTACTTAGTTGGTTCATTCTATTTTAGCTTTCTTTTTTAGCCCTTCAACATAATTTTTTATAGTTGTTAATCAGGATATTGCAGCTTGCTTTCTTGGTTGTTGATGAATAAAATTGAACCCTAAGTATGCTACTATGTTTCATATAAAACATCAAGCTGTCAATTTGCATGAGCTGAAATGTTCTATATTCTGGTTTTTTTTTTGTCCTTAAGTTGACTATGATTTCCAATTGGAACATTAATTGAGATTATTTCAAACATAAAAAAATACTACAATAAAATTATAAACGACAATGTTTTACTGAGAAGATATATTCTTTTATTGTTAAGTTAATATTGTATATTGTGAATTTGTGGAACTGTGGAAATTGAATTTGATGTGATTAATATGTGCGTTATGAATTTTATCGAGAAAAACAAATGTTTTGAGTATGCTCTGTGATAAGTTTGAAAAATTGTTAGTGCTAAATGAGTATTAAAAACGAGAAATATTTTAATAGTTGCATTTACTTAATGATTGTGGTGAAAAGAGTCAGAGTATGCTCATGCATTTCATAGCTTGTGGTGACCGTGATGGACCATAGTGTTAGTGGTGACCACGATGGATCACGGTGTTAAGTAGTGACCATGATGAGCCACGAAGTTAGGTGGTGATCGTGATGGGCCACAGGGTGGTTCCATGTGATAGTTGGTCCATCTTATCCTTATGAGGATTTAACTAATGTGTAAGACTTGTGATAGGCTACACTCTAGTAAATTGTGTTAGTCTGTGAGAGACTGCACATCGGTAATTAGTACTAAGGCATGTGATAGGTGGTACAATTATGATTTACGCCCCTCGAAGATGGTTTTGTTTTGGAAATTTCGGAATCATGTGTATTGACATATAAACATTGCATTAGGGTGTTTAGCACATGAGTCATGTTTGTTATAATATGATATTTATATATACATACTCGGTTGTTGTTTGTTATCATGTCATAATTGCTAAGTGTTATTACTTGTTTTTATG
The DNA here is from genome assembly GCA_002896215.2 of Cicer echinospermum. NCBI lineage: Eukaryota > Viridiplantae > Streptophyta > Magnoliopsida > Fabales > Fabaceae > Cicer > Cicer echinospermum. The sequence goes on from PGTU02000006.1 coordinate 4,165,447, forward strand.
ACGTAATTGTTGAATGTTATTTGTTAATTTCAGTTGGCGACCCTTTACATTATTGTGGAAATTGGACTTTGCCCTTAGATGATACTCGGGTTCGTTCCACCGACAGGTACCTTGACGAAGAAAACATTGTTAAACTTCCCTGACCGAGACTCGCCGAATGCTTGGATATACGACCTCATCTCAAGCAGGGCTAATTATACGGAGAGGGTAGTGAGGACAAGTAGGAAAGCTGGAGTAGTATACCTCGTGGAGCTCACTCGCGTGATGATCGACTATATGTTACCTTCAGGATTGGTGCTCGGGATGAGTGGAGCATGGGAAAATGCATATGATTTCTCAGTTAGAGTTGAGGCGAAGGCCACCGTAGGAGCTGCAGATATAGTGGTTGGGTCGGAGATTGGCGGAAATGATAGGGGGCCAATGCCAGTAGGAAGAGATATTGTAGGACCGTCTAAGCAGGTCGAGTCAGAGCTTCCATTTTCGGTGAATGATCCCTTACCGACTTTCGCTGAAATAACGGACTGTTTTGAGATCCCAACGCCGCCGAAGCCACCTATCTCGTGGGTGGATCTGACTTCTGAGGAGACCGATCCTTCTATGGTTGTTGATGAAGACGAGGTTACTTCAAAGATTGATACTGCGTCAGAAGGAACTTGCGGAGTGTGTGGAGGTCACCCATGTTATTGTAGTTGCTAGTGAATGATTAGATTAGTTTGGTTGTATAGGAACTTAGTGTCTTTTTGGTCAAAATATGGCGATTTTGACTTCCTTAATTTGAAAATTCTAATTTTAATCCATTAGTTTTAGCTTTTTTGTTAAAAGTTTGATCCTCTTAGTTTTCAAATTAAAATACATAAAATTGCTAGATTTTTAGGGTACAAAAGATAATAAAATGCCGCATAATTACAAAATGATACAATAAAGGCACAATTACTTATGCAGTTTCTTAATTTAATTTCAGATAATACTTCAGTCATTTTTTTTTTCTTCCCGATTTGGTCTTTTATTTAATTTTATTACAAAAATATAAAGAATGAAAATATGAGTTTATTTAAAGACTTGAGTTATTAATTTGATGAAATTTACATTATATTAAAGATGATAATAAATTTTATGAGTTTTATTTGAAAAATTTTGATGAATTGTTGTAAAAGAATGATAATATTATTAACATTTTAAAATGTAAAAAATCAAATTATTAACTTAAAATTATATAAAGGATTAATAAAAAAATAAATAACAAAGACTGAAATTTAAATGATCGCAAGAGCAATTCTACCTACAATAAATTACAATTATAAAAAAAAAAGGATGCAATACCTTACGATAAAGTTAACGAATTACTCCTATCAACTTTAAGAAATAAAATTTTATTAACTTAATATATATATATGAGTGACATTTACAAAAGATGATGAATGTATATCGTTATAGATTTGCTGATATTTTTATTTTATCACGAACAATTCCATAGTGTTGGTTTTGTTATTTTAATAAATTTATAATTTATAATTTTTGTTCTTTTGTTTTTATTTTTCTAATTTTGGTCCTTCAGTTTTAAAATTGTTGATATTTGGTTTCTTTTTAAATTTTAATTTTAATTTGGTGATGTAACAATTATTTAAGTGACGTGTACATGGTAATAGAGATAATCATGGTGATGTTGAATTTAAATGTATTTTTAAATTCTTTATACCACTTTAATAGTTTTTTGAATTAAAATAAATAGATAGTTTTGATTCAATTGCAGTTTTAATCCCCCTATTTTAGCAATTCACGAAAATAGTTCATCAATTTTAAAAGCTGGTAGTTTTAGTCACTCTTTCAAATTTTTTAACTAAAAGAATGATGGTTTGAGATATTTTTAAAGATAAGACATACAATCATATGATATAAAATTATCTAGACGCATTTATTATTTATATGTTATTAGTTAAATTACATAACTGAATAATTTTATAAGTTGAAACTGATGTTTTAAGAGGATCTTATTATTAAACTTTATATTTATTAATCATTCAACATCATTGCATTTATTATTTATATGTTATTAGTTAAATTACATAATTGAATAATTTTATAAGTTGAAACTGATGTTTTTAGAGGATCTTATTATTAAATTTTATAGTTATTAATCATTCAACATCATTGTATTATATGTCTCGTCATTTAAATGAAGTTACATTATAATTTTTTAGTTACAAAGTGTAAGAGAGAAATTACAATTGTTGAAATAAAGGAATAAATTTTATGAATTAGTAAAAGTAGGAAGACTAAAATTGCAATTAAGATATTTTTGAGTTTATTTTCTTTGGTTTAAAATTTTTAGAGACCCGACATAATCCGCATTTTCTTAGTACTCTTTATGTAATGCGTTTGCTCTTTGGGAGACATTTTTTAAGTCTCCGCATTAGTGGATTGTGACACACCTTAACACCTTCATATTGCGGGGCAATATCCTTAGTTTGTTATGGGTTGGAACGCTTCATCGTAGACTTTTAGTATGACTAATATCCTTGTGTTCGATGGTTGTCATCTGACCCCAACGACTACCTCCATCGAACACAAGGATATTGACCATACTAAAAGTCTACGATGAAGCGTTCCAACCCATACCAAACCAAAGATATTGGTCACAATATGAAGGTGTTAAGGTGTGTCACAATCCACTGATGCAGATACTCAAGAAAAGTTGTCCAAAGAGCAAACGCATTACAACAGAAATTGACATTACAGAAAGAGTATCAAGAAAATGCGAATTATGTCAGGTCTCTGGTCATACTAGAAAACATTGTCCAAACGTTGCTGACACATCTACTCAAATTTGATGTATTTTGTTTTTTAATTTTAATTTATTTTTTTGAAATTTATAATATAATTTAATCATTTTAATTATAATAATTTTTATTATAATTATAATAAATATTTAATATAATAATAATACTTAAAATATAAAATGTATTTATAATTTATTATTAATATTTTTATTTTTTAAATAATTAAATTAATAACTCTAATAATAAACAAATATTAAAATATAACAAAAAAAAATTTAGTCAGTTAGAGGTCGCTTTCTCAAGAAACCATCTTTTATTGAGTTTAAAAAATTTGGTCTTTAGGTGGTCGCTTCCCTAAGTAACGACCTCTTACTAAAAAAAAAAAAGAAGATTTTTGGAAAAATAATTTTCAAAAGAGCAATTGGAAAATATTTTAATAAAAAAGGATATTTATATAGAAAAACCCCAAAATTCCCCATGTAATTGAAATTCACCATATACACTTGTAAAGAATGACATCACCATATGGTTTCTTTCCCTTCATGTCTTTCAATATGCCTTCTTCTGCAATCTTGATTTGTTATGGGATGAAACCACTGGAATACCACTCTCAGTTAAGGTCCAATTCTCCTTCAATCGAAGAAGATTCTCTATATTTGTCACTTAATGCAGATGAGTGGGGTTTATATTATTTCTCATATGAAATTTGTTAAAAACATATAGAAATTAAGACATATCATTTCGTGGACAACAAAAATTAAAAGAGAAGAACAAGAATCATAATGAAAACGATTAAATATATTTTAATCTCTTTAAAAATTTCTTATTTTATTTTTATTTTCTACTAAATCAATTCATAAAATATAAATTGAATTGTTGTGGCAGGTCATAGGTGTATTGCGTAGATAATTATTAGATCAGAAGGATATATGGTAAATTATTTTGTAGCAGAAAGGGGTGGAGCAAGCAGGACATAATTTGATGTATTGGGCCTAAAAAATTAAGGCCCAAAAAATACAACCAAATAAAAAGCCCATGTTCTCATCTAAATGACACCTGTCGCCGCCTTTCTTAGCTCCCATGACTTTCAGTGGTGTTGTGCATCTCCACAATACACGTGTCACCAACCCACACCGTTAGATTTCCTTAACATTCAAAACAAAGTCAAATCCTAATCGTTGAAACTGATCCTCATCTTCAGTTTCAAACTCTCGAGTATATAACGAGATTCTCTCAACAAACACAACATTCCATTGACCCCATTTCGCTTCTCTGACTCACCTCTCTGAGTTTTAAAGAGAGAAAAAACCCAAAGAGAGAGAGAGGGTTTAGAGAGAGAGAGAAAGGGAGAGAGTTTAACATAGGTATGTGTTTCTTTATTTCTTTTGTTTATTTTTTTTCCTATCTGAATTTGTTTGAATTGAATTATGGTTTGCTTAATAGTGTTGCTTGTTTATTCGTATGGTGTTTTTCTTTTTCTTTTTCCGATTACTGGTTTTTCTCAATTTTAATTTCTTGCTTTGATTTTTTTGATTTGTGGAATTGGTTGAATTTTGTGGTTTATGAATTGGGTCTTTGCTTAATGGTTTTCTTTTTTGAATTCGATCTTACTTTTATTTTTTCTGCTCAATTTTGGTTTTCTTTTGTTTTTGGTGATTTTCGGTTTTTTATATTTGACCTTTTTGGAGATAGAAAGAGCTAAAAGAAAATAAGGGTTGTAAAGTTTTTGGATGTTTTATCTCAGGTTGAATTGAAGTTGATATTTTTAATGGATACAAGTGATTTTTGTAATAATTGATTAATTTTTTTTTGGGGTTTTGTTTCGTTCTGGCGGGTTTTGTGGCTTGTTTTACTGTGTGCGATGGATTTAGAGAATGGGGAAAGTGCACAAATTTGGCAGATACTTAAATTTAATATTTGAAAATTTGATATATGATGCAAAAACCCTATCATTGATGAATGTATATTTTCAATAGATTAACTTTGTTTTCCGCGTTTCCTCAAAAAAATCTTTGTTTTTTGTATTTGTGTTTTGGGTTGGGAAGTTGAGTTAATTTAATAATTGATATGATGGAAAAACCCTAACATTGATGAATGAATATTTTCTATAGATTTACTTTGTTTTTTGAATTTGTGTTTGGGGTTGGGGAGTTGAGTTGAGATCTCTCACTCTTTTTGTTTTTTGTTTTTTTTTTTAATATATGGTGATCGATTGCTGTTTGGTAAGGCCTAAGGTTTTAAATTGCAGTCTCCATGCGCAATTATGCCAGCCACAAAAGTATCTTCGTGGTCTTTGCAACTGCAATCGGCTGCATCACAACTTGGTTGAGGGCTATGGCATGATTGGTTGGAGGAGGGTAAGTTGCTGGAAGGCGTTACACTCACCTCATGTCCTTAGCTCCCAACTAGGGTGGACACTTAACCTTTTTGTGGGTCATATATGTGGATAGGCCAATGACATATTTACAATATATAAGTATATTATTTATTATTAGGGTTCCATAGATTTTGTTTTGTTCAAGTGTTTTTGGAAGTTGGCAAAATATGGACCATCATTGGTGAATTCTATGTTTGGTGTAGGGGTTTTTATATCTTCGATTTAGTTTTCGATTTCATTATCATTAATATAGATTCATGTGTTTAATTGTCTTGATTTTAAAATCTTGAAAATTATAAAGAAATTAAGACCATTTTCTGATGTTCACAGCTTTCAATTGAACAATCTTGAAATATTATTCAAATTTTCCGATTAGAATGAATCCCTCATGCATGGATTGTGTTTTTGAATCACTTTGATTTATATATACTTACGTTGACACGTTAACATAAACATTCTGTTGATCTGCGTTATTTGTCTATGATCCATTTTTTTTATTTCATTTTATGCAAATATGTTTTGTATGACCTGTGTTTTGCTTTCGTTTCTTAGAGGTTAAATTCAAACGGAAAACTGTCAGCCGGTTGATATGATCTTAAACTACTCTTGAGAAGCCCAGCTTTGATGCCATCCCGTAAAATGGTGGCTAGATCAACTACAACTTGCAAAAGACATGGGAGGTTCCCCCGTGTGTCTCGGAAGTCAAATAAAATATCTAAAAGACCATGTTCCATGGTCAGAATAACTGATGAAATGAGAAATTTAGATATATCAAGCCAAACATCTCACAATGGTGGTAAGCTTTAATACTTAAACAGCTTGAGAGTTTCAAAAATGAATAAAATGTATTCCATCTTGGCATTGGAAAAGTTGCTACTATGAAGTCGTTTATGATCATATAATGCAAGCAAAGGTACTTATCAATTGCACGTGTATGATGTAGGTTATTTCCTAAATAAAGAATTTTCCGAGGAGCGTGGCAATGAGGAACACCAAATGTCATCTGATGTAGATTCAGTTTTGGGGCAGGGCTGTCTCTTATTCAGCGGTTGTTCAGTTTCAGTAGTAGAAAGGGTAAGGCTCAGCTTCCATTTCATGGATCTATATGGAACGAATTGGCTGCTTTATGTATCATTTCAATAACTTTTTTTTTTGTTGATATCTAAGCTCAGATTTAGTTGTATGTATTCTATTATTAATTATAATTTATAACCACTAACTCTTAGATTTGTGAGCTAGGATTTTCCTATTCAATGAAATTCTGTTCATTGCGGTATAATTTGGCTACTTCATTCATATATTCTTAAAAAAGAAAATAATGAAGTGTCTATGTTCGCTTTGCTTCACATTACTCACTGATGATTTTTTATTGCAGGATTCTTTTCTGGTTTCTGTTTCTGCAAGTTCAGATTCAGATACCGCGTTGTCTTATTTTAATAGGCCTGATGATGCCCTCTATAACCTATTTGAAGAAGGTACCTACTTGGAACCATACTTGTTAAAAACTTTTCTCTTTTATTGTGATAACAAATAAACCTTATTAAAGAACTAACTACAATTATAAGTTGAGGTCCGACAAAGCATCTCCCTAGTCAAAACAAAAGGTAAGAAGATGCTAACTCCAATCGTTGTATAACAGACAAATAGGTTATTTCTTTGGTCATAATTATAAACGTAGACAAATTTTCAAAAGTATTAATCGTTGACATTCCTTTTATATCCTTATTTATTTTAGCCAGAAATCCACATATTTACTACGTAAATGGATGCAGTTAATGAGTACTGTGATTATTTTTGTAAAAATTAACATTAACTCTTTTTTTTTAATTATTTATTTATTTATTTATTGCGAACTTGAGAACTATCAATTTCAGTCCCCTAGTTGTGGGACTAATTGAAATTGGAACACAAGCCATTATAAATGTTTGATGGCTACTTCTAGCAGGTGGCTTCAAGTAGTATAGTAGTATAATTGTTTTTCTGTTACTAACTTCACTTTTGCGCTGTTTATAACAAGTGTGTGGACTTTGGTCTTGTTGCAGTTAATCAGTTGCAAATCACCACCCCACCTCAAGTGGATAACAACAACTTTCCCAATTTCCAAACACCTGATATGTTATTAGACTCCTATATGGATGAAGCATGTCTCAATGGGTTTCCCAGTGACGGGACCAATCTATTTGATGATTCCATCGACTATAGTTCCCTTTTTGATCTCGAATATGATGGGCCAAATTTGTTGTACGGTCTTCCTGCCCTTGAGAACACCATAGAACCAGCAAATTTTCATTATGTAGAATCCTCTGAAGAGTTTCAGCCGGCACCTGATTCTTCATGGTTTGATTTCATTTGTCATCAGGCCAAGCCACTTACTGAAGAACTTCATGCCAGGTCCTCTCAGCTTGATTCTGAAAGAGTAGAATCAATTGATCATGAGACATTCATTAAAAACTTTTTGGAGTTATCAGACGAATGTAACTCGTTGCCTGCACTAGTAAGCAAAGAGACAAGCAAAAGGAAGGATGTTACCCTTGTTCTTGATTTGGACGGTAATTATATTTCATCTTTGTCTACTTTGTAACTTATGTTTTGTCTCGCAATGTTTGATTGCTGTTGTTGTTTATTTGATAAACAAGAGAAATGTTGATATTACTTTATTTAGTTTTCTGGAACGAATTTCATACCTCTTTATGTTGTTTCACCTTCACAGAAACACTGATCCACTCTACGATGACTCGATATGATAGTGGTGCTGACTTCACAATTCAAGTTTTACTTGACAAGGAGTACACCGTCTATGTGCGAAAAAGGCCCTTCCTCCGCGAGTTTTTGGAGAGAGTATCAGAAATGTTTGAGATCATCATTTTCACTGCTAGTAAAAAGATCTATGCTGAAAAGTTGCTAGATGTTCTTGATCCTGAGAAAAAGTTTTTTTCTCGACGAGAATACCGAGATTCGTGTATCTATGAAGATGGTACCTACACCAAAGATTTGACAGTTCTTGGAATTGACCTAGCAAAAGTAGCCATAGTAGACAACTCTCCTCAGGTATTTCATTGGTCTTAATGTTCAAATAGGTTTTCATGTAATTCATTTATAAAATGACCAAAATCTGAATCAATTGAGACTAATGTCATTCATGATCCAAAATACTTTGTGTTATATCATGCATTACATTAACAATTGAGAAGAGAAAAAGATGTGAGAAAGGGTATGGGAAGAGAGAAAGAGATGAGAAATAGAGTAGATTTGATGTATTGTTTGGTTTAAGAGAAAGAGAAAATATATAGAAGAGAGAGAAGCCTTGATTATTTTTGGAAGTATTAAAATCTCCCTTTAATAGAAAAACTCTCATCAAATTCAAAATTATTTTATTCTAAATTTTCAATTAATATAATTTAAGTAATTAAATCACTTAAACCAATTTAATTATTTTCAGTTAATTAAATTATAAGTTTTGAACTATCGATTTTTTTATTGATAAGTTTCAGTTTATTTGCGGTGCTGTTATCAGTAGTTATGTTCTAAACTAGTATGTGGTCTGCTTATCATAAAAAAGACGTTGTCTTGTTATTAATATCCAGAAATTATAAAAAGAAAAAATCCAGAAAGAGAAGGGGCATCAGTGGAAAAATCAATATAGTGGCATGTCTTCCTCTCTTCTTTGCACATAAGAGAGGATTGCAAAAAGTAGTGGTCCCACACTATTTGAATCTCTCTCTCTCTCTCTCCTATTTCTCTGCATACCAAACAGAAGAGGTCTATTATCTCTTTTCTATTTCTCTCTTTGGTAACTCTCTCTTCACAACTTCTCTCAAACCAAACATACCCTAAAATATTGCTTAATATGCAATATCATTATTAAAAAATCCCTCATTTTGATAACTAGTTTGCATGATTTTCTTTCCAATATTTATGAAGATCCTATAGATTGTTCGTTTCTATTAGCAGCTACTTGTTTCAGTATAATAAAAATTGGCTTAAATAAGGTCTAAATATATCACTTTTTGGTTTTAAACTTTTTTGTCCCTGCATTTTTTGTTTAGTCCCTACAAATATACATTTTGTGCTTTAGGTCTTAAGTATTTTGTTTTTAGTCATTGCAAAATTTATTCAGATTTGAATTGAACTTTGTAATATGTAAAATATTTGATTGTAGTTCCTGTAGATAAGGAGTAAAATGAATATTTATAGGGACCAAAAGTAAAAAATGTATATTTGCAAAGACTAAAAGCAAAATACCTTTGACCAAAAGTGAAAAGTGTATATGTGGCCTAAAAATTATTTAAACCATAAAATTTAAAAAATATAACATTAGTGATCATAAATAGTCCTTTAATATTTGTCTGATCCTCTATTTATTGCCTATGGTAAATGATACTGAAATTTAAAAACTCTGTTGTTCATGTCAGGTTTTCAGGTTGCAAGTTAACAATGGGATTCCTATTGAAAGTTGGTTTGATGATCCATCTGATTCTGCCCTGATGTCTTTACTTCCCTTTCTGGAGAAACTGGTTGATGTCGACGATGTTCGTCCCATAATTGCAGAGAAATTTGGGAACAAGAAGGATTAGTTTTGCATTTCAACTCATTGGCATATATTCTGGACCCCTTTGCCTTTCATAGAAACAGTAGATTGCCCTAATTTTAGGATATTGCAACAGTCAGAAATAACCCTTCCTAGTTAGGTGTTGTCCCTCCAACCCCCCAACCCCTTCACATTTTAAGTTTTGACTCTAGTTAGTTTTCAAAAACTAGCTATGATTCTGGTGATAGCTTGATAGTATTTTTAAAAATTGTACAGGAATAGTACAATAATTTGATTTTCAAGTTTTGTATTTTGATTTTGATTTTTAAAGTCACTATAGAGGTTGTGATATTGGTAAAGTTTATATTTTATAAATGTCAATGCTGTTTATACATGCCGTTAGCTGCTGCCTGTTGTTATTCGGTGTACCTCAAAGGTTTCTTACCTTTTATCCGTGTCACTTAAAAGGTACCTTGTCTATACTTCTATAAGGATGAGTTAAGCGCTGCTTCTTTTTATTTTTTATTTTCATGAAAAAGATATGATCTAATTAATAACGATTTAATTTGATATATATATTTTTATTTATTATTATATAAGTATTATTTAATTTACTATCTTAATTATAAAAATTAATATTAACGTTTATTTTTAAGAAAAGATATTTGTGGTTGTTTAAGTTGTGAACATTATATAAATATTACTTCGTAGTAGACGTGATACATATTAAAGTTTCTATCAAGGGATATCAAACATTGGTTTAGCTTAGCAATTTTTCTCTCAGTTTTTTTCTTTAATATAAACAATTTCATTGTCTGAAAAATTATATTTTATTTAAAATTTTCTCCTTTATCTAATCAAATAAATATTTGATATTTCAAATAGCGTCTGTTTGCATGCAGAGTAAAATATGGTGACGGGACGGGTAATAGAATATGTTATCCAATTGGATAAATATCTTATCTTATTTGTATACTGTCTTATATATATTAGTCCCTTTTTCTAAATTCGAGTTTTAAATCTCATATTTAAAAATTCTTGGGTTTTTCATGTCATCTATTTTTTATGATTTGATTATTTACTTATGACGTGATGTTGAGTTGAAAAAAATGATGGCACATTAACATTTAATTTTTATTTCATTATTATTAACTTATAAATGTTTTTATAATTAAGTTGTGTTATTTATTATATTTGAAATATTATGATTTTGTCGGTTTTGCAATAAATTTAAGTGTTAGTGAATTTGTTTGTAGACTTTTTTTCTTTCAATTCTAGCAATGCAGAATTATAACAAATTGAAGGTTTTAATTCCGTTTAATATATAAAAAATTTGCTCTACGTAGCGAATACAATTATCAAAACTATGTGGGTATTTGCACTAGTAATTGGTTTTCATATACTGGCAATAGTAGAATTGTTGATATCACTTTGTTTTTAATGTGAGGATGTAGATGTGGTGCTACGTGACTTGAACGACTCAATTGCAACTTATATTTATGATGTTAATTTAAGTTTGTTATTTATTTTGTACTTGTTCTAATTAATGGTGACTTCATGGATCATTGTTAATTAATGGTCGAATGACTATCTAGCTTGAGAAATTGCTATCTCATTTTCATTTATTAGATAGTAAGATTCGTTGGTTCTCCCTTCATGCATTACCTTTTCAGTAGTTCACAACTATCGGTTGCTTTGGATGGTTTATGATTTGATTTTCTAAATTTAGTATTTTCATCTAATGTTACTCACAAATGTTTTGTATGACTTGTATTTTGTTTTTGTTAATTTAATTGAATTTAAAATGACCTTTGATTATTCTTTAGAAGCCAAGCTTTGATTCCGGTCCTTAAAATGAAAGCCATATTAACTACAACTTGCAAGTGAGATGGTCAGAGTAACTAATGAAATGGAACATTTTAGATATCTCAAGCCAAATATCTCATAAAAGTGGTAACTGGTAAGCCTTCAACACTTTAACAAATTGAGAGAACCAACAAAGAATAAATCAAAATCCATCTTGGAATTGGTAGTACCATTGTTTCATGAAACTTTATTTTTTCTTAACTCTTTAATTTTCAGATAAAAGATATCATAGTAATCTATAATTCGTTTGAGAGGTAAGTCAAATATGATTAAAGGTTGTTCTAAATAGGATTCAAAAACTTATATGAAACTTCAATGCAAGCAAAGCCACTTATTATTTAGTTGGATGTTTGATGTAAGTTATGAAAAATCTTCCTTTAGGATATGATAATATTGTTAGATAATGTTATTATATATTAGTAGTAAGAGTATTTTAGACATTTATATTCTCTTGTATATATACTCATTGTAACCCTATTAACTCAAGCTTTGTTCGTTCTATGTTATGAAACCCTATAGTAGTTCTCTCTTCTTCCTCTTTTCATTGTTAACATGGTATCAAAGAGTTTTGGTTGATTTTGGGATCTACTGTAAGGTGGTCCACAACTTAGTGGGGCTCGCGATTCTGCTCTTCTGTTTTCGGCGTGGTTCTGTTCTTCTATTTTCGGCGTGATTTTGTTTGGTTCTTGCTGACTCTGTTGTTGACAGGTTATCTCTAATTTATTTTGTCTTAGTGATTGTGTTTGTCTATTTTTCTGTCATTATTTGTTATGGGTGGTGCTAACGATGATTCTCTTCAAGCTGTTAGTGTTCACTTCAATGGACAAAATTACTTTTATTGGAGTTATGTGATGAAATTTTTTTCGATTGAAAAATATATGTAGAGTTTTGTTGATGGAACTTCTGTTAAGCCTACAAATAAAAAGGATGAAACTCAATATGCAAAAGATCTGAAAATATGGAATGTTAGTAATTAAAAAATTATTACTTGGATTAATAATTCTGTTGAGTTGTCTATCAGAGTGCAACTAGCAAAATACGACATTGCTAAAGAGATTTAGGATCACTTGAAACATTTATATGTGTAGTCTAACTTTGCAAAACGTTATTAGTTGGAAATTGATATTAGAGCCCTTAAGCAAAATAATATGATCATTCAAGAATTCTATTCGGCAATGACAAATTTGTTGGATCAATTGACTCTTATGGAGTCACCTGATTTGAAAGTTGTCAAAGCATATATTGATCAAAGAGAGGAGCAACGCCTGGTTTGGTTTCTGATAGCTCATCGTGATGATTTTGAGGACATTCGTGGGGGTACTTTGCATCGTTCACCTCTTCCTAATGTTGAATCAGTAGTTAGTGAATTGTTGGCAGAAGAAATCAGACTTAAGACTCATTCTGGTGTGTCAAATAAGGGCATTCTCTCAACTCCTCCATCTGTTTTTGTTGCTCCTGTTCAAAAAGGAAAATCTCAAGGGAGGGTTGAGCTTGGTAATAATGAATATGCATTTTGTAAAGAAAAATGTCATTGGAAAATACATTGTCTGAAATTGGGGAGAGCACAAGAAGAATTTTAGGGGGTCATCGTCCAATGTTGTTGCTTCTGCTCCTCCTACCACTGACTCTAGTTCTAGTTCTATATACTCATCTGAGACTGCTTCCCAAATATCTGATATTGCAGAACACCTTCAAAAACTTCTTGCCACTCAATCACATGTCATGTCTGCCACCTCTTCTAAAAGTTTGAACTTCTCTGGTATGTCAGGTATATCTCCTTCCATATAGATTCTTGATTCTGGAGTATCTCACCATATGACATATGATGATAAATCTTGTGTCTGTGAAACCTGCCTCATCTGTGTCGGTTACGACTGTTGATGGCACTCATATGCCATTAGCAGGCATTAGTTCTGTCTCCACACCTAACTTGTCTCTTTCTTTTTCTGATGTTTATTATATTCCTAATCTTACGTTGAGTCTTGCTTTTGTTAGTCAAATATGTGATTTCGATTATTCAGTTATATTTTCTTCCACTTCTTGTTGTGTGCATGATCCACATTTTGGGAGGCTGATTGGGACATGCCATAGATAGAGGGAGACTTTATGTTTTGGATGATCCGCGAGTCCCAGATATTGCAGCCTCAACAACTAGTGCTGACTTATTATCTAGTTTTCTCTTGAATTCTTTGTCTTCTAGTTTTTATTTATGGCATTCTCGCCTTGGACATGTTTATACTTCTAGATTAAAATATTTGGCTTCTACTGGAGCTTTAGGAAATTACAAACCAGTGATATCTCAGATTGTTGTGGTTGTAAACTTGCTAAATTTCTAGCTTTACCGTTTAGTAAAAGTGTTTCTGTTTCACATGCGCCTTTTGATTTAGTTCACTCTGATGTTTGGCATCCATCTTCGGTTCTCACCAATGGTGGATCTAGATATTATGTTTCATTTATTGATGTTTACACTCGTTATTGTTGGATTTATCTTATGAAAAATCGGTCAGAATTTTTTGACATTTATCATATGTTTCGTGCAATGGTCAAAACTCAACATAGTGCTGTTATAAAGTGCTTTCGTTTTGATTTAGGTGGTGAATATACCTCTAATAAATTTTCTAAACTACTTGCTTATGATGAAACCTTCCACCAAATATCTTGTACTGATACTCCTCAACAAAATGGAGTTGTTGAAAGAAAACACCGTCATATTATAGAGACTGCTCGTTCCCTTTTGTTGTTTGCTTCGATTCCTAATGAGTTTTGGGGAGAAGCAGTTCTTACTGTTGTTCATGCTATAAATAGAATTTCATCCTCTGTATATTAGGTTTGTCTTTCTTTGAAAAATTGTATGCTTTGATCCCTGATTACTATTTTTTGAAAGTCTTTGGTTCTACTTGTTTTGTTTTTAGCCCTCAAGTAGAGCACAATAAGTTGTCTTCTCGTTCAGCCATGTGTGTTTTTCTTTGTTATGTGGATTGTCAAAAGTGTTATCGTTGTTATGATCCTCATGCAAGAAAACTTTATGCATCTTGTAATGTTGTTTTTCTTGAGCACATCTTTTTTACTTTGTTTCCTCTGATTTTTCAGATTACTAAGAGTTCTGAACTAACCCATATTGATTCGTTAGGTCCTAATGATAACGCTTCTAGTGATTGTAATGTTGAGAATTGCAGGACAAATACTACTACTACTCCACATGATGACATCCCTTTTGTCCCCCTCCCAATTGTCCAACCACCTTCTGCGATTGTTGATCCTCCTCGTTACCCCTCTCGTCAACGTAAGTCTACTCAGTTACCTAATTTTGTCTAATCCACTTACTCAGCTTCGTTTGCTTCTTTCTTAATCTCTACTCACAATTTGCCTGAGCCCTCTTCCTATAAAAAGGTTGGTCTCGATCCTCTTTGGCAGTAGGCTATGGCATAAGAACACTCTGCATTGCACAAAACCGATACTTGGGAATTAATACCTCTCCCTCCTGGAAAATGTGATATTGAGTGATCGTTGGGTATACAAGATCAAAACTAAGTCTGATGAGTCCGTTGAACGCTACAAAGCACGTCTTGTTGCTAACGGATTCTCTCAACAATATGGTATGGATTATGAAGAAACTTTTTCCTGTAGCCAAAATGACCACTATTCGCACTCTTATTGTAGTTGCATCTATTCGTCAATAACATATTTCCCAAATAGATGTCAAAAATGCTTTTTTAAATGGTGAGCTTCATGAAGAAGTCTATATGGTCCCTCCACAAGAAGTTTCTCATAATCAAGGGGAAGTATGTAAGTTAAAAAAGGCTTCATATGGTCTTAAACAAGCTCCTCGAGCTTGGTTTGAGAAATTCTCTACTGTGATCACTTCTCTTGATTTTCGCTCTAGTGAACATGATTCTGCATTGTTTATAAGGTCCACCACTTATGGTCGCAAACAATTTGAAATGAATGACTTGGGAACTCTTCGCTATTTCTTGGGAATTGAAGTTGTCTACTTTTCTAGAGGCTACCTTCTTTCTCAATCCACGTACATTTTTAGAGGCTCGTCTTTCTAATATTAGAGCAGCAAATACTCCTCTTGAGTTGAATGTGAAATATGCTCCATCGAATGGTGTTCTTTTACCAGATTCCACTGTATCATACTTTGGTTGGCAGCTTAGTGTATCTTACAATTACTAGACCTGACATTGTTTATGTTGTTCATGTTGTTAGTCAGTTTGTTGTCTTTCCCACTACAGTACATTGAGCAGCAGTTCTCCGGATTCTTCGTTATCTTCGAGGAACTCAATTTCAAAGCCTTCTCTTTCCATCGTCATCCTCATTGGAGTTACGTGCTTATTCTGATGCTGATTAGGCTGGTGACACCACATATCGTAAATCCACCACATGATTTTGTATCTTTTTTGGAGACTCTTTTATTTTTTGGAAGATTAAAAAACAGGACATTGTCTATCGCTCTTCTACAGAAGTTGAGTATCGTGATATGGCATCTACTACCGCTGAAATAATTTGGTTGCGTTGGCTTTTGTCTGATATGGGTATCTCTCTTTCTGAGCCAACTCCGATGCACTGCGATAACAAGAGTGCTATTCAAATTGCTCATAACTCGATCTTTCATGAACGCACCAAACACATTGAGATTGATTGTCATCTTACTTGTCATCATCTTCAATATGGAACAATTACTCTACCGTTTGTCTCTTCTTCTTTACAGATTGCTGATTTGTTCACAAAGACGCATTCCATTAAACATTTTCGTTTTTTAGTTGACAAACTCTCGATGCTCCATGTTAATGCATCGTGAGTTTGAGGGGAGATGTTATATAATGTTATTATATATTAGTAGTAAGTGTATTTTAGACATTTATATTCTCTTATATATATACTCATTGTAACTCTATTAACTCAAGCTTTGTTCATTTTATGTTATAAGACCCTAGAGTAGTTATCTCTTCTTCCTCTTTTCATTGTTAACAAATTTAAGATAGAAATTTAATCAGTTTCAAAATAGCTGTTCATTTTAATCAGTTTTTGAAATTTCATTATTTAAAAAAAGTTGTAGAAAATAGATGAAATACTTAAAATCATATTTTAAAATAAACTATTTAAACCATTTTTTCATTTGAAGCTTTATTTTTAAAATTCTTTTTTAAAAATGTTACAACAAAAGGATAAAATACTATACAAATCATTTTTAATTTTTTTTAAACAAACGAACCCAATATGTCATCTTTTATAAATATAATAGCGGGGAAGAACAAAAGTGTATCTCATTCAATGGTTGTTTAGGTTCAATAGTAGAATGTGTTAGCTCAACTTCATTTCATGGATTTATATGATCAAAGTTGCTAAACTAGCTAGTTATTTGGTCACCATTCCACATGGAAGCTGCTAATTTTGCAAACATAATTGGTGTTTCAAGTACTGTCAAAAGTTGAAGTATCGGTACCTGAACTTAGATACATTATTATTTGAAGTATGAAATGATTTCTTAAAGCAGTAGCATGAGATAGACACTATATTGGGCTGCCATTTATGTTCTAATAAGAACTTCACAAAGCTGTTCACCAAAAAAATAAAAGAGCTTCACAGAGCTTGGGTTTAACTTGCAAAGCCTTGTAAATTTTCATGAAATTGATAGCATTTGCTAATGACATTGGACGCATCAGTTACACCACAAACGTGTGAAAACAACTAACCCAAGCTCTATCAAATATGTAGAATCTATAGTGGCACTATAGTGCTAAAGCATAGCGGAGCTTGGTAGTATTTTCTACTTCAGATCAAATTAGCATAGTTTATATGATACTATATCTTAATTATTTGTCTGATTATAATCAACCCTTCATAGCTGCAAACTTGATGATGTAGTATGTAATTAATATATGTTAATGTTAATCAATCAGTTTCAATGGGACAGGGAGTGCTTAAGTTCAATAGGTTTTTTGTTAGTTATTCCAATTTAAATTTGATAACGGTGTTGCCTCAGAAAAGCTGAATTGTATTCATACTTAGTTAATTAAAAATATGTAGATAAATCCCTGTTACAAAGAAACTATAGTAACTGTAAATATGATGCAATTCTATCCCTTGCGGATGATCAGACGGGGACGGCGACGACGATCAAAGCTTCTGGGTAAAGATGGGTAAGCGATATCAACAATAGATAAAATTGAATCACCTAAACTTTTTTTTAGCAAATCATTTGAAAGTTCAAGTGCGATAGTTTCATCATTTTCTTCCCTAATTGTACCATCACCAACCCTTAACACCTGATCAAAAAATACTTTTTTTTTTCTTCTGAGAAACATAAGCCTCCTCGCTTCCAATATGTAATCTTATATTTTTGTACAATGCTACCCCTTCAAAACAATTACAAACAATACCTTTGATTTTTGTGCAATGTTATCCCTTCACAACAATTACAAACACTACACCTAAAAATACTTTAAAACATTTTTTTGATGCATTTAACAGTGCTTTTAAACACTATAGTATGCAACGTTGTTAAAAGATACAACGTTTTAAAAATATAAAAAGCAATCTCTCATAGGTGGTATTTAATAGAACTTTTTTATATAAACACCGTTAAAGACACATAAATTAACAGTAGCATGAACAACAAATTTTCCACTAAAATGAATATTTAACATTCCATCGTTATAGGTATGAAGTGCAACTCTGAAAGTCTTATCAACTACTTCAAACAATGCTTATGAGTCATTGATGCTTCATATCTCATATAGTAAACTTTGTTTTTGCAATCAATTGTGCCAATGGACTATCTCGAGTCATGCTGCACATAGTGGTATTAAGAAATTTGAATGTGAGTTTTTCCATGCGTGACAAGCTTATATTAATTATGATTAAGTCTTTTACTCGTGTTTATCTAATTGGATTGCTTGCATATTGGATTAGTGTGCTTAAATCAGATTTTATCGAAAGTGCTAAACTTATACCCGTGCATTTTGCACTCGGAGCACACTTAACTCATGACGTGTGGCTACAAACATTATTCTATATATGTGTTAGGGTCTTAGTATAATTAATGTGACTTCATATGTTTAACTAGATAAGATTCTAAGCCAACAAGGATGTTACGTAATTAGTTGTTCAATGTGCTTTGAGAAACCACTTACCATAATTAACTTATGCTTCTTATCCATGTAATTCATAAAAACCAATCAGTAGTCATTAAATTCGTAAAAAGTTATTAACTTTGTCAAACACAATTCAACTCCCCTTTCTAGTGTTTGCACCTTCAATTGGCATCAGAGCTCGATCTCAAAGATGAACACTTTAGAATGTTTGAGAAAAGATCCAATGGTTCAACATGTCTGGATTTAGTGAATCAACAAATGAAGAAGTTGAGGTATTTTCTGAATTTACTTGATATGATTTAATTATTGCTATAAATGATTTTTTAAATAAGAATTACAATTGACTTTAAAATTGAAAATACTTAGAAAAGAAAATACAAATCTAACTGAAAAAGTTAATTTTTTAAAGAATCAAAGTGCTGGATTTAAAACAGAAAATGTAATTATGAAAACTGACATTACTAAACTTAAAACAGAAAATGCAACTCTGAAAACTGATATTACTAAACTTAAGATAGATAATGCAATTTTGAAAACTGATATTACTGATCTTAAAATGGAAAATGCAAATCTGAAAACTAATATTGTTGAACTTAAGGCATAAAATCTAACTCTGAAAAGTAATTATAGTTCAACATCAATTGAAAATACCACATGTAAATCGGATAAGAATGAAGAAATATTTCAAGTTTTTCTTGATAATGGTATAAAAAGAAGCAAGTATGTATCTATGATTTATAGTGTTAGTAGGAATGGTAAAAGAGAAATAGGATTTCAAGAAAAAATAATTGAACCTAATTTGTTCTCTCTGATGGCAGTATTTACGCTGCAGTATTAACATCCTAATAAGTACTCTATTGAAATGCTCTCAGCAGTTTAATGACTGCCTAGGTCCAACAACACCGGTTACTATTGTTGCCGCACCACCTTCATTATTGTTGATATTTTGAGTAGGAACATTTTGACTAGGTTGATCCATCACTGAAATAATGAAAGAGCCTTAATCAATAAATATCAACCACATTAATGTTCAATATTTAAGGAGTTGTAAGTTATTATATAAGGGATTATATTAAGATTTAAGAGATTGTTACAAAAATTTAAGTGAGTTGTAATAATATTTAAAGGATTGTATTTTGATATTTAAAGAGTTGAACTAATATTTATATAGGACAATTATTTAATAAAGGGGTTGTATTGAAAAAAAATTGAAAAAACAAAAACTATGTTCTAAAATCATACATTACATTTACAAAAAAAAAAAGTAATATACAATACATTTTAAAAAATCTGAGACATGCATTTTTTACAATAAAAAAAACAGAAGCATACACATACCAAAATATAGTAGTTATACATACTTGCAAAAACACATAAAAAAAAAAATAGTAACTATGCATACTTCCAAAAACACAATCATAATTAAAAAAACATTTAGCAAAAACCATACTTAAAAAGTTATATAATTAAAAAATCATACTTAAACATACATTTAAAAAAACAAAAGGATGCATTAAGAAAAAAAAACAATAACATACATTACCTTTAAAAAAAAACTCAAAGCATATCTTAAAAAGCAAAAAAAAAAAAAAAAAAAAAAAAGTGAATAATGCAATTAGCCAAAAACAAATGCATACATCACATCAAAAAACTGAATTAGAAAAAAAGAAAATTAATCATACACCATACTTATAATAATTAAACATATAATAGAAAAAAACAGTAGCTATGTACTATAATTATACATTATTATTTACAAAAAGAAATTATCGTACAACGCATTTTGAAGAGAATAAAAAAACAGAAAACATGCATTTAAAAAGAAAAACAAAATACATTATATTTAGATAAAAAACAGAAGCATATATCAAACTAAATATATATATATATATATATATATATATATATATATATATATATATATATATATTACATTTAAAAAGCATGCATCAAGATCAAAGAGAAGCATATATTAAACTAGAAAAAGAGAGAGAGAATGATACATTTAGAAAACACATATCATACATCACCAAACAAAAAAAAAACTAAAATGGTAAAAAGAAAATTAGGCACAAACTACATTTAGTAATTATCATACATTTAAAATAGCAATAATTATGTTCTAGAATTATAAATTACGTTTAAATAAGAAAGTAACATAAAATACATTTAAATAAAACAAAAATATGCATTAAGGAAAAAACATAAGCATACATTACATTAATAAAAAAAAAAATAGAAACATGCATTTAGGGAAAAAAAAAATAAGTATACGTCATAAAAACAAATAAATAAACAAAAAACTTAAACATACACTTAAAGTGTTCTCTTGCTCTATACCTCTTTGTCTCCTAATAAGAGGTATGACTTTTTGATTCATCTTTCCAAGTCACAATATCAAAAAGAAAAGTTAAAAATCAATCATAATATTTTTAATAGATAGAACACATAAACTTAGTCTAACAACGTGTGACAAAAAAATAAGGTAATAAATAATGAATATAAATGATAACCTTTAAGATTAAAAAAAAAATAGCAAATCTCATTAAATAAATCAAAACAAATAACTCATTAAAACATAACATTACAACATTAACTAAAATAGTTAAAAATACATACACATAAATTGAAAATAAAATCTTAACCCTAAGTTAAACACAATAAATACTACTTAACAAAAAAAAAATCATAAAAGACCCAACAGATTTAAAAATCAAATTCATAACATCAATAAAATTTCAACAAAAATTAAAATGTGATAAAAATCATAAAATACAAAACAAAATCAGAAACCCAAAACAAATTCAAAAATCAAACCAAGAACAAAACAAAACTTTAACAAATTTAAAATGTCAAAAAACTCATAAAACACAAAAGAAAATCAGAAAATCCTAAATACCCTTACACAATAAATACTAACCTTTTTGTTCTTAGTGACGAGAAATGGTAGTGACAACAACAAACATAAAGGTGGCTACAATTCAGATCAAAACAGAAACGATGGAGATCGCATGAAGGATTTGCGGCTGCGCGACGAAGATGGTGGCTAGGATTTCTTGGTGAATATTGAGTTGAGTAATTAGTGAGAGTGAAAATTACGGCTACTAAAATCTGAATGAATGAAGAGAGAGTAGAGACTAGAGAGGTCTGGGTGAAAAAAATGGGCTGAAGTTATTAGGCTTTTTCAGTTTTAATCTAGAATGAATTAAGTCGTGTAACTTTTATTTTTGTAATAATATATTGGATCGGGCCGGTTCGGGTACACGCAATCAAAATATCATAAACCGAATCCGCCCATTAAAAACTATATGGACCCGCGAACTCGTTCCACCCATCTTTGCACACCCGATATTGAATTTGGGCTGCAGGCTGTCCGGTTATTTTCGGGCTACGGGTTAGTGTCTAGCCCTACTGGTATCAACAATAGATAAAATTGAATCACTTGAACTTTATTTTAGCAAATCATTTGGCAGTTCAAGCGTGATAGTTTCATCATTTTCTTCCCCAATTGTACCATCCCGAACTCTTAATACCCAATCATAAAAATACTTTTTTTTTTCTTACGAGAAACGTTAGCCTCTCTGCTTCCAATACGTAGTCTTATATTTTTGTGCAATGTCATCACTTCACAATAATTACAAACACTACACCCAAAAAAGACTTTAAAAACACTTTTTTGATGTATTTAATTGTACTTTGAAACACTATAGTGTGTAGTATTATTAAAAAATACAACAATGTTTTAAAAATATAAAAAGTGATGTCTAATAAGTGATATTTAAGTGTCTTTTTTATATAAGTGTTGTTAAAGACATAACAAATTAATAGTAGTATGAACAACAACTTCTCCACTAAAATGAATATTTAACTTTTCATCATTATAGGCAGGGGCGGATTTTAGTTATAAGAGGGGGAGACCACAACCACCCCAAAATTTTCTTTTTCAATAAAAATAAGTATACTTATAATAATATTTATATATAATATATGGTATGTATAATCAGTGTCCCTTTCATAATATCAAATTGTTGAGTAGGTTAGTGGTAACGAAGATTTTCCTAAACTTTATATCCAAGTTCAAGCCTCCATGATAATGATTTTTATTATTTTTATTATAAATATAGTTGTTTGATTAACAAAATTGTAAATACTTTTATTTGAACGAGATACTTTAGTATATCTAAAAATTAAAATTACCACTACATTAAAATCAAATATATAAAATTAATTAAAAAATATTTTATTTTTATATTGATCATCCAATAAAATTTATCAAGATCTGCCACTGATTATTGATATGAAGTGCAACTGAAAGTCTTATCAACTACTTCAAACAATGCTAATGAGTCATTGATGCTTCGTCTCATATAATAAACTTTTGTTTTGCAATCAATTGTGCCAATGGACTATCTCGAGTCATGCTACACATAGTGGTATTACGAACTTTGAATGTGAGTTCTTCCATGCGTGACAAGCTTATATTAATTATGATTAAGTCTTCTACTTTGGGTTGCTTGCATATTGGATTAGGGTGCTTAAATCAGATTTTATCGAAAAGTGCTAAACTTTTACCCGTGCATTTTGCATTGGGAGGACACTTAACTCATGACGTCTGGCTACAAACATTATCCTATATATGTGGTAGGTCTTAGTATAATTAATGTGACTTCATAGGTTTAACTAGATAAGATTCTAAGCCAACATTGATGCTAGTCTTATTCAATGTGCTTTGGGAAACCACCATAATAAACTTATTTTTGTCTCGCTGTTATCTTATAATATACTATTCTGAAATAAAATTAAATAAATATAATAACTAAAAAATTAACATATTTAATGTTAATTTTTAATTAAATATATTAATTTTTCAACTAATATTTTTATTTATATATTTTATTTTAAAGATAGTATCATAAGTTTAATTAGATTGGTATCATTCTATACATCTAAGCTTAGTGGATTAATCCATCTATCCTATACTTTGGTGTAGTTTGTTCCACTTAAGCATGCTCGTTTTCCATGTCTCCTTGCCTAATGTGTTCTCTCTAGTACATAGCTACATCTAGATTTCTTACATAGCCACCAAAGTGTTGAGTTCTTTTTGCATGTTATAATAGCATATCTTTCAAATATTTAATCAAGCTTTATATATAAGAGATTTGTTTTGCTACATTATCATTGATCTACTTAAAATAGGCTATGTTTAGGCTAGCATGATCTCACATGCAAAATTCATTTATATATATATATAGATAGATAAACTTATAAAAATAATATAATAAATTTAATTTTACTAACAATTTTTTTAATTTTTGTGATTTAATTAAAATGTCCTATATATAAAGAGGAAAGTAGTTCTTTTAAGTTATGACACTATTTCGCAAAATAAACTATTATAAAGAAAAGTCCAATGGACATAATAAAATGTGGCTGCAAATGGAGCACAAAAGAAATAAATGAGGCTGAAAATGTAGTTGAGACTGAAGATGAAACAGTAGGGAACAAGTTAATGAAGAGGTTAATATAGATTATGATGTTGAAGACCATTATTCTAATAGTGGTGAAGAAGATTCAAAAGATATATGGAAAAAAAAATTAAATTGAAAAATCAAAAGAAAGAATGATTTCCTAACTTCATAATATCATAGATGATGATTAAAACTGATATAAAATAAAAAATCAGTATAAAATGCATCATGGTTTCTTAAGTTTATTTAATATAGATGCATTTAGTCTAAATACATTCCATAGAAATAAGTATATTAAAATATTTAAAATAAAAAACATCTATGGTTTCATGTAGAAAAATAAATATTGATTCTCCAGTTGTAGTTGGAAGTATTGAATGAGTTATCAACTTACTATACACTAATAAAAAATGTTAAGAGCCAAAATATAAAGATCTGAAAAAAGAGAAATCTTAAATACATAATTTGAACACCGACGAGGACATTAACGTGATGATTCTCAGCGAACTGCGAAATTAGATATATGAATCGAATATAAAAATAAGAAAATTAATAATAAAAAAATAGTTCACAATTTAAAAAAAAAAGAGAAAGTAGCATGTAGAAGAAAAAAAATGTTTAATGAACAAAAAAATGTAAAAGAAAGAAATTTGTATAAGATAATATGTTGATTATTTGTCATTATATATACCTCAATTACTTTTTTGAAACAAGCAATTTTTTTTATAACATGTTGTAAGAAAAAGTTTTTATTTATCACATGATTTATATAATGAGGTCATGTGATTGATGATTTTATTTGGGTGCCATTTGGTGGCATACTTGACCACAAAAATACATTTTTCACATTAACAATACTAATTGTTTAGAACATACAATTTTTTTTTTGTTAGAAAGTATTTAATGTTTTTTTTTTGAAATACAAAAGTATTTAAAATATGAGTCTATTTTAAAAAATTTAAAATATGATTGAAAGATGCTATTTTTATTTATTGCATTTGAAAATAAATGCTTTTGATAGGAAGTTAGTATAATAATAAATGAAAAATTTGTTAGATAAGTATCATCCGTACTATTCTATTATCATGTGTACTATTTTATTTGAAGTAAGATAAATGTTTATAGTGTTGATGTAGATATTACAAATATATCTATTTAGTCTATAAAATTAATTTAATTTTTCATTACCAATGAAAATTAATAGTAACTTTATAACCTAATTGAAAAATTAATTAAGAATAATTTATTATTTAAATGAATAGACAACTAACTTTATAACTTAAGTAAGTCAGATATATGATTCGGCCAATTAAAACACCTTCGCCATTCAACCACGCGCCACCTCCACTTCGTACACTACGCCGCTCTATGGGGTTCAGTCAAGTACACTTTCACATCTTATCCATTCGACTCTGTTATCACCACCCCCACCATGTCCACTAACGTCACGTGCCTGGAGTATCTCTCTTACGATTATAATGCTCTTTACATTATTAGATCTTGCAACGGTATCCTTTGTCTTGCCCATTATGTTTTGAATCATTTATTTTATTTTGGAATCCTTCCATTAGAAAATTCAATAAATTGTCCTTTTTTGAAATTACCCATTTTGACTTTGGGTGTGTTGAGGGATTGCTTGTGCATGATTCGTTATCATGATATTTGGATTAGGAAGGAATATGGAATTAAAGAGTCTTGGACTAAATTGTTTACAGTTTGTAACACACATGATTCTGTTAAATATTATGCCTTTAACAAGGCAATACATATTTCTGAGGATGGTCAAATAGATAAAAGAATAGAATTGTCTAAAATACTCTTACTACTAATATATAATAATATTATCTAACATCTTCCCTCAAACTCACGATGCATTAACATGGTGCATCGAGAATTTGTCAACTAAAAAACGGAAACGTTTAATGAAATGCATCTTTGTAAACAAATCAGCAATCTGTAAAGAAGAAGAAACAAACGGTAGAGTAATAGTTCCATGCTGAAGATGATGACGAGTAAAATGACAATCAATCTCAATGTGTTTGGTGCGTTCATGAAAGACCGAATTGTGAGCAATTTGAATAACACTCTTGTTATCGCAGTGCATCGGAGTTGGCTCAGAAAGAGAGATACCCATATCAGACAAAAGCCAACGCAACCAAATTATTTCAGCGGTAGTGGATGCCATAACACGATACTCATCTTTTGTAGAGAAGCGAGAGACAATGTCTTGTTTCTTACTCTTCCAAGAAATAAGAGAGTCTCCAAGAAAGATACATAACCCTGTGGTGGATTTACGATTTGTGGTGTCACTAGCCCAATAAGCATCAGAATAAGCTCGTAACTCTAATGAGGATGACGATGGAAAGAGAAGACTTTGAAATTGAGTTCCGCGAAGATAACGAAGAATCCGAATAACTGCTGCCCAATGTACTGTAGTGGGAGAGACAACAAACTGACTAACAACATGAACATCATAAGCAATGTCAGGTCTGGTAATCGTAAGATACACTAAGCTGCCAACCAAAGTACGATACAAAGTGGAATCTGGTAAAGGAACACCATCCGATGGAGCATATTTCACATTCAACTTAAGAGGAGTATTTGCTGCTCTAGTATCAGAAAGACGAGCCTGATCAAGAATGTTGGCAATGTACTTGGATTGAGAAAGAAGGTAGCCTCTAGGAGAGTAGACAACTTCAATCCCCAAGAAATAGCGAAGAGTTTCCAAGTCCTTCATCTCAAACTGTTTGGCTAACTGCAATTTCAACTCATTGATTTCACTAACATCATCACCTGTAATAATCATATCATCAACATATAGAGAAAGTATAATGCGACCATAAGTGGTGGACCTTATAAACAAATGCAGAATCATGTTCACTAGAGCGAAAACCAAGAGAAGTGATCACAGTAGAGAATTTCTCAAACCAAGCTCGAGGAGCCTGTTTAAGACCATATAGAGCCTTTTTTAACTTACATACTTCCCCTTGATTATGAGAAACTCCTTGCGGAGGGACCATATAGACTTCTTCATGAAGCTCACCATTTAAAAAAGCATTTTTGACATCCATTTGAGAAATATGCCATTGACGAATAGATGCAACTGTAATAAGAGGGAATAATGGTCATCTTGGCTACAGGAGCAAAAGTTTCTTCATAATCCATACCATATTGTTGAGAGAAACCCTTAGCAACAAGACGTGCTTTGTAGCGCTCAACTGAACCATCAGACTTAGTTTTGATCTTGTATACCCAACGAGATCCAATAGCACGTTTTCCAGGAGGAAGAGGTACTAATTCCCAAGTATTGGTTTTGTGCAATGCTGAAAGTTCTTCTGCCATAGCCTGCTGCCAAAGAGGATCAAGAACAGCCTCTTTATAGGAAGAGGGCTCAGACAAACTGTGAATAGAGGTTAAGAAAGAAACAAACGAAGTTGAGTAAGTGGAATAGAAAAAATCAGGTAACTGAGTAGACTTACGTTGACGAGAGGGGTAACGAGGAGGATCAACAATCGCAGGAGGTGGTTGAACAACCGGGGGGGCAAGAGGGATGTCATCATGTGGAGTATTAGTATTTGTCTCGCAATTCTCAACATTACAATCACCATAAGCATAATCATTAGGACCAAACGAATCAATATGGGTTAGTTCAGAACTCTTAGTAATCTGAGAATCAGAGGAAATAGAGTAAAAATGGATGTGCTCAAGAAAAACAATATTACGAGATACATAAAGTTTTCCTACATGAGGATCATAACAACGATAACCTTTTTGACCATCCCCATAACCAAGAAAAACACACAACGCTGAACGAGAAGACAACTTACTACGCTCTACTTGAGTGCGAAGAACAAAACAAGTAGAATCAAAAACTTTCAAAGAATGATAATCAGGGGTAGAAGCATACAATTTTTCAAAGGGAGACAAACCTAATATGATAGAGGATGAAATTCTATTAATAGCATGAACAACAGTAAGAACTGCTTCTCCCCAAAACTCACTAGGAACTGAAGCGGACAACAAAAGGGAACGAGCAGTCTCTATAATATGACGGTGTTTCCATTCAGCAACTCCATTTTGTTGAGGAGTATCAGTACAAGATGTTTGGTGGAGGGTGCCATCATAAGCAAGTAATTCCGAAAATTTATTAGAGGTATATTCACCACCTAAATCACAATGAAAATACTTTATAATAGAATTATGTTGAGTTTTGACCATCGCACGAAACATATGATAAATGTCAAAAAATTCAGATCGATTTTTCATAAGATAAAGTTTGATATCACCTTGTTTTTATCATATGTTTCGTGCGGTGGTCAAAACTCAACATAATTCTATTATAAAGTGTTTTCGTTGCTCAAGTGACATAGCTAAATGTAGATGTGGTGCTATGTCACTTGAGCATGATATTCAAATGCAAATATCATGCTCAAATTCTCTTTGTTAATCTGCGTTGCAAGTATCATATATATATATATATATATATATATATATTCTCTTTATTAATCTTCTAAACTAGACCCATGTCTTGTTTATGTTCCAAGAATTGCATTTTTCATCCATGTGAATATATGCAGGTAACGAATGCAAAGACGATAATTTTCCATTTTTGTCGATCTACACACCATTAATAAATTTGGAGACGACCGTTCTTTCATTCTTATCTATCTACGTATCAGTAATCAATCCAAATACCATCATTTGTTCACTCTTGTCAATCTATGCTAATTAATCTGAAAACAACCATTCATTCTTGTCGATCTACGGTAACCAATCCGAAGACAATAATTTTTTTCATTCATGTCGATCTACATATCCATAACCAATCTGAAGATGATCATTTTTCATTCGTACTGACATGTGAATCGGTATCCAATCCGAATACAATCATTTTTATTCATGTAAATCTGCACACCAGTAGCCAATCTAAAGACGATAATTTTTCATGTTTAGTTTTTTATTACATATCGCATCCTTATCTGCTTTTGCGTTAGTGCTTATGCATTACACCTGTTTTTGCATTAAAAATTAATCTAGTTTCACAATTTATTTAGACATAATTTCCATTACATTACATTACATTTAACACCAAAAATAAAATAAATTAAAAAACAAAAAATGTACTCCTTGTTCCCTAGTCCGCCACACACCACCTCCATCTTCACCATGACCTTTTGTTGATATCGAGAAAGACATGTACTTCTTCACTCTTTTCCTTTTTTGCTTTGTTTTTCAAATTTAAACATGCAAACTTTATTTTAGTGAAGGTGGATGAAAGTGTCTTTTAATAAAAGAGGATGCTTTTCCTATTGATGTGGCTCACAGACATAATTTATTTCATTTCATGGTAACTGATGTCCTCTTAGTTTGTCTAGATTTACGTGTCTTCTGCTTAAAACTTATTTTAACCCGTGAGTTGTGTTATTTAATATTAAAATGAATTTTATTTCTATTATTTAATTAAAATGTATTTTTAAAAAAAGCTGCTACTCTTATTTAATTAAAATTTGTTTTGAAGGAAGCTGCAACTTACTTAAAAATCTATTGTGCGGATGTGTTTTGTTTGTTGTTGATAAAACTTATTTTCTTTTATAAAAATAAGTTTTTATCAACAACAAAATAAACTATTTTTAAAAAATAATAACATATTCACACATTTTCTATCTAAAAATTACGTAGTTGTGATTTCTTTATAAACCTAAAAATACGTAATAATAAGATTGCACTCTTGTCAAACATAATAATAATTTTTTTTTCCTCTATTTTTAAACACTTTTTTATTTCAATATCATATGCATAAAAAATTAAATTTATATTTGTATTTATTAATAAAAAAATAGTAAATATTTTTTAAATTAACATAAATTTGTTAATTAATTATAAGTAACCATTTTTTAACAGAACGCGCTTTCCCTGTTTTAAATAAACTTTGATAGCGACTCCATTAAATTCAAAAAATTCCTCTAAATTTTAAGCCGCCACACTAAGTTAAGGAAATTATATGACTCATAGATTACATTAATATGTTATTAATATGTTTATCTCTCAAATTCTCGTTCTGCACACTCCCTTGTCCATTCATTTCCTTCTTTGTCCAGCATTGATTCCACCTCTTCTTCATTTAGCTCAAAGCTACTTTACTTTAACTAGGCTTTACTGCAAGCGAGACCCCTCACTATTCACCTACTTGCATAATTCAGCTATTGTTTATCTCATAATTCAGCTATTATAACTGGCAGCAACACCACTTTAATCCAGCATCTCATCACTAAACTCAAACCAAGTACATTAAGATTGCACCCAAGAAAACTATAGTTGCGCGCTCTAGTGCGAAGAAGCTGAGTATAGAAGTGTTTCACAAGTCAATGTAGAAGTCCTATGGCTGCAAACCTTGTTTCGCGAGCTTCACATCCCTATTGCTGCTTCAGAACCTTTTATATGTAACAATTTACAATTATTTTACCAATAACAGAAACATAGATTATTATTAGTTCTTCAAATTCTTTGAACTCTAACACACTGTTTACCCTGACTAATTGGACATAAGGAAGAAAATTTGAACACAGTGAAAGACAGATGTGGAACTACTGTTAAGTGGATTCTTCTTATGTATTTACCACCATATGATGTTGAAGGACATCATTTCTCAACTTCTTTCCACTATTGAATATTGTCAACTACCCAATAATTTTGAAATAATTGAATAAACTATATATTAAATGTCAACTATATTAACAAATGTTAAAATTATGATGATATTAAATTACCACTTCATTCCAATATTGAGTGGATATCTGGTTTGTAAATGTCCTAGGAAAAATGTGCTACAAGGATCGTCAGAAAATCTCTTATTGCTTCGTTATGTGAGATACCCTCATGTTGTTGTTGGGGCTCCACCATATCCAGATATAGAAGACGTATTGTGACTAACACGACCTTTGTGGTCAGTAACTTGGATTTAATTATCAAGGTAAATTGGCTGAAAGTGGATGTGATTGGAGAAAAGGGTATAATTAGAGAAAAAGTTGTAATCAGCAAATTTAAAATGCTTTTAACATTTCAAAGACAGATTGTGATGCAACTTTGCACGTTAATTTTAAGAAAATTTTACCCTGTACCCCCATTTTATACCCTGTACCCCCATAATTTTTTGAAAATGCCAAGTATATACCCTTAATGTTTTTTTTCAATTTTTTTTTACTGTTTTAATTTTTTCAGAATCAGAAAAATATTTTCAGTACACATTTGATTTCCAGAAAACTTTTTTCAAATTTTCCGGTACAGAAGGGGTATGGGGTAACAACAAGTGAACTATAATGTTTTGTGGATTGTACCTCCTATTTTCTTTAGTTGCAAAAATAAGAGTGTGGGAACGGTGTCTCAGTCAAATTTTAAGAAGTTCGTTGGTAATGTGTAATATATATAAATTAGATTGTGACCCGCGTGCGTGGCACGGTAAGTGATGATATATTATTTATATATGTATATATAAAATTTTTTTATTAAAATATATAATTATTTTTTCATTATAAAATAGATAAATAAAGATATAATAAAAGTT
The DNA here is from genome assembly GCA_002896215.2 of Cicer echinospermum. Taxonomy (NCBI): domain Eukaryota; kingdom Viridiplantae; phylum Streptophyta; class Magnoliopsida; order Fabales; family Fabaceae; genus Cicer; species Cicer echinospermum. The sequence goes on from PGTU02000006.1 coordinate 4,197,121, forward strand.
TTGTATAACTAACGGTACAACTATTTGTAATCTTAAACATTTAGAAGAATGTTAAAATTTTAAATATTTCAACATGAAATGAAAATGACTTTTTTTTTTTCATAACATCATTTATCTATTTATTTATTTATTTACATACTTTAAATTTTAGTTTACTTGCACCATTGTTGTTCTTCAACGATTTCAGTTGAAGAATTAACCATAATTGTTTTTGTGACTAATAATGTTATATCGTTTCTTAATGTGATATAATCAAATATATTGTAAACTTGAAATTAGAGAGTTGGGATCGAATAACATTTTTTAAAGCAAATATGAAAGTGTAAAGACACTGATTTATTGACATCTCAATTGTATTCACACTTCTATTTACCTATAAATATTTAGGCACCCTAAAAATATTATTAATAAAATAAAAAGACCAATAACAAAAAAATAGAGCAAGAAAAGAACTAAAATCATCTAAGATCGAATAACCTATTTATTTATATTGTTAAAATGAAGTTAATTTTTAAATAGTAAAAGATTGAATCATTATAATAACACTTTTTTAAATATAATTAATTAAGTTGGAAGCTTTTCTTTGCCGACATATGTTAGGATTAACACATAAAAAAACTAAAATCGATTATATAATTTATTTCAATAGTAAATATGGAAATGTGTTATAGTATATATTTCTTGTTATGTGAATACAATAATGTTAAATCTTTTAAGGGAGAGTTTTGTCGTCTATTATGGTCCAACTTGGTTTGAGAGAATAATCATTGCAATTGTACATGGAGGATATCATATTCACATAATAAAAGATATTGTTTTGGAATGATAGATATATGATTTCTTAAATGTATCATACACAATCACTTTTAAAAACTACTTGTACTTTATCATTTTGTGTAACAAAGATAAATCAATCATAATATTTTACATTAAAATCTTCATACAATGATGCTCCAAAGACTTGTAGTTACTTTTAGAGTTTTTTTTAGAGATTAACATTTTCGTTTACTTTTTGTTAGTAAAATTTAAGTGAGTGATACCGAAGATTTTTAAAAATGAGGTTTCAAGTCCAAAATATGATAAAACTAATATAACTACTAATTTAATAATATTTACTTATAAAAAGAATGTTTTAGCTATTAATAATATTTTCTATTGAATATGTCTTTTTTTTTTTTGTGAAGGATGGTTAAAAGTAAAATAACAGCTTTAAGGATAATTGTATTTTTCATTATTTATTATATAATAATGATATTGAATATGTCATTATTTTTTTATAATAGCTTTAAGGATAATTGATTTTTTCAATTAATTTTAGTATTAGTGTTATTTATTTGTTTAAATTTGAAACATTTTGTTTAAGGTAAACTTCTCAAGTTCAAAATCTAATAAAACTATTAAATTAAATATATAATAAGTTCAAATTATTTTGAAAGTCAATATTTTATCATAGTTGAGTGAGATGCGTGATGAATTTGAATCTTTTAATATTAAATTTTTTAAACATGAAAGAGGTCATGTATGAAGGTCATATCAAATTTATAGATGAAAATATTTGTTTAAAAAATATTTGAGGACATAGACTATATTTTTAGAACACGACATAAACTACAAGTTGATATAGAGAAGACTAAATGTGTGATGAAATTCTAATAGAATGAAAGAGAACAGTAAATACTTCAATTATTTCTTACATATAAATCCAATTTTTGAAACTCAAAATATATACTTTTGAAATGTGTCGGGAAACTTCAATTCTAATTTTTTTTTATAGAGTTTTCTATTAACTTTAGAGATATAACATTTTTGTTGATAATTTATTAACTTTTATTTGAAAGTTTATTAATTTGTTATTGTTGCAATTTAAGCGATACTTTATTTGTATTTATATATAATGAATTACAATGAAAGCATATGTTTTATAGGTAATGAATTACCATGAATACATATTTGAATTAAGTTATAGATTGGTTGTTGAGGAACACTCAAGAGTTTCTAGGAGGTTTTGAGTTCAAAATTAGATAAAACTAATATAACTCTAATTTACTAACATTTATTTATGAAAGAAATATATTTTCAGTTAAAATAAGTTTTGTAAAGAAGATTAAAAAGAAAATAATATCTTAAAGGATACCTGAATGTTGAAATTAAATTTAGTATTACTATGTATTTATTTGTTGAAACTTCAAATGTTTTATTTAAAGTAAATTTCAATTATTCTTAAATAATTTTTGTCAAAAAATTGTTTTTTATTAACTATTGAAAAAAATTAAAATTGTAATATTTTGTATTAAAGAGTAAAATGTCATTGATTAAATTTTTTATTAAAATTAAAAAATTAAGATCACATTATTTTGAAAGTTTATATTTATTCATGGTTGAGTGAGATGCAAGATAAATTTGAACCCTCTATTATTTAATCCATTAAATATGAAAGAGGTTATGTTTGAATGTCGCATCAATTTTGTAGATGAAAATAGTTTTTATATTTATTTGAGGAAATATGCTACAATTTTTTAATAGGATATAAGCTACAAATTGTTATATAGAACACCAAATATATCATGAAAATTTAATATAATGAAAGAGCGAATAACTAAATTATTTCTGACATATAGAGAAAACCAAAGATGTCGTGAAAATCTTGTAGAATGAAAATCTAATAACTGAATTCTTTCTGACATATAAATTAAAATTTTCAAACTTAAGGTATGTACCTTTGAAATGTGTTGAGATGCTCGAGATCCAATTTTTTGTCTTTTGATACCGATAAAATATCTTAGAACACAAAATAACATATAAATATATATTTATAAATTTTTTTTATCTAGTTGTGTGGACAATTTAAAGTTAGTTACATAGACGAAGATAAGTGTATCCATGACACAAAATTTCCAAGAAATTAACAGAGATTGCTTTGTGAGATTAGATTTAGATATATGGCTATGTGATATCGTATTCATACTTGCAAATCATTTATGATACATTTAGAATGAGATGACGTCAATATAACGTATTTTGTTGCTAATTAATCTATAAGATATGTAAAGTTAGAATTAGAGAAGCCGCAAATATTGATTGAAGTGAGAAGATGGTAGAATTACTTTTATAATGAACTTTTTTGAAAGGGTTTTTAACTTATGTATATGATGTGTGAGATGCAAAAGCTAAATTGAGGAATAGAAGATGTGAGATGAATAGTAGATATATATGAAGGGTGTCACATAAAAATATAAACGATGTAGCGCAAATGAAATGATGTGACACATAAGTATATGACGTGTCATTCAATAGAGTTGAAATTCAGTTTTAATATATTATAATAGATTATTTTTGGTTTAAATATAATTTTGATCTTTTATCTAACACACTTGTAAATAATCCAAATATAAACTAACAAGTGTCTTAAACACACTTGGAAAGAATCCAAATATAAAACTAACAAGTGTCTTAAACACACTTGTTAAGAATCCAAATATAGAAAAATCTTTTAAAAATGTATTTGAAATTTCATTCAATTATTAAAACTTCAAATTTTGTTGTTTTCATTTTCAATGTAAAGTTTATACTTTTTGATTACTTAACAGGTGTTGTAATAGTGAACCTATAATAAATTGAAATGATTGATATTTCTTAATTTTTGACATTCAATATCATACCATCAATATTATCCAAATTATTGACATTAAGTATTACCAAAATATTGCTTAACCATATCTAAAATATTTTACTAAACATGCCCAAAGTATTGCTTAAACATATCAAAAATATTCAACCAAGCATGATCCAAAATAATTTAACATAATAAATATTGCCGAAGTCCCTATATGTTTCCTACGCTATGATACTACATTTGTCCAATCTCTACCACCACTCTTCTAAGTAGGCATCATCACAATCAACTCATTGATGAGTTCAATTCCATCAGGTAGTATCAATTAATGACCGATAAGCTCTTCTACAATTTGAAACGCTCTACCATGCATTAAAATTAGAAAAAATTATTAATTTAAATAAGATAAATTAATTGTGTAATATAATTTAAATAGGTAATGAATTTATCGTTATATTAACAACAGATGGACCTACATAAGAAGGATCTACAACTCATGGACTAACATGATGTGGTTCTCATTGAATGATGTAAGGATTTGAGATCCTATAAAACCACTCCATATCATCTTCCAAGAATTTGTCGAATCATGTACAAATGCACTAGGATCAATTACATTAAGTCCATTTCATCTAAAGTGGTCTTTATGACCTACTATCTCTAATGGTGCTAGGAATTATTTGAACATGATCATATTGATGCATTACCTTGTCTGGTAGATGTGCATACATCATCGGACCTCGCCTGATCCACCATCTAAACAAAGAATCCTCATGAAATGGGTGCGTCACTTTATACTCTTCATACAGTGTCCACCATACATGACCAACATCGATCTCATCAAGTAATTTCCTAAAGGGAAGAACCAAATCCTTATCGCTCAACATATTTAGGAGAATGTCTAAAACAATCAAGACATAACATAGGGAGATGCTCAGAGACCAAAGCTTGCTCATATATAATAACATATAATTAATTTATTAATAATATAATTTTATCAACATACTAAGTCAAATGCCCAAAAATCATTTTGATTTGATGCAAATTGGATTCATAGAGATTATCATATAAGTATGCAAGAGAAGAAGCACCCAATGTGTATCCTCTATATCAGTCGAGATCTCGGAAGCACTCTACATAGAAAACACTGGTGGAAAATGCACTCATGTTGCTGAAAAGAGTGCAACCAACTAGAAAAAGTAGAAACGCCTTCACAACCATCTTCCAAAGCTAGTCACAACAACACTGATTGTATACATCAAGTAGCCAACTAAATCGAACTTTTGATGTTCGTGTGACATTAAATTCAACATGAGCAAGGGCTTCAGTAACTCCAAGCAATTTGACTAATACCTTTACAACCCCGTCTTTGTTAAATATTGTGACAGTAAAGAATCCTCGTGTAATGAGTATATGCAATAGTGACCAAACATCATCAAGTGTGATCGTCATCTCCCTAATTGATAGATGGAACTTGTAACACCCCGTTTTTCAAAGCGAGGGTATATTTTTTTTTTAAAAGAAATTAAACTGAAACAGAGAAATAAACAAGAAAATGTCTTTGGATAAATAATTGAGTCATTATGATTTACAAGCAGCGGAAAAGTCACTCCAATTATAAATCCAAACCATTTACACAACAACAAAAGGTACATGTAACCCATTGAAAATAACATGTCAAGCTGACAATATTAGTATAGGTACAGTCTTCCATTTTAAAATAAATACAATACAAAAGAAAGACATCTGATCCCTCTATGTCAACCTAATCTGACCATATTTCAACACAACTAAACACCTGGGTAATCTCCACGCGCCCCGTGAGATCCTCCTAACGTAGCTGCAGTCAAGCGTTCCCATCTCCATTCCCGTCCGTAGGGTACGAATCGGTAGGATCGTCCTGACTCTCATCTGAGGGCGAAGCCCAGATTTCCACAATAATTGTAAAGGTCACCAACCGAAAATAACAGATAACACATAACATTTAAGTTTTAAATGCACAAAATAACCTTTCAACTAAGCATGCACCTTAAAAGGATTTTCCATATGCTAAAAGTTCATATAATGCTTGTCAATTAACAATGAACTCAAAATGAAGTTCTCAAACCATTAAGTAATACATAACTGACCAAAGCATTGATAAATCAATTGAGAAATCGATTATCTAACTCAAAATAAGTACTTTTGCTGAGGAAATCGATTGCCAAATCGATTTGGTCAGTTCTGCTGAGTTTTCTGCATGACCAAATCGATTTCTAAGTCGATTTTGTCAGTTCTGATGAGTCCCTGGGTTGCCAAATCGATTTCCAAATCGATTTCGGCAGTTTTGCTGAGTTCCTGCCTCTCTGCCAATCGATTTTCCAAATCGATTTCTTAAAAGATTTTGAAAGATATATTTATACAATCGATTGGCAAATCGATTAGGTCAAAATGGTGAACTTCCTGCAACTCATCCAATCGATTGGGAAATCGATTTCCCTGATCGTTTTTCCAAAAATTCATGCATTTACTCAAGTCATTCCTAATCACGTTCACAACCTAACACTTAGCAATTCCTACGCGATTACCACGACAATTGGGATCTCGATAACCATCATACTTACACACAACAATCAACACATAACACTTAGCATTTTCAACACAATTAATACAACATCATGGATTTCGAAATGGTATTGAAATCAAACATGTTATCACAAAAATTCCAAACATAACACTTAGCATTTATAACACATTACTACACAACAAAAATGAACCAACAGTTCACAAATCAACAGGGTGTAGTCTCTTGCGGACAAACACAATTCCCTCAGGAACGTAAGTCGTAAACGTACTACCTATCACGGGTCCGTACCGTTTACCGAGGTGCCACCTATCCCGGGTCAGCACAACTTACCAAAACATACACGAGTAAAACGAGACATTAAGAGATTCCCCATTCTTAATTCTCGTCTAACTTAAACCAGGGCGTAGTCTCTCACGGACAGACCCCTGCGCAGTCTCTCACGGACAAACGCAATTCCCGCGCGGAACGTAAGTCGTAAACGTACTACCTATCACGGGTCCGTACTGTTTACCGAGGTGCCACCTATCCCGGGTCAGCACAACTTACCAAACACAATTCCCTCAGGAACGTAAGTCGTAAACGTACTACCTATCACGGGTCTGTACTGTTTACCGAGGTGCCACCTATCCCGGGTCAGCACGATTTACCGAAACACACATAAAAAAAAAGCGAGACATTAAGAGATTCCCCATTCTTAATTCTCATTTAACTTAACGATTTTCAAGACAAAACATTCAGTAAATAAGTCATTAAGAGATTCCCCATTCTTAATACTCATTTACTGAAACGATTTTCAAAAACGAACATTAAGTAACCGAGACATTAAGAGATTCCCCATTCTCAACGCCCAGTTATCTTAAACAATTTTCCAAACAAAATAATAAGTAACGAGACATTAAGAGATTCCCCATTCTTAACGCCCAGTTAACTTAAACGGTTTTCAAAACAAATATTAAGTAACCGAGACATTAAGAGATTCCCCATTCTTAACGCCCCAGTTAACTTAAACGATTTTTCTTTAAAACAAAATATTAAGTAACCGAGACATTAAGAGGTTCCCCCTCTTAACGTCCAGTTAACTTAAACGGTTTTCAAAACAAAATATTAAGTAACCGAGACATTAAGAGATTCCCATTCTTAACGCCCAGTTAACTTAAACGATTTTTCTTTAAAACAAAATATTAAGTAGCCGAGACATTAAGAGGTTCCCCTCCTTAACGTCCAGTTAACTTAAACGGTTTTCAAAACAAAATATTAAGTAACCGAGACATTAAGAGATTCCCCATTCTTAACGCCCAGTTAACTTAAACGTTTTCAAAACAAAATATTAAGTAACCGAGACATTAAGAGATTCCCCACGTCCAGTTAACTTACCGGTTCTTAACGATCCCATTCTTAACGCCCAGTTAACTTAAACGATTTTTCACAAACAAACGCACATTAAGTAAACGAGACATTAAGAGATTCCCCATTCTTAATGCTCATTTAACTTAATGGTTTTCAAGTTTCACACAACACAAACTCAACAGATTCTCACATCAAAACATATCAATTCATTTATTCACAAATCCAACCATACACACATCAAATCTCATCAATATCAATTAAGAGCATGTCAAAAACAACGAACACAAATCAAAGCAACATAACACCCAGATACACCAATTTCATTTGTTCATAATCATATACAATGACTTCAAATTCATTTACCACGAAACATTCATCAATATAAACAAAACCTAACTCTAAGGTTTTTACCCATAACGCACTAGTTTCGTTTTTTCCCAAATCGATACATTTAACCCTAACAAAATTCCTTCCCACACAACCACAGATAAGTCCCTAATGCAAACTAAAAGTTTGGAAGGAGCCCTTACCTCAACGTTAGCTTTAACGGACGTTTCCGGTACCGTGAGTAATTCCGGTAAAATCTCCGCTCGCAACTTCGCCTCCAAATAGGTCCCTAGCACCGTAGCGTGGTAGTGAGCAACCTTCCCTTCTGACTCTTCGCGAAACGAAGCTTGGATCTTGAAGAAACGGAGAGGTTTGTGTTTGGATCTCAAAAACCGTTTTTCTTCGTTTCGAAACAAAGGGGAAGAATGGAGTTGCAAAAACCTTGATCTAACTCTCCCCCAACCTTGGGTTACTAGTTTTGAAGAAAAGAAAGCGACGAAACTGAAAATGGGAGAAAGGAGGGAAAAGCTTCGCGGTCGAACAGAGGAAGGAGATGGAAAATTCTAATTTCCTTCCTTTCTTTTTCTTTCCTTTCTTTTTTCCTTTTTCCTTTTTCCTTCCTTCTTATATTATTTTCTTTTCCTTTTCCTTCCTTCTTTCCTTTTTCCCTCCAAACAAAACATATATAAATATAATAAATATAACTTAACAAATATCTCAAAATCTAGATATTTATTAAATTACCGTTTCACCCGAAACGCCTTAAATTAACCGTAAAGTATTTTCCGCAGTTAAATTCAATTTATTTATCGACGAGAAATTCTAATTGGCATCGAAATATCTTTTTGATTAGAAAACTCCAAAATATTATTAACTTTGGCTTAAAAGCCTCCGAGCCAAAATCCAAAATATACCAAAATACATAAAAGGGTACTTTAAAATTACGGGTCTTACATTACTCCCCCCCTAAAATTAGTTTCGTCCTCGTAACTATGCGTCGATAATTAGCTCTGGGTGTTGTTCTCTCTCTCATCTTGCTCTCCAATTCTCAAGTCGCCTCTCCAGTAATTGGGTTCCAAATCACCTTGACCAACGAACATCTTTGGTCCTCAATCGCTAAATCTTCCTGTCCTCAATCCTCACAGGTGGTACTTCGAATGTCAAGTTATCCTTCGGTTGGATTGTGTCTGGTTCGATCACATGCGATGGATCTGCAAGATATTTCCTCAACTGTGATATAGGAAACACGTCATGAATGTTGACAGTATCGGAGGCAATGCAATCCGATAAGCAACAGGCCCAATTCGTGCAGAAATCTGACATGGTCCAATGAATTTCGGAGTCAACTTCTTCGATCTTGACGCCCTACCAACTCCCGTAGTAGGTGTGACTCTCGGAAATACATGGTCACCCTATTCGAATTCTAACAGTCTGCGACGCTTGTCCGCGTAACTCTTCTGACGACCTTGTGAAGTCTTCATTTTCTCCTTGATTTTCCTTACCTTAGCTGTAGTCTGTTGCACCATCTCTGGTCGACGATCATATTTTTCACCGTCCTTATACCCACACAAGGGCGTTTGACACTTGCGCCCACAAAAGTCTCCTCTGGAGCCATTCCAATACTTGCGTGGAAACTATTTGTTGTAGGTGAACTCAATTCATAGCTCGTTGAAGGCTTCGTGCAATGCTCCCAAAAATGTGATGTGAACTTCGGATCACGATCTGATACAATACTCGATAGTACTCCATGTAAATTCTAAAGGTCGCAACACCCAGCAGGTCGCTGATGTTCCACCTTGTACGGAAATCCACCTAGTACCAAACCTAAACACTAGGTATGACGCCGACACATTGAGTACAATGTATCATTAACCAATGATAGGGCTTCCCATTCCTATCAATGATATCTTGGGTTACTGTAGAGGTAAACACTCAAAATTAATCGAGAAGTCCCTATTCTGAATGGTTATTTGACAAGTAAACATGCATAATTTACTGTCAAGTCTTAGCAGTAAAGTAGACACGGACAACTTCAAACAATTTACATAATCCATAGCAATGAAGGAATGGGTTGCCCCCGAATCAGAAAGTGTAGTTAAGAGGTTACCTGTAATCGCACAGTCATATTGAATCAGATCGCTAGATAAATCAGCGCCGACGCAATACACCTGTCTCTAGCAGTAGGAAGAGTAATCCTAGCTACATCCACCATTGTTCCGCCTTCGGAGCCTCGCAATTCCTTGCAAAGTGCCCTGGTTTATGGCAATTGTAGCAAGTAGTACTGTCAAGGTACAAGCATAAGCATAATGTCCTTCTTCTCCACATCGGAAACATCGTATGCCTTGTCCCACTTGCTTCTCAAGGTCTTGGTTCCCTGGGTTATCTCCGTCCCATTGTTTATCATGGTGTCGATTATAAAATTTAGCAACCTGTTTTCCCTTGTTCTGATACTTTCGCCGACTAGGTCCTCCTGAGTTAAAAATTCCCTCCTCGGCTAAGCTCTCTTATTCTTCATCTCTCAACTTCTCTACATTTTCCACAAGAACCTGGAACGTTGAATTCCCAAGGGTAAGACAACTCTTGAATCTCATACTTTAGTCCGTCTTGGAACGATGACACAAGAATGGCTCGTCCATCTCTTCACGGAAAAATCTGAAATGCCTTGATAGTGATTCAAACTTAAGCAGCATATTCGCCCACGGTCATGTTCCCCTTGATGTAGGTTTCAGGAAGTCATCACCCAGTCTAGTCCTGGTACTCATCGAGAAGTATTGTCGAAAACTTCCCTTTGAAAGATTCCCAGTTCACCTCTCGTGAGCTGATTCATCAACGACCTTGTACTCCTCCACCAGTACTCAGCTGTCTCCTAGTAGCATATAAGTGGCATAGTGACCCTCACTCCCAGCCGTGACAGTTAATCATTTCGGAAGATCTTCTCCATTTCTTGGATCCATTGAGCTTTGGCTTTCTCTGAATCTCAAGTCCCCTCAAAACTTGGGAGGATTGTAACGACGAAAGTCTTTTAATCCTCTTGAACTGCCGCTAGCAGGATTCTCTTCCCCTCTTTTTTCGAGATCGCGTTGAGTCTTGGCAGCAGTCGTGCGAGCAACAGAATGCAGCATGTTTATTCATAGCCCTCCGCCATTCGATCAATTCCTACTGGCATTGGTTTCTCGGGAACGTCATTCTGCCCTGGCAGCATGGTTTGCCCTATAAACCATCATCAAGTAGAGTCTAACACTACTTCAATAATACATTCAGTAAATAAGTCATAAGAGATTCCCCATTCTTAATACTCATTTCTGAAACGATTTCAACCAACGAACATTAAGTAAACCGAGACATTAAGAGATTCCCCATTCTCAACGCCCAGTTATCTTAAACAATTTCCAAACAAAATAATAAGTAACCGAGACATTAAGAGATCCCCATTCTTAACGCCCAGTTAACTTAAACGGTTTTTCAAAACAAAATATTAAGTACCGAGACATTAGAGAATTCCCCATTCTCACGCCCAGAGTTCGAGACCCCATCTTACGCCAGTTAACTTAAACGGATTCAAATAACAAATATAATTCGAGACAGAGACATTCTTAACAGTTAACACGATTAAAACAAAATAGTACGTACCGACACGAGGACATCGGTTTTCAAAACAAATATTAAGATACCGAGACTATAGAGATTCCCATTCTTTAGAGATTAACCCGAGACATTTAAGAGGTTCCCCTCTTAGTTTTCAAAACAAACATATTAGTGCTCAGTTCTTAAGTCGCCAGTTAATTAAATTTTCTTTAAAACAAAATATTAAGTTAACTTAATTCCCCATTCTTAACAGTTAATTTTCACAAACAAACGCACATTAAGTAAACGAGACATTAAGAGATTCCCCATTCTTAATGCTCATTTAACTTAATGGTTTTCAAGTTTCACACAACACAAACTCAACAGATTCTCACATCAAAACATATCAATTCATTTATTCACAAATCCAACCATACACACATCAAATCTCATCAATATCAATTAAGAGCATGTCAAAAACAACGAACACAAATCAAAGCACATAACACCCAGATACAACCAATTTCATTTGTTCATAATCATATACAATGACTTCAAATTCATTTACCACGAAACATTCATCAATATAAACAAAACCTAACTCTAAGGTTTTACCCATAACGCACTAGTTTTCGTTTTTCCCCAAATCGATACATTTAACCCTAAACAAAATTCCTTCCCACACAACCCACAGATAAGTCCTAATGCAAACTAAAAGTTTGGAAGGAGCCTTACCTCACGTTAGCTTTAACGGACGTTTCGGTACCGTGAGTAATTCCGGTAAAATCTCCGCTCGCAACTTCGCCTCCAAATAGGTCCCCTAGCCACCGTAGCGTGGTCGTGAGCAACCTTCCTTCTGACTCTTCGCGAAACGAAGCTTGGATCTTGAAGAAACGGAGAGGTTTGTGTTTGGATCTCAAAAACCGTTTTTCTTCGTTTTCGAAACAAAGGGGAAGAATGGAGTTGCAAAACCTTGATCTAACTCTCCCCAACCTTGGGTTACTAGTTTTGAAGAAAAGAAAGCGACGAAACTGAAAATGGGAGAAAGGAGGGAAAAGCTTCGCGGTCGAACAGAGGAAGGAGATGGAAAATTCTAATTCTTTTTTTCCTTTCTTTTTCTTCTTTTTCCTTCTTTCTTTATTCTATTTTCTTTTCCTTTTCCTTCCTTCTAGTTTTCCTTTCTTTTTCCTCCAAACAAACATATAAATATAATAAATATAACTTAACAATATCTCAAAATCTAGATATTTATTAAATTACCGTTTCACCCGAAACGCCTTAAATTAACCGTAAAGTATTTTCCGCAGTTAAATTCAATTTATTTATCGACGAGAAATTCTAATTGGCATCGAAATATCTTTTTGATTAGAAAACTCCAAAATATTATTAACTTTGGCTTAAAAGCCTCCGAGCCAAAATCCAAAATATACCAAAAATACATAAAAAGGTACTTTAAAATTACGGGTCTTACATTACTCCCCCTAAAATTAGTTTCGTCCTCGAAACTATGCGTCGATAATTAGCTCTGGGTGTTGTTCTCTCATCTTGCTCTCCAATTCTCAAGTCGCCTCTCCAGTAATTGGGTTCCAAATCACCTTGACCAACGAACATCTTTGGTCCTCAATCGCTAAATCTTCCTGTCCTCAATCCTCACAGGTGGTACTTCGAATGTCAAGTTATCCTTCGGTTGGATTGTGTCTGGTTCGATCACATGCGATGGATCTGCAAGATATTTCCTCAACTGTGATATAGGAAACACGTCATGAATGTTGGACAGTATCGGAGGCAATGCAATCCGATAAGCAACAGGCCCAATTCGTGCAGAAATCTGACATGGTCCAATGAATTTCGGAGTCAACTTCTTCGATCTTGACGCCCTACCAACTCCCGTAGTAGGTGTGACTCTCGGAAATACATGGTCACCCTATTCGAATTCTAACAGTCTGCGACGCTTGTCCGCGTAACTCTTCTGACGACCTTGTGAAGTCTTCATTTTCTCCTTGATTTTCCTTACCTTAGCTGTAGTCTGTTGCACCATCTCTGGTCCGACGATCATATTTTCACCGTCCTTATACCCACACAAGGGCGTTTGACACTTGCGCCCACAAAAGTCTCCTCTGGAGCCATTCCAATACTTGCGTGGAAACTATTTGTTGTAGGTGAACTCAATCATAGCCTCGTTCCGAAGGCTTCGTGCAATGCTCCCAAAAATGTGATGTGAACTTCGGATCACGATCTGATACAATACTCGATAGTACTCCATGTAATCTCTAAAGGTCGCAACACCCAGCAGGTCGCTGATGTTCCACCTTGTACGGAACATCCACCTAGTACCAAACCTAAACACTAGGTATGACGCCGACACATTGAGTACAATGTATCATTAACCAATGATAGGGCTTCCCATTCCTATCAAGAATGATCTTGGTTACTGTAGAGGTAAACACTCAAATTAATCGAGAAGTCCCTATTCTGAATGGTTATTTGACAAGTAAACATGCATAATTTACTGTCAAAGTCTTAGCAGTAAAGTAGACACGGACAACTTCAAACAATTTACATAATCCATAGCAATGAAGGAATGGGTTGCCCCCGAATCAGAAAGTGTAGTTAAGAGGTTACCTGTAATCGCACAGTCATATTGAATCAGATCGCTAGATAAATCAGCGCCGACGCAAATACACCTGTCCTCTAGCAGTAGGAAGAGTAATCCTAGCTACATCCACCATTGGTTCCGCCTTCGGAGCCTCGCAATTCCTTGCAAAGTGCCCTGGTTTATGGCAATTGTAGCAAGTAGTACTGTCAAAGGTACAAGCATAAGCATAATGTCCTTCTTCTCCACATCGGAAACATCGTATGCCTTGTCCCACTTGCTTCTCAAGGTCTTGGTTCCCTGGGTTATCCCGTCCCCCATTGTTATCATGTGGTCGATTATAAAATTTAGCAACCTGTTTTTCCTTGTTCTGATACTTCGCCCGACTAGGTCCTCCTGAGTTAAAATTCCCTCCTCGGCTAGCTCTCTTATTCTTCATCTCCTCAACTTCTCTACATTTTTCCACAAGAACCTGGAAACGTTGAATTCCCAAGGGTAAGACAAACTCTTGAATCTCATACTTTAGTCCGTCTTGGAAACGATGACACAAGAATGGCTCGTCCACCTCTTCACGGAAAAATCTGAAATGCCTTGATAGTGATTCAAACTTAGCAGCATATTCGCCCACGGTCATGTTCCCCTGATGTAGTTTCAGGAAATCATCACCCAGTCTAGTCCTGGTACTCATCGGGAAGTATTTGTCGAAAAACTTCCCTTTGAAAGATTCCCAGTTCACCTCCTCGTGAGCTGATCTCATCAACGACCTTGTACTCCTCCACCAGTACTCAGCGTCTCCTAGTAGCATATAAGTGGCATAGTTGACCCTCACTCCCGCCTGACAGTTAATCATTTCGAAGATCTTCTCCATTTCTTGGATCCATTGACTTGCTTTCTCTGAATTCTCAGTCCCCTCAAACTTGGGAGGATTGTAACGACGAAAGTCTTTTAATCCTCTTGACTCCGCAGCACGGATCTCTCTTCCCCTCTTTTCGAGATCGCGTTGAGTCTTGGCAGCAGTCTGTGCAGCAACAGAAGCAGCCATGTTATTCATAGCCTCCGCCATTCGATCATTCCTACTGGCATTGGTTCTCGGGACGTCATTCCTCCTTGGCAGCATGGTTTCCCTATAAAACCATCATCAAGTAGAGTCTTAACACTACTTCAATAATTCTAAGAATAACTCCCGACCATATCAGCACATAATAAAATTATGAACTTGACCACTTAAACCACCTAAACCGACACATGATCAGACAACAACTCGTAACCTACAATCTAGAACCAAGGTTCCACAGCCCCCAAAGAAAACCAAACCAAAGCTCTGATACCACAATGTAACACCCCGTTTTTCAAAGCGAGGGTATATTTTTTTTTTAAAAGAAATTAAACTGAAACAGAGAAATAAACAAGAAAATGTCTTTGGATAAATAATTGAGTCATTATGATTTACAAGCAGCGGAAAAGTCACTCCAATTATAAATCCAAACCATTTACACAACAACAAAAGGTACATGTAACCCATTGAAAATAACATGTCAAGCTGACAATATTAGTATAGGTACAGTCTTCCATTTTAAAATAAATACAATACAAAAGAAAGACATCTGATCCCTCTATGTCAACCTAATCTGACCATATTTCAACACAACTAAACACCCTGGGTAATCTCCACGCGCCCCGTGAGATCCTCCTAACGTAGCTGCAGTCAAGCGTTCCCATCTCCATTCCCGTCCGTAGGGTACGAATCGGTAGGATCGTCCTGACTCTCATCTGAGGGCGAAGCCCAGATTTCCACAATAATTGTAAAGGTCACCAACCGAAAATAACAGATAACACATAACATTTAAGTTTTAAATGCACAAAATAACCTTTCAACTAAGCATGCACCTTAAAAGGATTTTCCATATGCTAAAAAGTTCATATAATGCTTGTCAATTAACAATGAACTCAAAATGAAGTTCTCAAACCATTAAGTAATACATAACTGACCAAAGCATTGATAAATCAATTGAGAAATCGATTATCTAACTCAAAATAAGTACTTTTGCTGAGGAAATCGATTGCCAAATCGATTTGGTCAGTTCTGCTGAGTTTCTGCATGACCAAATCGATTTCTAAGTCGATTTTGTCAGTTCTGATGAGTCCCTGGGTTGCCAAATCGATTTCCAAATCGATTTCGGCAGTTTTGCTGAGTTCCTGCCTCTCTGCCAATCGATTTCCAAATCGATTTCTTAAAAGATTTTGAAAGATATATTTATACAATCGATTGGCAAATCGATTAGGTCAAAATGGTGAACTTCCTGCAACTCATCCAATCGATTGGGGAAATCGATTTTCCCTGATCGTTTTTCCAAAAATTCATGCATTTACTCAAGTCATTCCTAATCACGTTCACAACCTAACACTTAGCAATTCCTACGCGATTACCACGACAATTGGGATCTCGATAACCATCATACTTACACACAACAATCAACACATAACACTTAGCATTTTCAACACAATTAATTACAACATCATGGATTTCGAAATGGTATTGAAATCAAACATGTTATCACCAAATTCCAAAACATAACACTTAGCATTTATAACACATTACTACACAACAAAAATGAACCAACAGTTCACAAATCAACAGGGTGTAGTCTCTTGCGGACAAACACAATTCCCTCAGGAACGTAAGTCGTAAACGTACTACCTATCACGGGTCCGTACCGTTTACCGAGGTGCCACCTATCCCGGGTCAGCACAACTTACCAAAACATACACGAGTAAACGAGACATTAAGAGATTCCCCATTCTTAATTCTCGTCTAACTTAAACCAGGGCGTAGTCTCTCACGGACAGACCCCTGCGCAGTCTCTCACGGACAAACGCAATTCCGCAGGAACGTAAGTCGTAAACGTACTACCTATCACGGGTCCGTACTGTTTACCGAGGTGCCACCTATCCCGGGTCAGCACAACTTACCAAACACAATTCCCTCAGGAACGTAAGTCGTAAACGTACTACCTATCACGGGTCTGTACTGTTACCGAGGTGCCACCTATCCCGGGTCAGCACGATTTACCGAAACACACATAAAAAAAGCGAGACATTAAGAGATTCCCCATTCTTAATTCTCATTTAACTTAACGATTTTCAAGACAAAACATTCAGTAAATAAGTCATTAAGAGATTCCCCATTCTTAATACTCATTTACTGAAACGATTTCAAAAACGAACATTAAGTAACCGAGACATTAAGAGATTCCCCATTCTCAACGCCCAGTTATCTTAAACAATTTTCCAAACAAAATAATAAGTAACCGAGACATTAAGAGATTCCCCATTCTTAACGCCCAGTTAACTTAAACGGTTTTCAAAACAAAATATTAAGTAACCGAGACATTAAGAGATTCCCCATTCTTAACGCCCAGTTAACTTAAACGATTTTTCTTTAAAACAAAATATTAAGTAACCGAGACATTAAGAGGTTCCTCCTCCTTAACGTCAGTTAACTTAAACGGTTTTCAAAACAAAATATTAAGTAACCGAGACATTAAGAGATTTCCCATTCTTAACGCCCAGTTAACTTAAACGATTTTTCTTTAAAACAAAATATTAAGTAACCGAGACATTAAGAGGTTCCCCCTCCTTAACGTCCAGTTAACTTAAACGGTTTTCAAAACAAAATATTAAGTAACCGAGACATTAAGAGATTCCCCATTCTTAACGCCCAGTTAACTTAAACGGTTTTCAAAACAAAATATTAAGTAACCGAGACATTAAGAGATTCCCCATTCTTAACGCCCAGTTAACTTAAACGATTTTTCACAAACAAACGCACATTAAGTAAACGAGACATTAAGAGATTCCCCATTCTTAATGCTCATTTAACTTAATGGTTTTCAAGTTTCACACAACACAAACTCAACAGATTCTCACATCAAAACATATCAATTCATTTATTCACAAATCCAACCATACACACATCAAATCTCATCAATATCAATTAAGAGCATGTCAAAAACAACGAACACAAATCAAAGCAACATAACACCCAGATACAACCAATTTCATTTGTTCATAATCATATACAATGACTTCAAATTCATTTACCACGAAACATTCATCAATATAAACAAAACCTAACTCTAAGGTTTTACCCATAACGCACTAGTTTCGTTTTTCCCCAAATCGATACATTTAACCCTAACAAAATTCCTTCCCACACAACCACAGATAAGTCCCTAATGCAAACTAAAAGTTTGGAAGGAGCCCTTACCTCAACGTTAGCTTTAACGGACGTTTCCGGTACCGTGAGTAATTCCGGTAAAATCTCCGCTCGCAACTTCGCCTCCAAATAGGTCCCCTAGCACCGTAGCGTGGTAGTGAGCAACCTTCCCTTCTGACTCTTCGCGAAACGAAGCTTGGATCTTGAAGAAACGGAGAGGTTTGTGTTTGGATCTCAAAAACCGTTTTTCTTCGTTTTCGAAACAAAGGGGAAGAATGGAGTTGCAAAAACCCTTGATCTAACTCTCCCCCAACCTTGGGTTACTAGTTTTGAAGAAAAGAAAGCGACGAAACTGAAAATGGGAGAAAGGAGGGAAAAGCTTCGCGGTCGAACAGAGGAAGGAGATGGAAAATTCTAATTTTCCTTCCTTTCTTTTTCTTTCCTTTCTTTTTCCCTCCAAACAAACATATATAAATATAATAAATATAACTTAACAAATATCTCAAAATCTAGATATTTATTAAATTACCGTTTCACCCGAAACGCCTTAAATTAACCGTAAAGTATTTTCCGCAGTTAAATTCAATTTATTTATCGATGAGAAATTCTAATTGGCATCGAAATATCTTTTTGATTAGAAAACTCCAAAATATTATTAACTTTGGCTTAAAAGCCTCCGAGCCAAAATCCCAAAATATACCAAAAATACATAAAAGGGTACTTTAAAATTACGGGTCTTACAGAACTTTTTGGTGTCTAGATGCCACCTCTCTAAAAAAGCATATATGATCCCTTTGTCGATCATTTCGTAACTGCATGTTAGCAACATATATAATCCTGAACTTTATACCAACTGCTCATCCTCATCAATTTCCATGAAATCTTTTTTCTACTTTTATCCATTACTAAATACCCTTAGCTCCCCACGATCTTGAAATAAATGAATAAAATGTAGGTTAAAACACATTATGACAACAATTATTAAAAATTTAATATGACTGAAAAAATTACCACTCTATCCCAAAGTTGAGTGGCCATATGGTCACTAATGTCCTAAGGAAAAATGTGTCAACATTAACACTAAGATATCCATCAAGTTGTAGAGGTTGATCCATCTTCTCTTGTTGGGCCTTTTGTTGTGTCTGTTGCTACTGTCTCATGCTATTGTGGATCTCATCCTGTTGTACCTAATGTTGTTGTTGTGGTCGTCGCTGCTCCCGTTGTACTTCTTATTGCTCCTCAAGTCGTTGAGTCCATGTAGAAACAGTCAGTCTAACACGGCGACCCTCATTCAATTAACATTAGTTATAACATGACTCATTTCGTCAGTAAACATAGTGCACACCATTTTCTACATACACATAATCATAATCAAACATATGCTTATTTAAATATCAAATACATCAATTCAGTTCACATAGCTTACACAAACTCAATTTGCATAATATACGTCATTTCACATCACGTAGATTAAACAACTAACAACATATATGTGATCTCAGTTTGCGTAGCCTACACAAACTGAGTTTGCGTAGCTGTACGCTGAGTCAAATCACGTACAATATCAACCATTTGAGATTTCCCAAACTCATTTCACGTACACCTATGCAAACTGGGTTTGCGCATATCTCTAATCTAGTTACAAAATTTCAAAATCCAATTTTGTTTTCTAGTTCTATTTTCCTACCTACTCAATTTCAAAATGTTTTTCAATCTCACTAAATTCTAATTAACAACAAACCCTAAATAAAATAAATAAATAAATAAAATAAAGAAAATAAACTTAACAAAGCTAAATATTTAAAGAAAAACAAAGAAGAGATGGATGGAAATCCAATTAATGTAAGTGATGAATCAACGATGAAGCAACAAAACATGTTGAACTTGAAACTGGAATGTGAGAAGATGAAGATGGAGGAAGGAAATGGGCTTCACGATTGGAGAAGAAAGGATCAGAAATTTGATTTAAAAATAAGGGTAATTTGGTCATTCTAGGAATAATATATATGTAACGAGCAAAATAAGGGGTGTGACTGACAAAATTGTTAATGGAATTGCCATGTAAAGGCCCAATAGTTTATTTTGAGTAATTAGACAAATTAGTGATTCAAAATGTAAACGTAACTAAAGTTAATCTTTGAACTTTGTAAATTGACAAATATATCTTTAAAATTGTAAAATAGTAATTGAATCAATCCATATTTAAATTTTGATCGTTAGATATTATAATTTGACATGTTAATTGAATATTTGACCCTCCACGTTAATCTCATATAAATGAAATGATATCACAACATGAACTCATTTTTCTATGAAACTTAAATCTTTCATGAACTAGTTTGTTTATAATTAATCAATGCACAATTACAACCACTCACAACTTTATCTCTGCGATGACTAAATTTTTTCGGCAAATTTGTCCCCATAAAAATGATATTGATGTTGGATTAATATGAATAAATCACGTATTTAATTATAGTGTTACATCAAAATATTTAACGATAAAAATTTATACAAATTATTTTGATAGATATTTAAAATGTTAAAGATGTACTCCACCTAATGACTATTATAAACAACAAAATAATTTCAAATCTTGATCACTGTTATAAGAAAAAATTAATTATTTTTAATTTTTTTAAAACGAATATCTATAATATACTCTTATTTTAATAAAAAATATTTAATATTGATATCGAATGTTTAACATTCAAATAAACAATTTAATAAATTTAAATTATGTTTTATATAAGCTCTAAAAAAATTAATTATACTAAAATTAAATTTTTAATAATCATAAAAATAATTAATTTAGTATATACGCTCTTTATTTTTCTCCTTCCGGATGGTAAATCGAAAGAGAAATAGAAGTAGTAGCTATAAATAAGCAATCATGAAAGGAGGTAGCATCTTGTCTTTCTCTCTCACATTGCAATTGAAGGAAGGTATTCTTCATTATTGTGTATTCTTCGTTGCAAGTTTTCTTTATACTTTAATTCACTTTTTCCCATAAGATTGTCGGTGCAACCTTTAAATCATTCTGTAGCTAGCTGTAAATTTTCTCAATAAATCACACTTTTTTCCCATAAGGTATTCTCAATAATTCTCTAGCTGCAAGACACACGAGTAGTAAGAAACCAAAAAAGAAAGAGGACATAGTGTTACGGTCTCTGCTGCTTTTGTTTGCTGCAGAACTTGAATTGCACTAATCACTACCTTATCCTCTTGAAGAAAGTACTCAAAATCAGGTTAAAAATAATCTCATGGTTTCCTTATATTCTCTTTACTTGTTTTAGTTTTTTTGTATGTGTCTGATTTCCATTTTCAGAAGCTAACTAACTAATTTTTATTTATTTTTGTCGTCATACCTCTACTGTTGGATGTTCCATACATTGCTAAATGTTTTAATACCTCAACTTGATTTTATTTTTTTCTATAATTATTTACAGAAATTGACTTGTGTACACAAGAATAGCCATGTTTTAGCTTTTTAGAATTTTTTTCTCTTGTTATAATAATATTTTAATATTTAACTAAGAGAGAACCTTTCTATTTAATGAGATTTTTTGTTGGATCTTTTCTCGGGGTTTGCTTTAAATCTTGAAGAAAAAAAAATTAAATTGATGATAATGAATATTGTACAAATAATTACAAAGCGTGTATACTACAATAAGTTTTAGGTTCGATCCGTCTCCACTGATCTATATATATTGGATGCATACGGTAAATCCCCTTTATGATATTTAGAATCCGTGAAGTGAATTACACATTCACATCAAGTCTATCGATCAATGATAGTTTACATAATAAAATTCTTTCATTTACTCTCGTGCACTAGAGAAAAGAAGAAATGTTTCAAAAATAGTTTTGACAGAAATTTGACTCATGTAACATGAAATTTGTCTTCTTATTTTTGTCTCTAAAGTGTCTCTATTTATAGAAAAACTCATAAAAATTGGTGAAAGAAATGACCTTTTGAAAAATATTGTAATATTTGATAACTATTATACATCATTTCGATGGCTAACAGATGCATTGAACCCAAATGTTGTAACTATTTGACCAAGTGATACATTAAGTTATTTAACTATTAGAGAATTACGAATATATTTTGTAAATTTCCCTAACATTTTTTAGACTAATTACATTTTAATGTTAGTTGACTCATATTTGTCATATTTTTTCCGATCCACTAACATTGTAGTTATTTATCAATTATCAAACATAGCTTTTGCTGACAAAGCAAAAAGATTGAACCTAGAAATGTTTAATCTTTGTTGCTTTTGTTTACTACAGAACTTCAATTGCATTGAACGTTACTTTATTCTCTAAGCAGATTGGAGAAAAGGAGAAGATTATTCACAAGACTTGAGCATTTGCTGAAAGCGGTTATTTGTAACTCTGTTGGAAAACAAGGTAAAAATCATATTCAATGGTTGGTTAACATTATTCTGCTTACTTTTTCAATGGTCGGACGACAATCATTAAATAAATGCAGATATTAAAAGATTTCCCATTTTTAATACCCATTTAACTCTAACAATTCGGACGATAATCATTAAAAAATGCAGATATTAAAAGATTCCCCATTTTTAATACCCATTTAACTCTAACAATTCGGACGACAATCATTAAGTAAATGCATATATTAAAATATTCCCCATTTTTAATACCCATTTAACTCTAACAATTCGAACGACAATCATTAAGTAAATGCAAATATTAAGAGATTCTCCATTCTTAATACTCATTTAACTCTAACGATTTTCACTACAAACATTAGGTAAACAAAGATATTAAAAGATTCCTCATTTTTAATACTCGTTTAACTCTAACAATTTTGAAGACAAACGTTAAGTAAACAAAGGTATTAAAAGATTCTCCATTTTTAATACTCGTTTAACTCTAATGATTTTCAAATTCCACATAGAACATACTCAGATATATTCTCAAATTCAATCCACAATTCACACCAAATCACATCAATTCATTTTTCCACAAAATCCACACAAACACATCTCAAAATTTACAAATATTAATTATGAACACGTCAAACACAAAATTATCACAACCCACCACTCAAACACATCAAATTTCATTTTTTCAAAATCACAAATAAAATGAGTTAAATTCATTTTCCACGAAACACTCATCAATATCACCAAAACCCAACTCTAATTTTTTTTTCCCATAAAAGCATTAAATTCATTTTCCCCAAATCAACATTTCAACTCTAACAAACTTCTTTTCCACACAACCACAGATAAGTCCCTAAATACAAACTAAAAGTTTGGAAGGAGCGATTACGGTACCGCGAGTAATTCCGACGGATTGCAATCGCCCAAAACTATGTCACATAGCCTCATATACGTCCACTTGGTACAAATCATCCATTTGGTACCAAACTGAAACACTGCGTATGACATCACCACATTGGGAACAAAACAATCATTACCGCCGAGAACTCCTAAATGTCTCCATGGTCCACAAATCCTCGATTTTTCTTTAGTCGCACAACTACGCCAAATCGTAGTGCTCTTATCCGTATGTTGTTCTAATTATAACTCTAATAATTCCATCCCCAAATCTGCCTGGTGATCCAAGCTTCTTCAAATTCTTTTGATAACATGCCAAAACTATACTACTCATGATACACAAACTTCCTTCCAGTTTAGTACTTCATTTCAAGAGTCACGTCTCCAACAAAAATCCAACTTGAATTTCATTCACTGGTTAAGACCTATATTTGTCTCATGCCTAACACATCAAATTCACGTTTCCCTAGTCTATTTCTTTACATACTTTGCAAGTATGCACAAACTCAAAAATAATTCTCCTACATCTAAAATATATCTCAAACCACTTTTCACCTCTACCGTCATTCAACCGTCCATGTGGTCAATATCTAAAGTCATTTATTTGCTTAGCTCATCTACCATCATACTTCGTCTTTCCTCATTATAGTGATTTCAATAAAATCAAGCCTTACTAGTACCCACCAGACTTTTCCATTTCATGCTCAATTCTTCCCTACCAAACAACCATTTAACTCTGTTGACTGACGAACACAATAGCAAGCTCCATGACATGCACTCAAGTAGTGCCTTTATATCATTGACATACCCTTATAATAACAATGTATGAATTATAGGTGCGATAATTCCTTTCATAAATCTTTAATTGTCATAAGCTACATATACATGTGCTGCTCCAACAAGTTTTCTTGGCACATTTTCCAAAATTTGGTTCACTCGCTGGATTCTTATTCCTTCCCAGCCTTCATCGAGATACAAACTAAAAGAATCCTAACAATCGAACGTCCTAAAGAACTATTTCTCAAATGCTCCCCATAAGCATTTCCTAAGAAATAATTTTCTATAAACTTCATCCTCATAACTTTGCAGTAAAATATCTCCAAGACCCACATACCTTTCATCATCCATCTTAGGGTCCCAAATCAAATCTCAAATAATTCCTCCGACATATCAAAATATTAACATTCTCCAAGTAATTTTCATCCTTTAATAGACTCTCAAAACTTACATTACTACAATCTCGAAGTATTCTCGTACTTGATACTTCAAATTCCACGTAATGGTAACATATGGTTCAATACATCAAGGCTTAACTCCTTATGTTTTTCCGAACATCGCTTAAAATTCACACTTTCGCATCTATAGTTTCATCCTAAAATTACTATCCATACTATTTATCTCCTAAACCACAAAGAGATTTGTCACTTATCAACAAAATATATATTCTCACTCCTATACTCGTCATGAGATTCATACTTAATAATCCGAGTTGTGAATCTAGTTTAACTCGAATGCTCAACTTTACCCCTCAAGGTATCGACTATTCCTCAAAGCGCACTTTATCTAACCAAGGTAGTATTTACCCTTAACGTGCAGTGCCCCTTAACTTCAATACAAGTCTCTTTCATTGACACCTAAGCACAAAATGCTATTCCAAAAGGTAGCCTCGTCTTCTCAACAATTCTATGATGTTCGCATCTCTCTGACAGTTATCAGACTTCATCCAGTTTCATCCTGAAATCTACCAGGAAAACATCTAATAATTTTCTTAACAAAAGTTCTCCACTTAGATCTTTACTTGAAATCCCTTATTAGTCTAATGTTAATTCCATCCATACTCATCATCTTCGAGTTAACACTAACACATAACTTTTGTGTCTTTGGAACCATTTCATAAAATTCCATGCCGTCACGATTTGCTTCAACTCTGCCTGACAATCCGTCATTATGAAGATCTTTTCCATTTCTTGAATCCACTGATCAGTTTTTTCTGAGTTCTCATCACCCTTAAACTTTGGAGAATGGTAACGACGAAAATCTTTCAATTCTCTTGACTCAATAGCACATATCTCTCTTTCCCTCTTCTCCAGATCCCGCAGAGTCTTTACACTTGTATGTGCAATAGCGGAAATATCCATGTTATTCGTAGCTTCAACCATTTGATCATCCCTACTGACGTTCATTCTTGCAACGTCATTCCTTCTTGGAGGTAGTGTTTCCCCAAAACCAACATCAAGAAGAGTGTTAACACCACTTCGAATAATTCCAAAGCTAACTTCCGACTATATCAACACATAATAACTATCCCTGATCTGACAACTCAGACCAATTACCCCGACACATGATCAAATAACGACTCCCAACCTACAGGTTGACCTACATCCTAAACCAAGGGATCCACAGCCCCAAAGAAATCCAAAACCAAAGCTCTGATACCACAATTGTAACACCCCGATTTTTATCAGCGCGAGTGTATTTTTTTTTCAAACAAAAAAATTCATAATAACAAAGAAATAAATAAGGAAATACTTTTGGATAAATATTTAAGTCGTAACACAACGACAAATAAGTCAACAGAATTCAAAAGCAGCGGAATAGTTTTTGAAATATGAATCCAAAGTATTTACACATCAAAAAGTGGTACATGGACCCTATCATAATAAAATGTCAACAGACAATATTAGTATAGGTACAGTGTTCCAAAATAAAATAAACACAACCCAAAAAGAACGACGTCTAGTCCCTATACGTCAACCTAATCTGATCATTCTACCAAAAAAACTACACATCCCGAATGATCTTCACGCGCCCCGCAAGATCCTCCTGACACAACTCCAGTCAGGTGTGTCCAACTACCTTCCCATCTATAGGGTACTAACCGGTAGGGTGGTCCTGGTTCTCATCTGAGGGCAAAGCCCAAATTTCCACAATAGTTGTAAAGGGTCACCAATCGAAATTAACAATTAACACATAACATTTAAGTTTTTAAATGCACAAAATAACCTTTCAACTTAGCATGCACCTTAAAAGGGTTTCCATATGCCAAACATGCATAAACAAGGTTGAAAAATGAAGTTTTTAACAAAACAACATTGTTGTATTCGAATACAGCATCTCTGTATTCGAATACAAGGTTGTTCCAGCATTCAGCAGCAAAAACAGCATATTTGTATTCGAATACAGTCTTCTGTATTCGACTACACAGCAAGTCAGTAGCAAAACAGCATGTCTGTATTCGAATACAACAGTCTGTATTCGAATACAACAGTCTGTATTCGAATACACATCAGAAAAAAGCAGAAAAACAGCAAAATTCAGCTTTTAAAAGGGTTTTGAAATCAATCAACACTTACACACAAATCCAAACAATCACACTTAGCAATTATAGCACAATCACCATCACGACTTTGAGTTTCGAAAAGGTTTTGCAATCAATCACACTTACACACAATTTCAAAATATTCACACTTAGCAATTATAGCACAATCACTACGACAACATAAGTTTCGAAATGGTTTTGCAATCAATCACACTTACACACAATTCCAAAACATCCACACTTGGCAATTATAACACAGTCACCATGACAACTTGAGTTCAAAGACTCAATCATAATCTTAAATCAAACACGACTCACGTGCCAAGCACCCTAATGCAATGCGTATATGCCAAAATGCATGGACTCGGAATTCCAAACCAAAACCCTCCTCGAAGGATCGTAAATCATAATTATACCGCCTATCACAGACCGAAGTACTAAATTGCCGAGGTGCTACCTATCACGGGTCAACACGATTTACCAGAAATGTGCAGTCTATCGCAGACCATACACGACGCGACAATCCCCGCAAGGATAAGATGAACCAACAATCGCATGAAATCATCTCGTGGCCCATCCGGTCACCACTATCACCATGGCCCATCTAGTCGCCATGTACTATGGAATGTATGAGCATACTCTGACTCTATCCACGACAATCGTTAAGTAAATGCAGATATTAAAAGATTCCTCATTTTTAATACCCATTTAACTATAACAATTCGGACGACAATCATTAAGTAAATACAGATATTAAAAGATTCCCCATTTTTAATACCCATTTAACTCTAACAATTCAGACGACAATCATTAAGTAAATGCAGATATTAAAAGATTCCCTATTTTTAATACCCATTTAACTCTAACAATTCGTACGACAATCATTAAGTAAATGCAGATATTAAAAGATTCCTCATTTTTAATACTCATTTAACTCTAACAACTCGGACGACAATCATTAAGTAAATGGAGATATTAAAAGATTCCCCATTTTTAATACCCATTTAACTCTAACAATTCGGACGACAATCATTAAGTAAATGCAGATATTAAAAGATTCCCCATTTTTAATACCCATTTAACTCTAACAATTCGGACGACAATCATTAAATAAATGCAGATATTAAAAGATTCTCAATTCTTAATACTCATTTAACTCTAACGATTTTCACTACAAACATTAGGTAAACAGAGATATTAAAAGATTCCCCATTTTTAATACTCGTTTAACTCTAACAATTTTGAAGATAAACATTAAGTAAACAAAGGTGTTGGAAATAATGAAACATAATTGGCATTGATGATGGCTTTAATGTGTGAATTGAAAAATGAGAAGTCCCACATTGGAGGGAACACACTCATTTATGACATTTATAAGGAGTTAGTTTCACAATTGGGTTGGGCCCCAAGGGGCACCGCAATTTTGTGAAGGAGGGAGAACGCAAGCAAACGGACCACCACGCGCGCGCCGCCGCCGCCCGCCCGTCCGTCCGGCCGGCTCGGCTCGGCTCGGCCCGGCTTGGTTTGGTTCGGTTCGGTCCGGGTTGTGGTGTATTATTGTTTTAACAATTGGAAATTAATTATTTATTTAATTAATTAATTGCTTGCGATGAGTCACATATTACGAAACTGCCATCCACAAGGTCAAAGTCAATGTTCTGATTCATTCAAACCCTAAACAGACTAGTCTCTTGTGCCTTGCTCAGTCAAACCCTAATTTGACTTAGCTTCAGATGTTTGCCACGTCAAAACCCTAAAGCTGAGTCCTTCCCACGTTTTTGACTTTTGCCCGGTCAAGAGCCTTGTCAATCAAGTTTCCGATTTCTGAGGCACTCTCCTAGTGGCCAGTAAATGGACCTCGTGCTCCTTGGATCCCCCCTTTTTTCTCTGATCCAGTTGCTGAACTCATCTATAAATAGAGAGCTCACCTCACTTGGAAAAGCACACCAAAAGCTCTCCATATCTGAGGCTTTTCTCACTTCTCCCCCTTATATTCTTCTTCTTCTTCTTCTTTTCTTGAGTAGCCTTCGTGCTATATTTGAGAAGCCTCCGTGCTATATTCGAGTGTCAGTCTATTGACTGGCATACAGAGGGTGTAATTCTAGAACGGTTTTCTACAGTGCAGTAGAACTCCGACACAGTGAATCTGGGCTGTTTTATCCTGGGGACTTCGTGGTTGATAGTCTGCCTTGCACAATTTTGGGCAGTGCCTCGAAACGTCTTAAAGAGAGCGACCTAGTCCGCGACTCATCCCAGTAATATTTTCGGTGGCATAAATTGTTTTCAAAGGTTTTCGAATTTCAAAAACAACAAAAGGTATTAAAAGATTATCCATTTTTAATACTCGTTTAACTCTAATGATTTTCAAATTCCACATAGAACATACTCAGACATATTCTCAAATTCAATCCACAATTCACACCAAATCACATCAATTCATTTTTCCACAAAATCCACACAAACAAATCTCAAAATTTATAAATATTAATTATGAACACGTCAAACACGACAACCACAAAATTATCACAACCCACCACTCAAACACATCAAATTTCATTTTTTCAAAATCACACATAAAATGAGTTAAATTCATTTTCCACGAAACACTCATCAATATCACCAAAACTCAACTCTAAAATTTTACCCATAAAAGCATTAAATTCATTTTCACCAAATCAACATTTCAACCCTAACAAACTTCTTTTGCACACAACCACAGATAAGTCCCTAAATGCAAACTAAAAGTTTGGAAGGAGCTCTTACCTTAACGTTAGCTTTAATGAGCGATTAAGGTACCTCGAGTAATTCCGATAAAATCTTTGTTCGCGACGTTGCTTCCAAAGTTAGTTCACTAGCACCGTAGCGTGGAGGTGAGCAACTTTCCCTTCTATCTCTTCTCGAAACGAAACTTAGATCTAGAAGAAACGTGGAGGTTTGCGTTTAACAGTTTTGAAAACCCCTAACACCGTTTTTCTTCGTTCTCGAATCATAGAGGAAAAATGAAGCTGAAAAATTCTTTGTTTTCTCACCCACCAAGCCTTGGGTTTATTTTCTTGAAGCAAAAGAAGGCAAAAGAAAATGGAAGAAGGAAGAAGAAGGGTTCGCGAGCATGGAGAGTTTGTTTTTTTCCGTTTTTGTTTCCTTTCTGCCTTCCTACTTATCACTTGATATATAATATATATATATATATATATATATTATAATTAAACCAAAACCAACAATTTATAAATATTCTTACACACATAACTTTACTCCCATCATCAATCTATTTTGATAAAAATATCTACTCTCGTTGCAACTCAATTGACAGATAAATTTTCAGCAACGAGTGATATTTTTAACAAACTATTCGGTATTAAATTCTACGCAACGTAATAAATTATTCTTCGACAAATAATTTTAATCCAATTTCCAAAAATATATTTTCGGCATTTACTCACTAAATACCGAAAATTGGACTAAAAGCCTAAGAAATTCAACACAAAATACCCTAAAATTGTATAATTTAGGATTTAAAATTAAGGGTCTTACAGTTGGCCGCGACATTATTCGCTCAAGTAACACTATATGTGACGTCCTGTCAAATGTAAGAGTCATCTCCAAATAACTAACGCAGAGCGAATAAACATACATATATAATTGTTATAGAAAAAATATAAATAAATCATATACTTCATTTAACAGTTAAAATCACAAAGCACTAAAGACACAAATCAACCAAAGTACACAAATCCTATTTGTTAGACTATATGTCAATGCATGATTTCAGAATATCACCACCTTGTAGAACAAAGAGTCCCACCATTGGATAATGTTCAACCGTTGGACGAATGCTCTTCAGAGTTTCATGTTCAGTACCCCACCGTTGAATATTTTTTTGAATCACATTGCCTTTTCAAGGAGTTGTCGTCACGTACTCGCGACTAGGTCCATACCACCAATGCATGTATGAATGTCATCACCTTAGTTAGTAACAAAATAGATCACTCAAACAGAGTGTACAAAACCATTCAACCTTGTTCTAAACTAACCTGGTTTAGACACAAAATCACCACCTTGAATAACCACCTAATACAAATCAAAATGCGCAAATTGCTTAGTCTCATAGTATCACTTATAAACATATAATTCATATAACACATATTTTGAAGATAACACACAAATATAACCAATACATAACATCACAATGCATTTATGTAACATATAATTCAATTAGGAAAGCGAATTGAGTGATGTCCTTACCGTTACCAAAATTGTTTCTAGAATTATGCGCCACAAACTCTTGTTCAACTCGGTTCACACATTCAAATAAGTAATAATTAACTTAGTATTTAATTGTCTTTCAACTATTAACTCCTACTCAAATAAAGTTTGGGTTTAGTTTAAGATTTAGACAAATTCTCTTAACACAACCAAATTATCATTGTTATTATTATTCAACACAATCTCTACACAATTGTCTCATAAAAGTCATAACTTTAATCTTCTAAAAGAAATAACTATAACAACAACTTTTAACATATTTATTACTTTTGGAAAAATTATTATTTTTAACATCAATAAGGTTTCTAAATGTTTCTTCAACACTCAACTATTACAACATAAAATTTTAACCAAATAACAATTGAGTTTGTAACCAATAACTTCTTCTATTGATTAAAACACGATCTAACTTTTATAATGACTTCTACGGATGAAAATTAATTTTTGACATAGATATCCATTTTCTCTAATAAAAATTGGTTTCTATATCAATATCTTAAGAAAATCAAGAACACTTCTAAGAAAATAAATTGCATATCACAATTTTGCTTTTAAACTAAAATGATATTCTTACATGATAATAATAATAATAATAAATTATTATTATTATTATTATTATAATAATAGTAATAATAATATAATAATAATAATAATAATAATAATAATAATAATAATAATAATAATAATAATAATAATATTAATAATAATAATAATTAATAATAATAATAATAATAATAATAATAATAATAATAAATAATAATAATAATAATATCAAACACAATTCTTTAAATATTCCTCCATCATCATAAAACCATTTACTAAAAATAAGTTTTTTTATCAGTAACAACAGTAATAACTTTACCATACAAAAATTATTATTTTAATTTATAACATAAAATTTGTATCAAAATCATCGTTTCAAAATCAAGAGATTTATCAAAATTGATTTAGAGAAAGAAAGTAAAAATATAAATAGATTAATTAATAACTCAATTTAAAGGTAGAGATAACTACTAAAAATTTGAATGAGTCGGAGCAAGTTCCTTGCATATTACCATAGACCACCGGAATCGATTTCCTTTCTTTCTCTCATCGTCGCTACATTGATGTTTCTTTCCCCTCTCTCATACAATATTTAAGATTCAATATTCCTTTTCTTTTTTCTAACATACAGTAGCTATTAACTAGGACTTATACATTTTTTTCTTTCTTTCTTGTTAACCTAACCTAATTACAAACTAGAGAATTATATGGTTTTTCCCGCTAACTAACATTTGGGCGGTTGACTAATCTAAAATTTCTTTATTATTTTTGTTTTTTAAAAATATTTAAGTCGTGTCATTATTATAAGTATTTTTTTTCAAATACTTAGTAGAAATATTCAGTCAAATTAAATAAGTCATGTCATACACATATATACTTTTCAAAATTAATAATTGAATAAAGAATAAAATAATAACACCACATTATAAATTATTAAAAAAAACAAAAATATGTTTCACACACTACTAATAATAGAGAAAAATGTGGGTCTTACATATACTCACATATTTAGTTTGTCTAACACCTTCACCAGATTTTTGAAAAGTTCCACACTTAGATCATATGGTGTGCAAACAGGTTTACATTCAAAATGTTTGTATTTCTTTAAGATCTTTTCAACATAGTGAGAATGATCCAAAGAAATTCCCTTTTCTAACCTAGTAATCTTGATTCCAAGGATTACACTCGCTTCTCCGAGGTCTTTCATATCAAAGTTGTTACACAACAATGATTTCACAATATTTACAGCATTAATGTTTGAACCAAATATGAGTAGGTCATCTACATAGAGATATGTCAGTGCAAATTCCGTTTTCAGATTTGTAATAAATACATTGTCACCTTCATTCACTTTAAACTCATACGATATAATCAAGTTATCAAACTTTTCGTGCTATTGCTTAGGATCTTGTTTAAGACCATACGGAGATTGATCTAACTTACAGACCTTGTTTGCCCATGAATCACAAAACCTTCAGGTTGTTCCATATAGATTTCTTCTTCCAAGTCACCATTTTAAAAAGCAGTTTTGACATCCATTTGGTGTACCACCAAGTTATGAATAGCAACAAGTGAAATGAGTACCCTAGTAGATGTAATTCTTATGACCGATGAAAAGGTGTCGGAGAAATCTACATTTTCTCTTTGTTTGAAACCTTTAGCTATAAGACGAGCCTTGTATTTATCAACAGTTCCATCGGGTTTCAATTTCTTTTTCAAGATCCATTAACAACCTATCAGTTTGCATCAGTAAGACAAGTCTACTAAATGTCAGATCTTGTTAGACTCTAGAGAATCCATCTCATCGTTTATAACTTCTTGCCATAAATATGCATCCAAAGACGAAAAAGCTTCTTGAAGATTTATAGGATCCTCTTCTAAGGTATAGACCATATAATCGGGTCTGTAATCTTTAGCAACTCTAGCTCTGTTACTTCTTCAAGGTTATGTTTCGCCTTTTTTGTTGATTTTAGTGCTCCTAATCACATGAATGTGACTTGCCTCGCTGCTCCCATGATTTCTCGATTTTAAAGGGAATCTATTTTCATAAAAGTCAACATCATTTGACTCTATGATCACTTTTGCATTTAGGTCATAAAACATATACACTTGGTTGTTTACAACATACCCAATGAATACAAATTTATAGGCTCTACTAGCGAGTTTAACTCGCTTGGGATTGGGGATTCTGACATAAGTCAGACAACACCAAATTCGAGAACAAGACAAGTTCAATTTTCTTTTCTTCAAAATCTCATAAGAAAATGTTTTGTTTTTAGAGTTATGAGCTCTATTCAAAACATAGAAAACAATCAATAAAGTTTTACCCAACTAATGAGATACAATTTCAGAGTTAAGCATAATAGAAACAACTAGTTCATTAAGAGTTTTATTCTTTCTTTCAGCTTTTCCATTCATTTCAGACGAATATGGTGCAGTAGTTTCATGTATAATTCCTTGCAATTTATAAAAATCATTAAACATACTACAATCTTATTCGATTCTTCTATCACTACGAAACTTTTTAATCTTTCTACTAAATTGATTTTCAATTTCATATACAAAGATCATAAACATGTCAAACACTTCACTTTTATTTTTCATTAGATATACAAAAGTATAGTCAAAACAATCATCAATAAAAGTGATAAAATAACATTTTTTTCAAATGACAAAGTCTAGCATGCCAAATGTTAAAATGAGATAACAGGTAACCAAAAGGATACATTTTATTATTTTCAACATTTAATTTAAATGTGCCATTAGCGGCGTACCATTTCCCAACAAAAATACCATTTTTTGAAATTGTGTACAAACCTGCCCCTGTAGATTGAGTAAACTCTTCCTTATTCAGAAGAAAACCAGAAACCAAAATTTTCCTTATTTCTGCAATGTGCATATGTCCTTCAGAATTAAGGTCTTTCTAGAGGTGAACATTAATTCGACATCTCCAATACCAGTAAAATTAGTGGTGTGAGAATCTCCCAACAACACTTACAACACTTTCTTATCTTGAACATTTGTGTATGTTTTTAACATAGCATGGTTATAACAGACATAGCGAGAGGCGCTAATTTCTATTCACCATCTCTGTTCCACCAACAATGTTGATTTTAGTTATCATAGCTATAAATTTCCCTTCTATCAGGTTAGTCTGTTGAGCAAAGCTTGGCCTGTTCCTACACTTGCGTGCCATATGACCTTGTTTCCCACATCTAAAGCAGAGAAATTGTGGGATAGAGTCATTTCTAGGAAGTGATTGCTTTTATAATTGAGACCTTTAGAGGATTTCTATTCTTGTTGTTGTTCTTTAGATTGTGGTTCTGATTCTTAAATTGTTTGTCGATTAGCTTCAGAACTTCCTCGATGAAATTCTTCTTGTTGTTTACGGGATTCTTCCTCAATTCGGAGGCGGGTTATTATACTATCTAGTGAAAACTCTTTTGTTTTATGCATGAGAGAATATTTAAAATCTTTGATAGAGGGACCAAAACTGTCGACTTTTAAAATAAAGGGACAAATTTTGTGAATTGTTAAAAATAAAGGGACCAAAATTGCAATTAAGCCAAAAATATAATTCTTACAGAGGTAATCATTATGTTCCCATTGAGTTAATTCAACAACATTCTTATCATTTTCTGTTTGTTCAACTATTTCTGCAACAATAGGAGTGTCATCTTTTAGAAAGTTGGCAACCTTTTTCATGGTTAAGAAAAATAGCATTTTTGTTTCCATCGTTTGAACTAAAATCCCTAAAACCAAAACGGTTTATTGAAATCAGAAGACGTAGAACCAGACCTAGTAATTTCGTCGGTATACATGACAAAAAGAAACGTCTTAAAATTGTTGTTTTTGAATTTCAAAAAAATGTTTGAAATTTAAGGTGTTTCACGGTACTTGCCAAATTGTGCAAGGCTATCAACCACGAAGTCCACATAATAAAACTGCTCAGACAAAAATGTATCGCAGTTCTACTGCACCGCCACTCGTAATATAGTACTATGACCACTCTCGAATTGTGAAACAAAAAGAAATATTCAAATTAAGTATATTAAGAAATATTGTTGATCGCATCGATGCAATCTCAATAAAAATTAAGTCTATGGTTAAAATTACCCTCAATCACTAATAAATTGGATCATTAGAAATAATAAAAAATTATATTAAATGAGAGTAGTTTAGAGATGTCATCATTAAGGCCTGGTTTGATTAAAATTAGCATATAATTGATAAGGTAACTGATAGTTTATGAACTTATAGTTGATAACGTTGATAACGGATGAACTAGTTGATAGCTGATTGCAGATAAACTAATTAAAATGTTCGGTAAAGTTCACTAAACTGTTATTTTAAAATATGTTCAACATATATGTAAATGTTACAATTTTTTTATGGAGGATCTGATCTTTGATATTCCTGAAATTATAACATACAGCAAAACTACAAAAATAGAAGAAACCAATATAAACAACTACAACTATAATTAAACTACTCTTTTATTTATTTATTTTGGTCATCAAACCTTTCATTTTATATTTGGTGCTCGTAAAACTTAGACTAAAAATTAAATAACGTCTATTTGAAGCTTTGTTGAGCATATATGGCTAATATTGATCTATTGAAATTGATTTAGATGGAGAGTTGCTTGGCTGAATTGGGGAAGACATTTGTGGAGAAATTGATAAATAGAGTAACAACAGAATTACGTTATGTATTTTGCTTCACATGCATTGCTAAGGAATTCGAAGAAAAAAAACCTGAGTTGGAAGCTGAAAAAAAAACTATGGAGCAACGTGTTGAAGTAGCAGTAAGTGAAGGTAAAAGTCATTCGGGCTAATGTTCTTCATTGGATAAAGAAAGTTGATAAGCTGATTCAAGAGAACACCAAAACAAAACAAACATGTTTTTTTGGATTTTGTCCTGATTGCATAGGGCGATATAAAAGGGGAAAGGAGTTGGTAAATATGACAGAGGAGATTAAATCGTCAATAGAAAAGGGAGAAATATTTGAAATTATTGATCTCCCTCAATCTCTTCCAGGTTGTGGTTATTATTCATTGGACTATCCGACTATTACATTCAATTTGAAGGCAGAGAGTCAAAATACAAAGTACTATTGGATGCACTAAAAGATGACAACAACTATATGACCGGATTGCAAGGGATGGGGGGCACCGGAAAAACTACATTGGCAATAAAAGTGGGTAAAGAACTAGAAGAATCTAAAAAATTCGATCATGTCATTGATACAACAGTGTCATTTACTCCTGATATAAAAAAGATTCAAGATGATATTGCTGGACCTCTAGGATTGAAATTCGAAGACTGTAGTAACTCAGACCGACCCAAAATACTAAGGAGCAGATTAACAGATGGTAAGAAAATTCTTCTTATTATGGATGATGTGTGGGATCAAGACACCTCTCTTGATTTTGATAGAATAGGAATTCCAAAACGAGACAATCACAATGGTTGCAGAGTTCTTATAACCACACGTAGTAAACGAATACTCGAAACAATGAATTGTGATAAGAAAATTGAATTGGAGATCTTATCCGATGAAGATGCATGGATCATGTTCAAAAAGTATGCCGGTATAAACGATAGTTTTTCAAATAGTTTGACCAGTAAGGGACAAAAAATTGCTCGCGAATGCAAAGGATTACCGGTTGCAATTGCAGCAATCGCCAGAAGTTTAAAGGGCCAACAACATCGCAAGCATGAGTGGGATGCGACCTTGAAATCGTTGAAGAAGCCTGTGTCCATGCCTAATGTTGATGACGAGGTGGTTCGAATTTATAAATGTTTGAAGTTTAGCTATGATTATATGAAGAATGAAAATGCCAAGGAATTGCTGCTCTTATCTTCTGTATTCCCAGAAGATGAAATAATTTCTGTTGAAATTCTAACTAGACTTGGCATTGGAATGGGCCTTTTTGGGGAGGATTATCGCAGCTACAATGATACCCGAAACGAAGTAGTTGTTGCCAAAAATAAACTCATAGATTCTTGTTTGTTGTTGGATGTCATTGATACCGAAAACAACGAAAATGTAAAAATGCATGATTTAGTTCATGATGCGGCTCAATGGATAGCGAACAAAGAGATTTGGGATGTAAATTTATCTATAAAAGATCAAAAGTTATTGGTTCAAAAAGAAATAAATATCAAATATTTATTTTTGTAAAGGGAAGGGCATGGATTTGTTTTCTTGTAAATTTGAGTGCTCCAAACTTGAGACTCTAATTTTTGAAATAGACAATGAAGGCGACGAATGTATGGAAGTCCCAAATTCTTTCTTTGAAAATATTTTCAAGCTTCGAGTTTTATACTTTAAAAGTAGCAAAGTGCACTCTCTATCATTACCACAATCAATTCAGTCATTGACGAATATTCGATCTTTGTTGGTTGAAGGAGTGGATTTAGGTGACATCTCTATTTTGGGAAAGCTGCCAAGTCTTGAGACTCTTGATTTGGATTTCTGTGCAATCAATGAATTGCCATTTGAAATTACAAAATTGAGGAAATTTAAATTGTTGAACTTGGATAATTGCATGATTCAAAAGAATAATCCATTTGAAGTCATTGAAAAATGCTCATCACTGGAAGAGTTGTATTTCAAAAAGAGTTTTAACAATTTTTGTCAAGAAATAACCATACCCGAGTTGCAAAAGTATCATATTTTTAAGGGCTGGAGAAGAACGATATACTCACAATCAAAATATGTGAATATTTGGGCTAGTGATGCATCTTTTTTTTCAGAAAAAACAGTCAATTATTTCATGCGAACAACAGAGTTTCTTCAACTAATAGAAATTGATAGGGGATGGAGAAATCTCATGCCTGAGATTGTTCCTATAGATCTAGGTATGAATGATCTTGTTGAGCTTCATTTGAGTTCTATTTCACAGTTACAGTGTCTCATTAAAACTATTGGTTCTCAAGTACCAAATGTATTGTCCAAATTGGTTGTACTAAGCTTGGATATGATGGAAAATTTGGAAGAACTATTCAATGGTTCCTTATCCTTTGACTCTTTGAAGAATTTAGAGAGGCTATCAGTGATGAGGTGTAAAAAATTTCAAAGATTGTTTAATTGCAAGCTAAATCTCTGCAATTTGAAGACCTTGATACTAGAGCAATGTCCAATGTTGGTTTCCCTATTTCCATTGATGTCTCAGAATCTGGTGCAACTAGAGAAATTGAAAATAACTGATTGTGAGGAACTGAAAAACATAATAGATGTAAAAAGAGAGGAGGAATCAAGAGAAGAAATAGACGATGGTGATAATGATAACAAGAGGCATGGCTCGATTTTTCCAAAACTAAAAGTTCTTGATATGGAGGGATGTCACCGATTAGAATCGATAATTCCCTTCCTCTCTTCTCAAGATTTTCCAGTACTAGAAGCTATCTCAATAAAAAGATGTTATGGGTTGAAATACATATTTAGCCAATACCAACATGTTGAACTTAAGTCACTAAAACAAATGGAGCTCTTTCAATTACCAAGTTTCATAGACATTTTTCCGAAATGCTATGATTCCATGTCTTTGCTTGTGAATGAGTCATGTTCCACTTCCAGAGATGGTTTCAAGGCACAAATACAATTGGACCCTATCAAACGCAATATCTTCTCTTGGCCTTTTATATGTTGTCGTGGTGATAAATTTGGGAGTTCGTCAACAACTAGAATTCCATTGGTTTCTGAGGATCAACCACAGGACTACTCAATCACATCGGTAACCCTTTCACCTTTCGGGTTTATTGTGATACTTTATCTTTTTAATGTGTATCTTGTATATTATTTGATAGCTTTTATGCATATTTAGCATCCCAAACTTGAAGATTTCTATTATAAGTTGAATATGTATGGAAGTGTTTCGTACACTTCGATGCACTAAATTTATTATAGATAATTTAAGCCTATCTTTAGGACTTATAAAAGAAAAATTTATTATAGATAATGTAAGGCTATCTTTAGGGCTTATAATAGAAACGTTATAACTTATATGTTTGATTTATATAAGTTGTATGCACACTTAAGGAATGTTTAGTATGATTTTTAGTTCCTTTACATTGGGATTACATTACAGGTATCAAATTCACACAATCTTCATATATGGGAACGTGCTCAATGTCTTTCGGTACACCCACATTTCATGTGCAATATTAAAAACATTGTGCTGTTTCAAATTTTGAAGATAAAATCGGTGTTTATCCTGTCTGTTGCTCCAAGAATGTTGGAAACTTTGACAATTACAAATTGTGATGAATTGAAGCACATAGTGATAGACACCGAAAATCATGGCAGTAGTGGCAATAATTGGGGCAATGTCTTCCCTACATTGAAAAGGCTCCACGTTCAAAGCTGCATGCAATTGGAATACATATTTGGACACTACACTAATGACCATCAAAATCACACTGAGATTCACCTTCATCTTCCAGCATTGCAATATCTCAATCTCCGCAATCTGCCAAGTTTAGTGGCCATGTGTCCCAAACAATATCGCACAACATTTCCACCTTTGAAAGAACTTGAACTAGAAAAATGCTCCCAAGTTGATATCAAATCTATCGGTGATTTCATTATTCATTTATATATCTCATTTTCTATTTTGAAAACAAATTATAACATAATCACTCAATAGCTTCACTTCAAGATGTTCTGAAGGCTTTGATGAAAATGTTTATTTTTTCAACTTCTTTCTCTGTTTAACTATTTTATGAAAATGTTTATATTTCTATTTTAATAATGAATATACATTTTTTTACATCATTTCATATAAAAATAATGGAACCAAGAAAATATCTAACTAACTTGACAAATCATTTTCAATGTATAATTTTTTTATAAAATGGAAGTTTAATTTCCTGTAACTTAAGAATATAATCTAAAATAGATCTTATTTAATTTTAAAAATGTCCTTTTTATTGAATTTCATAAATGTTATTATGATACAACTAATTTATTTTGTGTAGATACTTGTCGGAATTGAGCGTGAAACATTTTATTGCTTTGGAAAGTCTAAGGGTAGATAACTCCAAAGCAAAAAATATATTTTGTCTCGGTGAATTAAATGGACAACCAATAAACTTAGAGTTGCAACAGATTAAATTATCTGATATGCATGATATGAAGTACCTTTTTGGGAGACCCAAAAATTCTTTTGTCCTAAAAAACCTTACAAAGATAATGATCGTGCGATGTGAAATATTGGAAGTAGTTTTCTCCACTTCTATTTTAAGATGCCTATCACAACTGATTTATCTAACAATAGAAGAATGCAAAGAGTTGAAGCATATCTTTAAAGATGACTTGCATAATGAAAACATGTCGAATTCCTTGACCTCAAGGACAATGTTCCCAAAGCTAAAAGTACTCCTCATAATAAAGTGCTACAAGTTGAAATATGTCTTTCCAGTCTCCATAAGTAAAGAGTTTCCTGAGCTAGTGGTGCTAATGATAAATGAAGCAGATGAGCTGGAGGAAATATTCAAATGTGAAGGAGATCAGAAAGTTGAGATTCCAAAACTAAAATATGTAGTATTAGACAACCTACCAAGCCTCTTCTTCCCCCAAGAAATTCAATTTCAGAAGGCAAAAATTCGTTTAATACAAAATTGTCAAAAACTCTCTTTGACTTCTACTCCTCAAGCGAGGCACCATATCAGATTACGTTTCTTGTTTACACCAGGTACACACTAGACCCAATATTTTTTAAAACCATTATTACATGTTGGTTTTAATTAACTACATATCATGTCATGTTTATAAAATATTTTGATAATTGTGTTTATTTTTTGTAATTCTTCGAATTTATAAATGTGTGTCACTACCACAAAGTTCTTTACAATAGAAAAAAATGTATATAATTTTTTATCTGAATATATATTTTCTCAAGTTGACCGAAATGTAGAGAGTTTGAGTTTTACAAATATATATGTGTGTCTGAGTGTGTGTGATTTTAATTGTTTATGTGAAATATACTTACTTGATTAATAACCGACTTTCTAGATACATTTGTCAAAATTTTCTTGAGAATTTATTCTTTAACTTTTTCCCTTCGCATTTCTTACCAAGTACTAGGAGTTCCTCCGCATTTCTTACCAAGTACTAATAGAGAATATATACGTCTCTCTAGGTATTGCTTTTTCAAAAAATATTACGACGTTGTCAAAGATGTCATATAGTCATTTGTTTTATTTTTACCAACCATTTATATGTCTTTTAATATTTAAAAAATTAAAGTAGTTGGTTGAAGAATATAACAAATTATCTAAAGTAGAAATGTACATGAATAATTGTTTTTTAAAATGCAAGAGCACATAGAGTTACCTATATACTTATAGAAGCTTTATGAAAGTGGTAAAATTTTAATTATTAGGCATAGACAGATAAATAATTGTATATCTAGTTAACATTTTGGTTTTATTGTTATGCTTATGAGTTACTATCTAATAATATTTTGCTATAGATGAAGAAACAAAGGATTACCTTCGGAGTCAACTTCGACAGGTCAATACCATTCTATTTACTTAAGCTACTCACTCCTGAATACAATCACCATGACAATGTCTTTGAATCAAACATCCTTTTTTTTGTGTGCAGATACCAGAGGCAGAGCATGAATTTGTTGAAAATGTTCCTGATTTAGAGATACCATCAGTAGCAATATTACCAACAAATTCAAAAGTAATTTCTTCTCCATAAAACTCATTCAAAAGTCTACGACTTGGTAATGAATGTTATTAATACTTTCATATCAGTAATGCATCTGTTCTTAATACAGGAGTTGGTGAATGAAGAATCAACGAATCAACAGTGTTTGAAGAACCAACAACATCCACTTGGACAAATTGATACTACCACCAAACCTTCTCAAGGAAATAATGTAAATATAGTATCACCTTATTGTGCATATATAAAGCTAAAAAGAAATAGATTTTATTTCAAGTACTTCTTAAAAATACACTACAGCTTATTTACATTTTCCTGCTACACAGTGTTTGAAAGAAACAGAGGACCAAAATATTCAAGAGGGTTATACGCCGGAAAAAACTGTTGCAGAAACTTTGTCTACCATTTCAGAAACAAGATGAGTGAATAGTATGTAACCAAATTCATTTAGGATGCTTCTCAAGGACTCTAACTTTGTCTACCTTAATTCATTTAGAATTAGTCAGTTCATCAAAGGTGAGTGAATAGTATGTAACCAAATTTTCAAACATGTTCTATTGGTTTTCAAAAATTGTTAATATAGTGAGGCTAACCGTATAAAAGTTAATATTTGGATATGTTGATATAATTTGTTTATTTGAATATGTGTAGGAACAAGATGTTGATGTTAGAGACTCTTCGGGAACTACCAAGACTAATGATGATCAAGGTAAAGACTCTTTGGATAAATTTTATTTTCTTATGTTACCTCATCACCCTTTTGATTTTTGAAGTTGAACTCTCTCCACTTCCACCTTTTGTTCCGTTTCTCTAAATGATGCTGCTGTTGGGAAAGTAGCCTCAACTATTGAGGAACAGTTTCAGAAACAAGAAATGGGCCACCTATACAATACATTTCTCCTAAACAAAAGGCATATCCCCTATTTTGCATGTTTTCTTTGACTTTTTAATGTAGGAATTGAATTATACTACCAACTTAAACTTCCTTTTAACTTTTATGCAGTGTGTTGAAGAAGGAACTGCATTAACAAATGCCAACACAATAACACCCTCAACTCATTTAGAATTAGTCACTTCATCAAAGGTGAGTGTATAGTATGTAACCAAGTTTTCAAACATGTTCTATTGGTTTCAAAAATTGATTCTTATTTCTTTCTATGATAAAGTCAGCCTCTTTCAAACTTAGTATATATTGTTAATATAGTGAGGCTAATCGTATAAAAATTAATATTTTGGATATGTTCATATCATTTGTTTATTTGAATATGTGTAGGAACAAGATGTTGATGTTAGAGACTCTTTGGGAACTACCAAGACTAATGATGATCAAGGTGAAGATTCTTTGGATAAATTTTATTTCCTTATGTTACCTCATCACCCTTTTGATTTTTGAAGTTGAACTCTCTCCACTTCCACCTTTTGTTCAGTTTCTCTAAATGATGCTGCTGTTGGGAAAGTAACCTCAACTATTGAGGAACAGTTTCCTAAGGATGATGAATTTAGAGTTTCAAAATCTAAGCCCTCTCCAAGCAATAGCATTCCTTTGCTTCTTGCATTTCAGATTCCTTCCATGCCTTCTAAAGGTATTCACTCCCTTAGTTTTATTTATAATATTTTGTTTTAGTTCTTTGGAGAGTCTTAACTAGTTTTTTCTTCTCTATTAGGGAACCCTTCTCAAATAGTGAAAGATTTAAGTTCTCCTTCTCTTGTCAGACGGGAGCTTGAGGAACTGGTCTCCAAGAAGCATTTGGATTCCAAGAACTTGTCTTTGTTGAATGACTTTCTTGTTAAGCATCCTTCAGTTCTTTTAAGGGACACTTCACTTAGTAACCGATACAAGGGTTATGCATACAATTGCCTAGCTGAGCTATTGAAATTCCTCC
The DNA here is from genome assembly GCA_002896215.2 of Cicer echinospermum. Taxonomy (NCBI): domain Eukaryota; kingdom Viridiplantae; phylum Streptophyta; class Magnoliopsida; order Fabales; family Fabaceae; genus Cicer; species Cicer echinospermum. The sequence goes on from PGTU02000006.1 coordinate 4,241,354, forward strand.
TAACCAATAGCGTGTTGGATGTGTTAGGCTCAAGCCAAAATGAATTTGTTGAGTTATTACAAGATGTGCGCAGATGTGCTTTTGATAAGGATTGGTTGGATGGTGTCGAAAAGCGTGCTTTGACCTCATCTGAAGCTGTTTTGGAGAGTATCATTCAAAAGGAGGCAGAAATTTTAGAAACTAAGGCTGCTTTAAGTGCCCCTCTTGGCTATTAGAATATTTTTCCTTTCATTCTTTTTCGTTCTGTATGCTGATGAAAATATTGATTGCTTTTACCGAATTGATGAATTGAGTGGATCAATCATGCTTGGTAATGTGTGGCCTCTAAAGCTCATATAACCTTTCATGATATTTGATGTGTGGTGTGAAACTTGTTAGAATTAGCCATAACGAACACTTCAGAACTTGCTTACCTGTTTTCATGAATATATGATGTTGTTTATGTGAAAAACATATTGACAATAATTTCTTTCTTTAACTTTGTCTGATTTGTGCCTAGTGCAATCTGTTTCTAATTTTTTATGTCAAAACTTTGGATCAATGGGCTAAGTAAAAACATTTTTGTTAATTGGTAACCATGCAACTGACTTACGGTGATATGTTGAATGTGATTAGGTTGACGGTATTTTTGAAAAATGGAAAATGAAAATAACATGATCCTCTAATAATATATAGAATCCTCCAGAAACAAATCTTGAATGCTCAAGGAAACACAAAGCAGATACATGTTATAACACAATATTGTTTATTACCAAAAATAATAGAATAAGTAATGATGAGGATGACTGGTTTTTATGGTTTGTGTCCCATATTTGCAGCACATTTGATGCTAATAACAGTGGCTGCTTCTTGAGGTAGTAATAGCATTAATTGGTTTTTTAGTGAAGGAATGCTGAGAAGTATTGTGATGTTAGATGTTATAATTTTTGCTTTGCCTTCATTGTAATACATCAAATTTTGGAAATTGTATCTCTTTATGGGGTCTGTTTGTAATACATGTGCATATCATTAATATATTTCATTTTGTTATTGTAAAACAAGAAAGGATAGATAAATTTTTTACAGTAATGTTTAAGGCATAATAAGAAATTTTTCTATAAAATTTAGAATTTTTAACAACTAGGAAATTAAATATGAATTTTTAAACGTTAAAAGTTTAATAATTCATATTTATTTCATCATTTGTTAAAAAAATATGAAATTTTGTTATTTTATCTTGTTACTAATTGTAATTCTAATTTATTAATACCAGTAAATTAAATTTAAATTTCTAATTTATTTTTATTAACTAATGTCATTGAAACATACAATAAAATATAATTTAATTTTATTAATTATATTAAAATATACAACAAATAGTTATTTTGCTCTAAAAGATTCAATAAACTTTCAACATAAGCCATAATGAGTTTCTTAACATTTATTGTGATAAACTGCAAACTAATTTCATAAAGAACAATAATCATTTTTCTAAACAAAACATTTGATAAATACTTCAAAATAGCTCTCTTCCATGCTTCCAAGGGAGCTTGCACTAGAGATTTTACGATTCCCTACATCATAAAGTATATTATCGAAAATATCATTCAATCTCTTAAAAAAATATTTCAACAGAGAGAAAAAAAGAAAGAGAACATTGTGAATGCTAGAAGAAAAAAAGATATATTAATAAACAAAACCAAAGGAAATCCATTGGAAGTTATATAACAACCTATCAAAAATGTGTATATGTATCACTTTGTAAATCTTGGACACCCCTTTGCTACCCAAGTAACTTAGAAAATTTGACGGTCTAAAGTAATAATTTCACTTATATGTAATTCACTATATTATTTTTGTTCAACCAATATAAGCTATAAGCTAGTTGCGTCACTTTATGCTCTTTATATGGTAACCATCATACATGATCAACATCGATCTCATCAACCGATTTCTTAAAGGGGCAAATCAAACTGTTATCCCTCTTTGGCTTCCATCAAGTGGAACTGGGTTTCTCCTCAACATATTTAGGAGAATGTCTACAACAATCAAGACATAACGTAGGAAAATGTTCAAAGACCAAAGTCTACTCATGCATAATAACATATCATTAATTTATTAATAATATAATTTATCAACATACTAAGCAACAACTTCAATAATGTAAAAGCTTCAAATACCTAAAATCGTTCTGGTGTGATGCATATTGGATTCGTAGAGAATATCATATAAGTATGCAAGAAAAGTAGCCCCCCATGTGTATCCTCTACATAAGTCGAGGTCTCGAAAATACTCTAGGTAGAAAACACTTTTGTCGCTGAAAAGGGTGCGACTGACTAGAAATTTTGAAACGCCCTCACAACCATCTTTTAAAGTTGATCTCAACAACACTGATTGTATACATCAAGTAGCCAACTAAATCGAACTTATGTTGTCCGTGTGACATTAAATTCAACATGACTAGGGGCTTCAGTAACTCCAAGCAATTTGACTAATACCTCTACAACCACATCTTTGTCAAATATTATGACAGTAAAGAATCCTCATGTGATCAGTGACCAAACATCATCAAGTGTGATCGTCATCTCTCCAATCGAAAGATGGAAGTTGTTGATGTATTCCACCTAATGATTTATAAGCAAAAAAATTATCTCAAATTTTGATCACTAATATAGGCAAAAATTAACTATTTTTGATTTGTTTAACACTAGTATTCCTAATATTACTTTAATATAAAAATATTTAATATTAATAATTGATTGTTCGACATTCAAATAGAAAATTTAATAAATTGGAATTAGATTTTATATAAAGAGGTAGTGTTGGGTGGGCTCACTTCCCAAGTAGAACCCACCAATTTTATTATTATTATTATTATTATTATTATTATTATTATTATTATTATTATTATTATTATTATTATTATTATTAGTATTAATATTGTTATTATTGAGAAAAAAAATGAAAAAAAAGGAGAATACATGGTATTATTGGACTAGGTCCATGTGAAGGAAATAAAAGGGATTTGAAATCCCTATTTTAGATGTGAAGAAAGAAGGCAACTGTAACAAGCAACAAAAGGGAGAAGAGAAAGAAAAGTTTGGTTCTGGTGGTGGTAACAGGCGTGTTGCAAACTTGCTTCGTTTGATCTATAAATTTAGCGTGTTATTCCTACCACTGAGTTTGTTATTTTAATATACAGTCTGAATAGTTTTACCTTCTCTGAGAGTTACTTTGACATACCACTTTAGTGGAAGATTGTTATAAGGTTGTTATTGTTTATTGATGTTCCCTAATTGTTATTAGGAATGTTGTGGTGTACCCATTAGTTATTATAGGGGAAGTTTTACTGGATTAGGTCTCATGGTTTTTCTTCTCTCAATTTGAGGGAAGTTTTCCACGTTAAAAAATTGTGTGTGTCTCATATTTAATTTTCAGCCAATTATTATTGCTCTTGGAGTTATGTTTTCTGTTTAGCCATTTATTTGCACAGATGAGGGAAAAAAATATTCCACATTATTGAGATAGTTATATCTAGTTTTTTCCCAACAAAGTGGTATCTAGAGCTCAGTTGATTTGATTTGTGCATGTAAATGGAGGAGGAAAATAAAGATCCGAATATGATTAAACTCAACTCTTCTAATTGCACACTTTGAAAGACTCTCATGGAAGATATGTTATACAGTAAAGATTTGTATGATCCTATTGAGGGTAACACTGCTAAACCTGTAGATAAATCTTACGCTGATTGAAATAAGATGAATAGAAAGGCAGTAGCGTTGATCACGAAGTGGTTGGATCTGAGTGTATATCCACATGTTGAAACTGAAATAGATGCTAACAAGATGTGGAAAAAATTAAAATAGTTGTATGAACGAAAAAATATGCAAAGTAAAGCATTCTGGATTCGGAAGTTGGTGAATATGAAATACAAATATGGGGATTCAATGGCAGAGCATATGAGTATTTTTTAGAATACAGTGATTCAGTAGACAACCGTAGAAATTAAATTAGATGATGTGTTGCAAGCGTTGTTATTGTTGAGTTCCTTGCTTGATAATTGGAAAATCCTTGTTGTGACATTGACCAATTCAACTCCAAGTGAAAATTTGAAAATGTCAACATTTAAACAAAGCATGTTGAATGAAGAAGCTCGAAGAAAGGAACGTGGTTTGATTAGTTCTTCCTTAAAGTCAGAAGCACTAGTTACAGAGTCACGAGAGAGAAGTCAAACTAGAAACTTCCATAGACGCGACATCTCTAAAAGTCGTAGCAAGTCAAGAAGCAAGTTGAGGAGTAGAAAAGAAGTGGTATGCTATCATTGTGGCAAAGCGGGTCACATAAAAAGAAAATGTTAGTAGTTTCAAGAGAAAGAGATGAAGACAAAGAAAAGAAAAATGATAAAGTTACAACAGTAGTTGCATCTGTTAGTAATGTCTACATTGTTTGTAATGATAATTCCATAAACCTTGCATGTTAGGATTCAACTTGGATTATTGATTCAGGTGACTCATATCATGTTACTCCTAAGCGTGATTTATTCCTATGTTACAGTGCTGGTGATTTTGGCATAATAAAAATGGGAGATGAAGGAGTATGTAAAATTATCGGTATGGGAGATGTTTGGGTTGAAACTGGGATTGGTTGCAAGCTTCAATTGAAGAATGTTATATGTTCCTGATATTCGTCTCAATTTGATTTCGGTGAAACCCTTGGATATTGATGGTTATCACACTTACTTTGGTGGTGGTGGTATATGAAAAATCACCAAAGGGTCCCTAGTGGTTGCAAATGAGCAAAATTCCACTTCTCTCTATAGGATGCCTACGAAGCAATGCAAGGAAGAAGTGAATGCAATTGAAGACGCATCTTCTGATTTATGACATATGCGCCTCGGTCACTTGAGTGAGAAATGACTTAACATACTTGCGAAGAAAAATTTTCTTCCTGTTAAAGGAACGTCTCTAAAAACTTGCACTCATTGTTTTGCTGGAAAACAATAGAGTTTCTTTTCATAACAATGGTCCTCATAGGAGGCAAAATATTCTTGATTTAGTTCATACTGATGTTTGTATGATGGATAGTAAATCTCTTGGTGGTGCATCATATTTTGTTACTTTTATTGACGACCACTCTAGAAAAGTGTGGGTCTTTCCTTTGAAATCTAAAGACCAGATATTTGGAGTCTTCAAGCATTTTCATGCAAGTGTTGAAAGAGAAAAGGGAAGGAAATTAAAATGTGTTCGATCAGATAACAGCGGTGAATACAGAGGTCCTCTTGATAGTAAATCCAAACAGTGTATATTCGTCGGTTATGGTTATGAAGAATTTGGTTATAGATTGTGGGATCCGGTTGACAAGAAAATTATCAGAAGCTGAGATGTGATATTTCTTGAAGACTAGACTATTGAAGATTTTGATAAAGGTGAAAAATAGAAACAAAATTTTAGAAGTTACATTGATGTTGTTTGTATGCCCCTTGCAGAAACCTTTGTTTATGGGGAGATATACAGATAGATGATGATAATGTAATTGATGATCATGTACCTCACCATGATGAGCAGGTTCCAGTTGAGCCACCAGTCGAGTTTGAGTTTAGACGATCTACTAGAGAACGTCAACCTTCTCAAAGATATTCTCTACATGAGTATGTGATGATCACTGATAGTGGAGAGCTAGAGTGTTATCAAGAAGCTATTACAAATGTTGATAAAGAAAAGTGGTTGAATGTCATGCAAGAAGAGATGAATTCCTTGCATGAGAATCACACATTTGATTTGGTAAAGTTGCCTAATGGCAGAAAAGCACTCAAGAACAAATGGATATACAAGATAAAGACAAAAGAGAATAGTTCTCAACCAAGATACAAATCAAGATTGGTTGTGAAAGGTTTTAATCAAAGAAAAGGTATTGACTTTGATGAAATTTGCTCACCTGTGGTGAAGATGTCCTCTATCCGAGTTGTGTTTGGGTTAACAACTAGTTTGAACCTAGAAGTAGAACAACTTGATGTGAAAACTACATTCCTTCATGGTGATTTGGAGGAAGAGATCTATATGGAGCAATTAGAGGGTTTCGAAGTCAAGGTAAAAAACAGTTTGTGTGTAAATTGAAGAAAAGCTTGTATGGGATCAAGCATGCACATCGGCAATTGTACAAGAAATTTGATTCTTTCATGGAGAAACATTGGTACGGTAAAACTACTTCTGGCCATTGTGTGTTTGTCAAGAAATTATTTGATGGTGATTTTATTATTCTCTTGTTATATGTGGATGACATGTTGATTGTTGGTCACGACACTAAGAAGATTCAACATTTAAATAAATATTTGAACAAGTCTTTTGTAATGAAAGACTTGGATCCTGCAAAGAAAATTATGGGCATGAGAATTACTCGTGATAGGAAGAATAATAAATTGTGGTTGTCTCAACACAATTACATTGAGAAAGTTTTAGAGAGATTCAACATGAGCAATTGCAAACCTGTTAGTACTCCATTTGCTACTCATTTTAAATTGAATTCTGATCAATGTCCTACAAGTGAGAAAGACATAGAAGAGATGAAGAAGGTTCCTTATGCATCTGCAGTTGGTAATTTGATGTATGTTATGGTATGCACAAGGTTAGATATGGCTCATGCAATTGGGGTTGTTAGTCGATTTCTCTCTAATCTTGGTAAAGATCATTAGAAAGCAATGAAGTGGATTCTCAGATACCTTAGAGGCACTTCCAAAGTGTGTTTATGCTATGGAGGTGGTGAACTTTTGTTGGATGGCTACACAAATGCAAATACGACAGGTGATCTTGATTCTAGATAATCTACTTCTGGGGTATATGATGATGTTTGTAGGGGAGTTGTGTCTTGGAAATCAAGGTTACAAAAGTGTGTTGCTTTATCCACTACTGAAGTTGAGTACATTGCAGCAACTGAAGCTTCCAAAGAACTCTTGTGGATGAAGAAATTCCTACATGAATTAGGCCTCAAGCAAGACAAGTTTGTGTTATTCTGTGACAGTTAGAGTGCGATCCATCTCAGCAAGAATCCGACTTTTCATACAAAGTCGAAGCATATTGAAGTGCAGTATCATTGGTTACGAGATGCATTGGAAATGAAGTCATTTTTAATTGGGAAGATTCATACTGATGAGAATGGTTCAGATATGATGACAAAGATATTGCCTGTGTCGAAGATGATATATTGTAGAAAGAAGGCCTACATGGTTGAGTAAAACTTTTCCACTTGAGTGGTGAGGGATAGATTTGTTGGGTGGGCTCACTCCCCAAGTGGAACCCACCAATTTTACTAATATTATTATTATTAGTATTAATATTGTTATTATTGAAAAAAAAGAAAAAAAAAAAGAGAATATATGGTATTATTGAACTAGGCCCATGTGAAGGAAATAAAAGAGATTTGAAATCCTTATTTTAGATGTGAAGAAAGAAGACAACTGTAACAAACCACAAAAGAATATATAGTTTTACTTTTCTGAGAGTTACTTTGACATATCTACTTTAGTGGAATATTGTTATAAGATTCTTATTGTTTATTGATGTTCTCTACTTGTTATTATGAAAACTACTCATTAATTATTATAGTGGAAGTTTTCATGGACTAGGTGGGTTTTTATTCTCTCAATTTGAGAGAAGTTTTCCACGTTAAAAAATTGTATTTGTCTCATATTTAATTTTCTGTCAATTATTATTGCTATTGAAATTGTATTTTCTACTTGGCGATTTATGCACAGGTGAAAAAAAAAACTCGCATTATTGAAATAATTATCTCCGATTTTTTTTCCAACAAGTAACAAGGGAGTTGTTGTTGATTGGCGAAATGGTCGAATCTATGGACGCAGAAATTTACTCTCTCCCAAATCAATTGCAATTGAAAGAAGGTATTCTTTAGTACTGTGTATTCTTCGTTCTTCAATAACACAATTGGATTAAATCATAGTTAGGACCGTCTCATTGGATTAAATCATAGTTAGGACCGTCTCATACATCGTAGAAGTCTCGTTTTAAATTAAAAACTAGATGCTAACTTGCGTGTTGCGCAAGTATATTTTTATTTATTTAATTTAAATGAATTTTAAAAAAATAATATAAAGTTTTATGTCTCAATTTAGTATTTATATCAATAATATATATATATACATTGGTACCGATATAATTCATAGAAGAGAAGTACCGATTTAAACGAATGACTTGAATAAATAAAGTAACGTATTAATATTGATAAATATGCCAAATGTTGAAATAATGTATTTGATAATTGAAATTAAGAGATAGACTCAATTGATATAAAATTGAGTTATAAAATATATTACTTTATTGCCGAAACTAAAAATGATTAAAGTGAAATAGTTGAAAATATATTCATCTTGTACTTTACTTTATTACTTTTTTGTTGTCTTACACGATCATTTTAATCATTCATCTTTGTGGTAATTGTGATTTTTTATATTTTAAATCGGATATATTAGAATTTTAATTTAAAAACATTCAAATTGTTATTAACATTAATAGTGTGTAATCATAATGATTAACATTTTGATTTCAAAATCGAAATCCAAAATTTATAACAATTACAAAATATTAATCGTCAAACAATTATAAATATACATAAAATACAAATAATTGCAAATGAATTACTTTAATTTCATGTCAATTAACACTATAAAACAATAAATTTAATTTAAATAATTTTAGTAAAAAAAAGCTGATCAAAATTCAAAAGACATGACTTTGTCCATCGTTTCTAAATATTTATATATTATATATATCTACCAATATTCAAAATTGAAAATGAAATATAAATATTTTTTATTCTCTCACTCGATCATTTTAATCATTGATCTGTGTGGTAATTGTGATTTTTTTTTTTAAATCAGATATATTAGCATTTTAATTTACAAACATTCAAACTATTATTAATACTAATAGAGTAATCATAATCATTAATATTTTGGTTTCAAAACCGAAATTTAAAATTTATAACAATTCAGTTACAAAATATTAATTGTCAAACAATTATACAAAAAATATAAAAAATTGCAAATAAATTACTTTAATTTTCACTACGCGAAAAAACGGCTTTTACAGCGCTTTTTTTAAGCCATTTACAGCGCTTTTTCAAAAAAATAAGCGCTGTGGAAACGAGCGCTGTAAATGATACAACAGCGCTTTCATAAAAGCGCTATAAAACATGTAAATACAACGCGCGCTTGTTATGCACATTTTACAGCGCTTCTTCACAAAAAGCGCTGTAATATGCACCCCGTCATATGAGTTATGGGTGTGCATATTACAGCGCTTTCTCACAAAAGCGCTGTAATATGCCCACCCATAATTTCATATATGGGCGTACATATTACAGCGCTTTTTCGAGAAAGCGCTGTAATATGCACACCCATATATGAAATTATGGGTGTACATATTACAGCGCTTTTATGAGAAAGCGCTGTAATATGCCCACCCATAATTTCATATATGGGCGTACATATTACAGCGCTTTTTCGAGAAAGCGCTGTAATATGCCTACCCATAATTTCATATTATGGGTCTGCATTTTACAGCGCTTTCTCGAAAAAGCGCTGTAATATGCCCACCCATAATTTCATATTATGGGTCTGCATTTTACAGCGCTTTTCTTGTACATATTACAGCGCTTTCTCACGGAAGCGCTGTTGAAGGTGCACCATTAAAGCGCTTTAGAACAACATTTTACAGCGCTTTTTAAAAAAAGCGCTGTAAAATGTGTTATTTTTTTTTTTTTTTTAAACGCTGTAAATTAATTATTTGAAATGAAAAATGCTTTTTAGCTTTTTATGGCACTTTTTTTAAAAAGCGCTGTCTTTTATCATTGTACCCAAAATTATTTTTGATCCAAAATCACTTCACAATCAGTAGAACAGAACATATTACAGACAATCAGTAGAACAGAACATATTATAGACAATCAGTTCACACAATCAATAGAACATAAATCAGAACTCTGTAACTTTTTTAACATATATGTAACTCTGTAATTTACAACCTAAGTAACTACATTCAGATACATATATACAACCTAATTTACAACCTAATTACCTACATTCAGATCCATTATATAATAACTAACAGATCCATTATATGCATATATTGTGTCCTATGATCATTTACATATAATAACTAACAGAATATACATTATATGCACTAGCTACCATATAATATTCAGATCCCTTGCCCAGCACAAGCTATTTCCCAGAAAATCAAATAATTTTCATGTCAAGCACGTACTGACACCATTCTTCCTTTAATTCCATCAGATCTTCCTCAGAATATGATGGACTGGAATTGGCAAAGTACTGCAATATAAAAATTGAACATATTATATTAAGTTAGTATCAAATATATAGATAATTTATATATGAAAATCATATAATGCAAATACCGTACCGTTTCTGGGATAATAGTTTTATTCTTCTCAACAATCTCCTTCATGAATCTCAATATGTAGTACCCACAGTCAATGTTATTTGTTTGACGAGGGCACTTTATTGAGATCCATGTAATGTTATTCGACTTCTGCTTCGACACTTTAGCACCTCTTTGAGCTCGATAAACTTTTAAGGCACTATCGAATGAATAAATGTGATTATTAGAGCATGAATATTTATATATATAAATATATATATATGTAAGAAATAAATGAATATTACTTACGTGTCGAGCATATTCTTTATTTCGGGGTGATTGCTGTAATTGCCGTGCACGGGATCCAAATAGTATATAACTTCAGAGACCGCATTGATTGCAAATAGCACCCAATGTGCCCTACAACAACAAAAAATTGGTTAAGCAATTTTGTTTATACACAACTAATAAATTAAATTATCATCAATTAAAAAAGATAAAATTACGTACCCTGAATTATATGGTGCCAAGAACAATTTATCACTTTCTTTATTTCTTAAAAACATATCTACAATGTAGTGTTTTACATTGTCTGGATCGAGTTTGAACATCGACATCTTATGCGGAGACAAGAATGAGTATTTATTTGACAGATTCCTCGTGCACACGACCTTCTCGTACAAAAACCTTCAATGAAAATTTTAAACTAGATTAATTACCAATACATTTAATTAATTACAAATAAATGCAATTAAAATATTTTTTACCTTATGTACAAGCTGATTACAGTAACACTCAGCTCCTTATGTTCGAGAAGATCGTACATTTGCTCCTTTTCGAGGTATTCAATATACTCATCTCCAAAGATGTCTTGATTCATTTGTACAATGGGCGAATCGTTGCTGCTGCCCATGTTCCTTTTTATTTGGATGTCAAGACACGCCCCGTATTTACCAAGGCGTGGCTGACTTTTATTAGGAGCAGCAGCAGCAGCGACCGATTTCCCCCGATCCAGATTTTTTGTTGCTGCAAGTTTTTGCAGCTTTATTACCCTCCAGCCTTTGTAGTTTGGCAGCCCTATTAACCTCCAATTTTTGAGGTCTGCTGCCTTTTTTTGGCTGTAGGGGTGGTTTATTTATTTGGACCTACAAAAATGAGGTAAAATGTTAGTTTATTGAATCTGAAAAAATAAAAAACCTTAGGCAATAAATGTGACAAACCTTTTCGGGAGATGTAACTGATTTGTCCTTGGGAATCTTTTTTTCGAGGGCAACAAGGTGTGTGGGCCATGCCACGTAACTGCCAATAGCGTCGCTTAAGAACTTCATATCTCCATCGTTGTCCGGTATGGGCAACGGTGCAGTTGGTTCGAAAGCAACCGTAGGCGATACTTTGACATGGCCCGCGGGGATCGGAATATTGTGCAATACTTCTCCCGAAGTATTGTGCAATATTCCTTTTCCCACCTTCCGTTGAGTCGGCGAGGATAAGTATAGGACACATGTGGTGACACCCTACATCAATAGTTAAAACATAAGTACAGTTAATATATAAGTTTGTTTAAAACATAAGTAATTACATAAGCAAGTAAGTAGTAAGTAATTAATTACCTCGGGAATACGCTTCAAACCAACGTTGCAACTCCCGGTTTCACTCTCCATTTGTATTTCAGGTTGGAGCTGAACCGGAAGTTGCTTGTCTTTATTCGTATTCACCAAGAGTGCCACTTGCTCCGACAAGATTCTGAGCTTCTCTAATACTTCCTCGTTGGAAGGTTTTTGGCGCTTCTCTTGAGGAAAAAAGCTTTTGGGAGTTACGCCAAATCCTTTCCCCCTAACTCGACCGGAATACTCAGGGACATTAAACACTTTCCAAGAATGTCCCTGCACGTATCCTTGTTGCCCTCTTGAGTTGCAGAACTTTGTTCAATAGTTTCCTAAAATACATGTAACATTAAAAAGATAAGTTCAATAGCATTTTTAAAATACAATATTAAAAAATATTAAAGTGATAATATACTTACACAAAGTTCTACAACTTTCTTGACATTTTCATTATCAACCACTCCATCTTTGTTAACACGCGCTTCCTTCCATAAGATATGACGACCCAAGGGTTGATCGGCTTGGGTGTCTTTTCTCTATTCGTTAAAATCATAAACAAAATAATACAAATTAGTTACACACTATAGTTTATAATACAAATTACAAGTGATGTTTAATTACTTACAATTTTTTGTTCAAGGCGTGCATATCCCATACGTGATTTCTTGTATGGGTGTTTTGGGTTGCTTGCCCGTTCGCGATTTGCCGTACTAATATTCTATATAAAAAAAAAATTGCAATTGTGTAAAAAATTTAAAATACGCTACGAATATGAATAATAAAACACAAATGCTAATAAATTAATAACTTACGACAAACGCCGGGTCAGAACGTTTGGAAACAAATGCACTCCATTCATCCTTTGATATATAATGTTGATATATCTTTGGAGGTTCAGCATTTGTGTTTCCTTCTCTATCTTTTAGATAGAAATTTGAGAGATGGGATCTAAATCCACGATGGATTTTCCCAGCAACTCTCAAAACATATGACTTTCGTTCCTCATCAAGAACAAAAGTGGTCTGCAATGAAAACAATCATAAGTAATATATTTTACAGAAAAAACATTATAAATGACAAAAGAGTAGATCAAAATATTTACCTGAATGTCATTCCAGATGATATCTTTGGCATCCTTCAACGCCTTATCTCTCCAGTTGTCTATTGTTATTGGGACATTTTGACGAACAACAGCCCCAATGTAGCTTACAAACATGGAGCTGTTGGGGTCAACTGGCTGACCACTCTCGTTCCAGCCAACCTAATAAACTCATATAGTAAGTACATGCCCTAAACCCTAAAAAAAGATAAAAAAACACACAGCAAACAGAGTATATATAGTATACCTCAAATTTAATGCCACTGCTCCGTGCTTTAATCACCCTTTGCATGATAGTTGCACCACGTTTGACTTCTTTTTCGTAAGTCTTAGAGGTGCCAACTTCTTCATTTTGAACTTCTAAATCTTTGTTTGTATCCATTTAACTACAACAAGTTCAACATGCACTTTAGTATAACATCAACAAGCTCAACATGGATCATGCATTATTATAAACAAACTCAACATGTATCAGTATATCTTAAAAAAGCTCAACATGCATTTTAATGATTACAAAAAATTTATAACATCAATACCTGAATAATGGTTCGAAGAAAGATGAAATGTAAAGAAAAGAGGGAACGCAGAAAGTTCACTGAAATATGGTTCACAGAAATACGGTTTGAAGAAATACGTAATGAGGGTTACGTATTTCAATGAAAATATATTGTGTGAAATGGGAGAGATGATCTTGGATGGAAATAAGGTTCGAAATGAAGGAGATGATCGTGGAAACAACGTTCGTAAAGGACGGGATGATAGGGTTTGCAAAAGAAGAGAAGAAATGAAGGTTGAGATGAAGGTTACGTAATGAAGAGGAAACTGAAGAGGTAACTGTTATATATACGTAACACTTTTACAGCGCTTTTTATAAGCCTTTTTACAGCGCTTTTTTTGTAAAGCGCTCTAAAAGGCTTCTTTAGTTAAATTCTTAAAAGGCTCTTTTACAGCGCTTCTGAAAAATAAGCGCTGTAAAAGACCTCCGTGTGTTATTATGTTATTTGAATGCCTTTTACAGCGCTTTTGTCAAATAAGCGCTGTAAAAGACCTCCGTGTGTTATTATGTTATTTGAATGTTTTTTAAAGCCTTTTACAGCGCTTTTTACACATAAGCGCTGTAAAATGTCTCTTTATGTTAATTTTAAGAGGCTCTTTTACAGCGCTTTTTCCAAATAAGCGCTGTAAAAGACCTCCGTGTGTTATTATGTTATTTGAATGCCTTTTACGCCCTTTTACAGCGCTTTTGTCAAATAAGCGCTGTAAAAGACCTCCGTGTGTTATTATGTTATTTGAATGTTTTTTAAAGCCTTTTACAGCGCTTTTTACACATAAGCGCTGTAAAATGTCTCTTTATGTTAATTTTAAGAGGCTCTTTTACAGCGCTTTTTCCAAATAAGCGCTGTAAAAGACCTCCGTGTGTTATTATGTTATATTAATGTTTTTTAAAGCCTTTTACAGCGCTTTGCCACATAAGCGCTCTAAAATGTCTCTTTAGGTTAATTTTAGTAGGCTCTTTTACAGCGCTTTTTCCAAATAAGCGCTGTTAAAAAGGCCTTATTGTTTTTGTGTTTTGTTATGTTATTTTTTAAAGCTCAACATGCAAAAACCACATAGTAGTAACTGGTCACCACCAAAATCCCTTCATCTTCACCAAACTCTTCTCCTTTTATGCATCTTCTTCACAAACATCAAAGCTTACTCTTTCACAATTCAATCTCCACCTCAACACCCTTTTTATCTCTTTACATTCTCTTTCCTTCTGAAATCGAAACTTGGTATTCAGGATCATTGCCATGTTGCGAAAAATGGGTTTGTGTCTGATGTTTTTGTTAACAATGTGTTTTTGGGTATTCCCATGATAGAGTATGAGCGGCTGGAGGTAGATATGTGCGATTTCCTTTCTTTACTGGAGCCAGTTCATTTCTTATTCCCATATCGACCAAGTCCAATCTTGCATTGACGCCATCTTTAGACTTTCCTGGAACATTGAGTAACGTACCAATAACACTTTCAAATACATTTTTCTCAATATGCATCACATCGAGGAAATGTCTTACATACAATGACTTCCAATATGGCAATTCAAAGAAAATTGACTTTTTCTTCCACCCTGTTTTCACCAGCTCTCCCGCAAAAGGTTTGCCAAATTTATTGGTCAAACCTTGTACTTTTTCAAGTATTTGATATCCAGTCGGTGCTAAAGGAGCTTTACCTTCCTCTGATTTTCCATTGAATGCATTTCTCCACCAACGATACTGATGACTATAAGGTAAAAATCTACGATGTCCAAGAAACACATTCTTCTTACAATGTTTCAACCGCATCCAATTTGTACTCTCTTCACATATAGGACATGCACACTGACCTTTAATGCTATATCCTGATAAATTACCATATGCTGGAAAATCATTAATTGTGCCGAACAACATAGCCCTCAAATTGAAACACTCTTTCCTATACCCATCATAAACTTCCACACCTGTCTCCCACAGAATTTTTAAATCTTCAATTAAAGGAGTCAAGTATACGTCGATATCATTCCCGGTTGTTTGGGTCCAGAAATTAACAGAGACAACATCATAAACTTACGCTTCATACATAACCATGGAGGTAAGTTATATATTACCAAAATCACAGGCCACGTGCTATGTGAGATGCTTTGAAGACCATGTGGATTCATTCCATCAGTAGAAAGTGCAAGTCTTAGATTTCTTGACTCTATCCCGAATTCAGGATACTCGTGATCAATTTTTGCCCATTGTGGGGAATCTGCAGGGTGTCGAAACATTCCATCTCTAATTCTTTCATCTGCATGCCATGTCAAGTGTTTTGAATCTTCTTCACTGCGATACATGCGCCTAAATCTTGGTATTATAGGAAATACCACACGACTTTTGCTGGAGTAGATTCTTTCTTCTTATATCGAGAGACATTGCATTTCGGACACGCCTTAAGTAGTTCATATTCGTTTCGAAATAAAATGCAATCGTTAGGACACGCATGAATCCTTTCGTAACTCATTCCAATAGAACACAAAATCCGTTTAGCCTCGTAGGTCCGACTGGGAAGTTCATTATCATCTGGCAACATAATCTTTTATGAGTGTTAATAATTCCGTAAAGCTTTTATCAGACCATCCATTACTCGCTTTTAAGTTGTACAACTTTAATATCGCTGACAGTCTTGTGAATTTAGTACAACCATTATATAATTCTTTCTCTGCATCACTCAACAAACTTTCAAACATTTTAGGACAATCTCGAAGATCTTCTTCAACTGCTTTTGCAATCTCATCAACTCGGTCCGGCTCATATGTATCTGTATCGAAATCAGTTGAAGCATATGTAGAACTATTCTCAAAATTAATGTTTCCTTTTTTTTCTCTCACATGTCTTATCCAACATGTGTAGCTTTGATCAATTCCATTACATACTAGATGTCCTTCTAATTCATCTTCTCTAACACGTTTTCCAAAACAACATTTTAAACAAGGACAAACTACTCTATTTGGATCTTTTGCATTCTTCACTGCAAACTTAACAAACTCCTTCACTCCAATTTCATACTCTTTTGACAATCGATTGGCTGAAATCCATTTCCTATCCATATTATACCACCTATATAAATGCAGTAACAAAAATAATAAGCTTTCAAAACATATCAACAAGTTTCAAAAAGAAACCAATATCAACTAAAAATTTCAAAACAGAACAGATCATGTGTAAAAATTACCTTAGACAACGTAGATGGCCGCACAGTACGTAGAGGATATTAGGGTTCGCAACGTATATAATTATTTGAAAGATGTAGAGGATATGAGGGTTTCCAACGTATATAATTATTTGAAAGATGTATTTTACAGCGCTTGTGAAAAAAGCGCTATAATAGGTAGTTAAATTCAATGAAAGCGCATGTGTTTTACAGCGCTTGTGAAAAAAGCGCTGTAATAGGTAGTTAAATTCAATGAAAGCGGATGTGTTTTACAGCGCTTGTGAAAAAAGCGCTGTAATAGGTAGTTAAATTCAATGAAAGCGGATGTGTTTTACAGCGCTTGTGAAAAAAGCGCTGTAATAGGTAGTTAAATTCAATGAAAGCGCATGTCTTTACAGCGCTTGTGAAAAAAGCGCTGTAACACATTTACGAAAGCGCTTCCGTTTACAGCGCTTTTTTGACAAGCGCTGTAAAATCCTTATAACGTGATGCGCAAACGTTATATGACCTACTACAGTGCTTGTTTTACAGCGCTTTACATAAAAAAGCGCTGTAATAGGTTCCGTTATTTTTAAAATATAAATTACAACAGCGCTTGTGTTTTAGAAAGCGCTGTAAAATGGGCGCTGTTAAATGTCATTTCTGGCGTAGTGTTTATGCCAATTAACACTGTAAAACAACAAATCAAATTTAATTAATTTCAATAAAATAAAACTAATCAAATTTCAAAGAGTCGTGACTTTGTCCATCATTTCTAAATATTTATATACTATATATTTACAAATATTCAAAGTAGAAAATCAAATACAAATATTTTTTATTCTCTCACTCGATCATTTTAATCATCAATCTTGTGATAATTGTGAAATTTTTTATTTTATATTGGATATATTAAAATTTTAATTTAAAAAAATTCAAACTATTATTAATATTAACAGAGTAATCATAACGATTAATATTTTGGTTTCAAAACCAAAATTCAAAATTTATAACAATTCGATTACAAAATATTAATTGTCAAACAATTACATCAAATACAAATAATTGCAAATGAATTATTTTAATTTCATGTCAGTTAACACTATAAAATAACAAATTAAATTTAATTAATTTCAAAAATAAAACTGATCAAGATTCAAAGGGACATGCTTTTGCCAATAATTTATAATATATTATATATATACTATATATATTTACCAATATTCAAAGTAGAAAATCAAATACAAATATTGTTTGTTCTCTCACATGATCATTTTACTCATCGATCTTTGTGGTAATTGTGAATTTATATACTTTAAATCGAATATATTAAAATTTTAATTTACAAACTTTCAAACTATTATTAATATTAATTGAGTAATCATAATCATTAATATTTTGATTTCTAAACCGAAATCTAAAATTTATAACAATTCAATTACAAACTATTAATTGTTAAACAATTACAAGTATATATCAAATACAAATAATTGCAAATGAATTACTTAAATTTCATATCAATTAAACACTATAAAACAACAGATTAAATGTAATTAGTTTCAGTAAAATAAAACTGATCAACATTCAAAGAGAAATGACACTATAATACAAATATTGTTTGTTCTCTCACTCGATCATTTTATTCATCATCTTTGTGGTAATTGTGAATTTTTTTACTTTAAATCGGATTTATTAGAATTTTAATTTACAAACATTCAAACTATTATTAATATTAATTGAGTAATCATAATCATAAATATTTTGATTTCTAAATCGAAATCTAAAATTCATCACAATTCAGTTACAAACTATTAATAGTTAAACAATTACAAGTGTACATCAAATACAAATAATTGCAAATGAATTACTTTAATTTCATATCAATTAACACTATAAAATAACAAATTAAATGTAATTAGTTTCCGTAAAATAAAACTGACCAAAATTCAAAGAGAAATGACTTTGTCCATCATTTCTAAATATTTATATATTACATATATTTACCAATATTCAAAGTAGAAAATCAAATACAAATATTTTTTGTTCTCTCACTCGATCATTTTAATAATCGATCTTTGTGGTAATTGTGAATTTTTTTAACTTTAAATCGGATATATTAGAATTTTAATTTACAAACATTCAAACTATTATTAATATTAATAGAGTAATCATAACCATTAACATTTTGATTTCAAAAATCAAAATCTAAATTCATAACAATTCGGTTACAAGATATTAATTGTCAAACAATTACAAGTATATATCAAATATAAATAATTGCAAATAAATTACTTTAATTTCATGTCAATTAACACTATAAAACAACAAATTAAATTTAATTAGTTTCAGTAAAATAAAACTGTCTAAAATTAAAAGAGACATGACTTTGTCCATCATTTCTAAATATTTATATAATCTATATATATATACCAATATTCAAAGTAAAAGTCAAATATAAATATTTAAATATATATAATAGATGAAATTAAATCATTCATTATGTAATTATTTGTATACTTTATAATTGTTTGACAATTAATATTTTATAACCAAATGTTAATGATTATGATTCATCTGCCAATATTAATAATAGCTTGAATGTTTGTAAATTAAAATTCTAATATATTCGATTTAAAATTAAAAAATTCACAATTACCACAAAAATCGATGATTAAAATGATCGAAGTCATTAACTTTAACATTTGAAAAATATCTACAATACATGCAGATTTGTGTTATGAAATTTAAAATGATCTAATTTACTCAATCCAATTCAATGTAGACATGCTTCAAATTATTTGAGTCCACCTTTTTCAACTGCAATTTGTAAGCTACTCAACATATACTACATTGAAGTAAAACTAAGAATATGAGACACACAAAACAAAGTGACACTTAAAAACAACTAAAGAAGGAAAAAAGTTTAGAAGAGTGAGGGAAAAAATATTGATGTATAAACATACCTTGTCCTAGCATTGAAAAATACTAATTCCTGGAATTTTCATGTACCATTTTGCTCTGGATATGATGGGTAGCGAAGTTTGCTGGCTGGTCTCATCCCAACTTGAATTTCTTAGATAGTCGCATTGATAGAATTTCATGTAAGAAACTATACATAACATTAAGTCACTATGAGCTAGATTGATATCAAAGATTGCATAGAATATAATTGAATTTATGGCAGCAAAATCAAAAAATGGACAAAGAGAAGGAAATTTTTTGTTGCAACGAACCAACCTATACCTCTTTCAGTGTATCTTTGGAGTAGAGTCGGCAGTTTCGAAGAAGATGATGATTTTGCGAGGATGACGAATAATTGAGACGTACAAGAGAGGGAAAAAGAAATTGTTGGAGGAAGTCATTAAAAAAATTAGGGATTAAAAAAAGAAAAAATTATTTAGAAACTAAGTAGAAAAAAATGAGATGAAACATAAAAACACAAAGAACTATCTAAGGCGTACACATAAGCTTTTTTGCTGAGGTGAGATATGTTTGCATATGTGGAATAATACTATAAGGTGGCATGAGAGTCTATTTTAAATATATATAATAAATTAAACTTCTACTAAAAAAATAATAAACTAAAAAAAGGAACATTAAAAATGTAATAACGTCAATATTATAAAAAAAAATATAACTTATAAAATAACATCAATAACAATGAAATTTTAATTCTATTTATTTATTTTTTTGTTTCAAAAATTTATATTTTTTATTTTTTATTTTTAAAATCCGGCTTTATTTATTTATTTATTTTTTATTTTAGACCCATTCCAACGCTAGAAAAAATTAATTTTAATGAAATTAATTTTACAAAAAATTAATCTTGAGAAAAATGAGTCGATGTAAAAGTTATTATGTTTAATTAGTTTAAATACATTTATATTATTATTAAAGTTAAGTTTAATAATAAATTCAAACTAAAAATTCATTTTTAAAAAAAAAATTATAATAACAAATAATTTAAAAAACATAAAATATCCATAATGAGAT
The DNA here is from genome assembly GCA_002896215.2 of Cicer echinospermum. Taxonomy (NCBI): domain Eukaryota; kingdom Viridiplantae; phylum Streptophyta; class Magnoliopsida; order Fabales; family Fabaceae; genus Cicer; species Cicer echinospermum. The sequence continues at coordinate 4,262,113 of PGTU02000006.1, forward strand.
AGTTCCTAATAAATTGTGTAAAATAATTATAAGAGAATTTATTAACTTTTTAAAATAAAATAAAAACACGCACAGAAAATAAGACATTAACATATTCTAGTATTCACTTTTTCCCATGAGATTGTCAGTGCCAACCTTTAAACTATTGTCTAGCTAGCTGTAAACTTTCTTAATTAATAATTCACACTTTTCCCATGAGATTGTTGGTGCAAGGCACATGAGTAGTAGGAAACTCAAAAAAAAAAGAGGAAATAGTGTTACGGTTTCTGCTGCTTTTGTTTGCTGCAGAACTTGAATTGCATGATCACTACCTTATTCTCTTGATGCTAGCTACTGCAGATTGAAGAAAGGAGAAGATTGTTCATACAACTTGCGCTACGATGCACTGAAAGTACTCAAAATCAGGTTAAAAATAATCTCATGGTTTTAGTTAAAAAATATTTAGTCTCTGCTGCTTTTGATTACTACAGAACTTCAATTGCATTAAACATTACTTTATTCTCTCCGTAGATTGGAGAAAAGGAGGAAGATTATTCACAAGACTTGAGCTGTTACGCCCGCGTAAATATATATATATATTATAATAATAATAATAATAATAATAATAATAATAATATAATATTAATAATAATTAAATAAAACAAAACCCTTGCCACCTCCTTCATTTTTCCCATTTCCTCTCTCTCATCGGACAGCACCCTCCCCTCCTTCATTTTTTTGTTTTTCTTTCTTTCTTTCTTCCCTTCTTATTGCTTCTTCTCATTCTATTACTCAAACCCTCAATCCTTAAAAGAGATTTAACATCCCCACAAGCTTAATTTCTCAAACTCCTACAAATTCTTTGGTTGAGATTTTGAGTTAGGGTTTGTGTTGCTAAGGGAGGAAAAGGGTACCCTCTCTCTGAAAGTGGTTATTGAGACTCATGAGATTTGTCAACTGAGACCTTGCCGGCTACTCTGAGAGTTGTTGGAGAGCAAACTTAGACGATTCTCCATAACTGTGAGTTTGACGACGATCATCGTCATATATTTTTATACTGCTATTATTATTATTTTTACTTGTTTTCTATATTAAAGTATTTATTGAAAAATTTGGGAAACACAACCTTTGAATTGTATCTCGATTTTCGTCAATTATTTAATTTAACGGTCGTTGTCATATAATATGTTATTAATCTAATTTACGTATGATTTAAAGTATTTAAACCTTGAATTTGTTATGCGATTGAATATGTTTTTCACGAATTACGATGAAATGATTATAAATGCGCGTTTTTGGAATTTTGGTGTTATTGTTATAAATCGTTAACTGCGTTAGGTGCACCTAGTTACCACGTGTTGATTAGGGAGAGTTAACCGTTAGATGGAGCCGCCCTTACGAGAGAGGTCATCCGTAGGAGGAGAGGGCTATCAACGAGATGTAAAGCTCCCTAATTGATACGTGCTGTTGCGTTGCGGAATTGAGGGGGAGAGGGCCATCCGTTAGATGGAGCCGCCCCTAAGGGAAAGGCCACCCTTAGGAGGAGAGGGCTATCAACGAGATAAAGCCGCCTCTTGGTTCTAAAAATTTGTATTGTTATTTGTTTGACTTTATAGTGATTTTAAGGTTGATCATTTTTGATTTCGTTTCGTTATTCACTGGATTTTTAATATTTTTGTCAAGCGATTAAACCGTTACTCGTGCCTTTTGTGTTTCCCTTCTAATTGATGGTGGTTGTTGTCTCCTCACTAAGTCTTTGTGACTTACCCCTTTATGTTGCTTATTATTTTTCAGATTCGCAAGCAGCTGAGTAGGAATCTATTATTTGATTCAAGTCTCAACAAACTTCTTTTTTTTGGTAGGCCTCTTTGATTGAGGACCATTTTGTAATATTTGTTGAGTCTATGTAATTGCAGCTATTTTGGAGTCTAGAAAGTCTATTTAGTTTTTTTTTGAGAAGTGTATTAAGTAATTTGATTATGTTATTTGAATTATGACTGGATTGAAAGCTGAACAGGGATTTTACAAAAATTTGGCAATGTTGAAGTTACAGAGGATACTCTGTCGAAATTTCGGGAAAAAAGCATATATATTTTTAAACGGTTAAAAAGCGATTTTAGTGGTTTAATTGTTAAGTTAATTGATAGGCTTGCCAAGCTAGGAGTATAGCTTGTGCGCCGGTCACGGCATTAAATTTTTGGGTCGTGACAAAGTTGGTATCAGAGCTCGGTCGTAGTCCTAATAGTTGCAAACATAGGGTGATAATATATTCTTGTCAGTAAATTGTGTACCCGGGCACAAATTACTCGCAAGGGTTATTAGCACTCTATGAGAGTCTCATCTGTTGTCTAAATATGTGTTTAAATTCATCATCACTATCTCTCCACAATTTCTTGTCGTCTTATTCAATCTTTGATCAATGTTCTTTGAATAGGTGAGAATGCCACCCAAGACTAGGAATCCTACTATAAGGAAATTGTTGATGAATCAATTTCTCAAGCTCAAGGCGTTCGTCAACGAGTTCGTGTTTCAGTTCGTGCTCGAAACAGGCGTAGAGCTAATGTTGACGGACGTGGTTTGAATGCTGATGTTGAGGTACCTAGGAGGAGGCGCGGAAATCCAGCCATGGAAGAGTTTGCTGCTGGTCTGCAGGGATTACAACAGGTTGTGCAACAACTTGTTGGGGTTGTTGTCGGACAACAACAGGAGGGTGATCAAAGGCATGAAAATTTCAATGGTCAACAAGAGGTTGGACAAGTTGAGCGTCAGACAACTGCTGCAACAAGGGTATTGAGGTTACTTTACCAGACTTCATGAAGCTTAAACCCCCTACTTTTTCTGGGTCTAGTGCAACTGAGGATCCACAACAATTCATTGACAGTCTAGAGCGGCTTTGGAGAGCATTGGGTTGTTCTGAGGTAAGAGCAGTAGAACTGACATCATTTCAACTAATAGGCGTGGCACGTGATTGGTTTGATATAGTGTCACATGGTAGACAAGTGGGGTCACCTCCGTTGGCATGGAGAGAGTTTTCTCAGTTGTTCATGGCTCGTTTTCTTTCGGAGAGTGTTAGAGATGGATTAGCTCATGAGTTTGAGCGGTTGGAGCAAACGGAGGGTATGACAGTTTCAGAGTACAGTGCTCGTTTTACACAGCTCTCTAGACATGCTCCTTATCCTATCACTGAGGAGATGCGTGTTAAGAGGTTCATTAGAGGATTGAAGGATTATTTATTTAGATCTGTGGTTGGGTCGAATTGTTCTACTTTTGCTGAGGTTTGAGTTTGGCTCTTTTGATTGAGCAACGACAGAAGGAAAAAGGAGGCAATAGACAAGATTCACATAAGAAGCAAAGGATTGAAGGATCTTACAGTAACTATTCAAGCCGCGGTGGTGGATCTATGTTTGGTTATCAGGGGCAACAAGGACTCATGTCTCAAAGGGGGTGGTCATAATGGGCAGTCTTCTAGGACAGTGCAGATTCGTAGATCAGATTCTGGAGCAGCATCACAATCCATTTTTCCTCAGAGACATTCTGGTGTTTCAGCTACACGATGTTCTACTTGTGGTAGGTTTTCACTTCGGGAATTGTTCTAGAGATGGTAATGTTAAGGTGTGCTACCATGTGGCCAAATAGGTCACATCAGGAGGGATTGTCCTGTAGATACGACACATCCATCCTCTAGTTTATGCATCAGCACCAACAGCTTTGGCATCTTCTCAAACTCATTCTGCATCTGTGCGGCATAGTGGAAATTCTTATGTCAGAGGTTTAGGAACATTCCAGCAGCGAGGTAGAGGATTTGGCGGTAGAGGTCAGATACCAGCAGGAAGAGGTCAGGCTCGAGTGTTTGCTTTGACTCGTCAGGATGCTCAGACATCCAATGCAGTAGTTACAGGTATACTTTCTATATGTTCTAGAGATGCTCATGTTTTGTTTGATCCTGGAGCTACACATTCTTTTGTATCCTCGTGGTTTGCTACTCAACTTGGTAAATGTTCATCTTCTTTAGAAGAGCCTTTAGTTTGTCGCTACACCTGTTGGTGAAAATTTGCTTGCTAAGTCGGTGTATCGTTCTTGTGATGTAATTATTGATGACAAGGTGTTGTCGGTAGATTTAGTAGTTATTGACTTGATAGATTTCGATGTGATTTTGGGTATGGATTGGTTGGCTTTGCATCATGCCACTTTGGATTGTCATAACAAAGTGGTGAAATTTGAGATACCAGGACAACCGGTCTTCTCGTTTCAAGGAGGACGTTGTTGGGTACCACGTAACCAAATCTCAGCCTTGGCAGCTAGCAAGTTAATGAGAAGAGGTTGTCAAGCGTACTTAGCTGTGGTAAGGGGATACACAAGTGGCTGAAGAGAAATTGGAAAAAATTCCAATAGCAAGTGAATTTCCAGATGTTTTTTCCTGAAGAACTTCCTGGGTTACCACCTGACAGGGAGATTGAATTCTCTATAGACTTAGTTCCAAACACTCATCCTATATCCATACCTCCTTATCGTATGGCACCAGCAGAACTTAAAGAGTTAAGGGGACAACTTCAAGATCTTCTTGATAAGGGTTTTATTCGTCCAAGTTCTTCTCCTTGGGGAGCACCCGTCTTATTTGTGAAGAAGAAAGATGGATCCATGCGACTATGTGTAGACTACCGACAGTTGAATAAAGTAACTGTGAAGAATAAATATCCGTTACCCCGCATTGATGAGTTGTTTGACCAACTTCAAGGAGCTCAATGTTTTTCTAAGATTGATTTGCGGTCGGGGTATCATCAGTTGAAGATTAAGAGGGATGACATAAACGAAGACAGCTTTCCGCACACGTTATGGACATTATGAATTCCTAGTTATGTCTTTCGGGCTTACTAATGCCCCAGCAGCTTTCATGGATTTGGTGAACCGCGTTTTTAAACCATTCTTGGATCAATTTGTGATTGTGTTTATTGATGATATCCTTGTTTATTCCAAGAGTAAAGAAGAACACGAGCGACATTTAATGTTGGTTTTGCAAAACCTTAAGAGATAAACAATTATATGCCAAATTCTCAAAATGTCAGTTTTGGCTAGATAGTGTGGCATTTTTAGGACATGTTGTGTCTAAGAATGGAATAAGCGTAGATCCAAGCAAGGTGGAAGCAGTCCAGAGTTGGCCCAGACCTACCACAGTGAAGGAGATTCGGAGTTTTCTTGGCTTAGCTGGCTATTATCGACGTTTTGTGAAGGATTTCTCAAAGGTTGCATCTTCGTTGACTAAGTTGACCCAGAAGAAAGTTGAGTTCCGATGGACTGATGCATGTGAGGAAAGCTTTCAAAAATTGAAGGAGTACTTGACGTCAACACCTATTTTGGCATTACCTATAGGTGGTGAAAGTTATGCAGTTTATTGTGATGCTTCTAGAGTTGGTCTCGGTTGTGTACTTATGCAACAAGGTAAAGTTATTGCCTATGCATCTAGACAACTCAAGAGGCATGAAGTGAACTATCCACACATGATTTGGAAATGGCTGCAGTTATCTTTGCTCTTAAGATTTGGAGGCACTATCTATATGGTGAAACTTGTGAGATTTATACCGATCATAAAGTCTTAAGTATATCTTTCAGCAGCGAGACTTAAATTTAAGACAAAGAAGATGGATGGAACTTTTGAAAGATTATGATTGCACAATCTTATACCATCCAGGGAAGGCAAATGTTGTTGCAGATGCTTTGAGTAGGAAGTCCATGGGCAGTCTTGCTCATATAGCAGAAGTAAAGAGACCAATAGTTAAAGAATTTCAAGAGGTTGTTGAAAGTGGAATTCAATTGGAACTTGGTCATTCGAGGTTATTTTTAGCCCACGTACAAATTCGTTCAACCATAGTTGATGATATCAAGGAAGCTCAAAGTCAAGACCCATACTTGGTGAATATGGTAAATAATGTTCAAAATGGTAAAATTTCAGACTTTTCAGTTGATTCTGATGGTGTGCTGAGATTGAAGGCTCGACTGTGTGTTCCAAATGTTGGTGGCTTAAGGAGGAAAATTTTAGAGAGGCTCATCATTCTTCTTATACTATTCACCCAGGTTCTAACAAGATGTATCAAGACTTGAGAGAATTGTATTGGTGGGAAGGGATGAAGAGAGACGTAGCAGATTTTGTCTCTAGGTGCTTAGTGTGTCAACAAGTAAAGGCTGAGCACCAAAAGCCTGCGGGATTACTTCAACCTGTTGAAATACCTGAATGGAAATGGGAAGGCATCGCTATGGATTTTGTCACAGGGTTACCACGAACCCAAAAGGGTTATGACTCGGTGTGGGTGATTATAGACCGATTGACCAAATCTGCACACTTTTTGCCTGTGAAGACTACTTATACTGCATCTCAATATGCTAAACTTTATTTAGATAAAATTGTCTCTTTGCATGGTGTACCGATGTCTATTATTTCCGACCGTGGGGCTCAATTTACTGCTCAATTTTGGAAGTCGTTCCAAACTTCACTAGGAACTCGTTTGAAGCTTAGCACCGCTTTTCATCCTCAAACAGATGGTCAATCTGAAAGGACTATACAAATATTGGAAGATATGCTTCGTGCTTGTGTTCTGGATCTTGGGGTAGTTGGGATCAACATTTGCCTTTGATGGAATTTGCATACAATAATAGTTATCAATCTAGTATTCAGATGGCTCCGTTTGAGGCTTTGTATGGAAGACGGTGTAGGTCTCCGATAGGGTGGTTTGAAGTTGGTGAAGCTAAATTAGTCGGTCCAGAATTGATTCAAGATGCCATTGAAAAGTTAAATTGATTCGGGATCGCTTAGTGACAACTCAAAGTAGGCAAAAAATCTTATTCTGATAAGAGGCGTCGTCCCTTAGAGTTCTCAGTGGGAGAACATGTATTCTTACGAGTTTCACCAATGAAAGGAGTGTTGCGGTTTGGTAAAAAAGGGAAACTAAGCCCAAGGTTCATTGGACCATTTGAAGTTTTAGAGAGAGTCGGACCAGTAGCATATCGCTTGGCACTTCCACCGGATCTCTCGGGAGTTCATCCAGTTTTTCATATTTCGATGCTTCGAAAGTATCTTCACGACCCTTCTCATGTGATTAATCATGAAGACATACAATTAGATGAGAGTTTATCATACGTTGAGCATCCGGTAGCCATATTAGATCGTCAAGTGAGACGTTTACGCTCAAAAGATATTGTTTCGGTAAAAGTTCTTTTGGCGTGGTCCATCAGGTGAAGAAACTACTTGGGAACGAGAAGAAGTCATCCGTGCAAAGTACCCACACTTAGGTTGAAACTCAAGGTCAGTTGTATTTATTAATTAAATAAAAAGGTCAAATAAATTCGAGGACGAATTTTTATAAGGGGAGAGATTGTTACGCCCGCGTAAATATATATATATATATATATTATTATAATAATAATAATAATAATAATAATAATAATATAATAATATTAATAATAATTAAATAAAACAAAACCCTTGCCACCTCCTTCATTTTTCCCATTTCCTCTCTCTCTCGGACAGCGACCCCTCCCCCTCCTTCATTTTTTTTGTTTTTCTTTCTTTCTTTTCTTTCCCTTCTTATTGCTTCTTCTCATTCTATTACTCAAACCCTCAATCCTTAAAAGAGATTTAACATCCCCACAAGCTTAATTTCTCAAACTCCTACAAATTCTTTTGGTTGAGATTTTTGAGTTAGGGTTTGTGTTTTAAGGGAGGAAAAGGGTACCCCTCTCTTGAAAGTGGTTTATTGAGACTCATTGAGATTTGTCAACTGAGACCTTGCCGGCTACTCTGAGAGTTGTTGGAGAGCAAACTTAGACGATTCTCCATAACTGTGAGTTGACGACGATCATCGTCATATATTTTTATACTGCTATTATTATTATTTTACTTGTTTTCTATATTAAAGTATTTATTGAAAAATTTGGGAAACACAACCTTTGAATTGTATCTCGATTTCGTCAATTATTTAATTTAACGGTCGTTGTCATATAATATGTTATTAATCTAATTTACGTATGATTTAAAGTATTTAAACCTTGAATTTGTTATGCGATTGAATATGTTTTTCACGAATTACGATGAAATGATTATAAATGCGCGTTTTGGGAATTTGGTGTTATTGTTATTAAATCGTTAACTGCGTTAGGTGCACCTAGTTACCACGTGTTGATTAGGGAGAGTTAACCGTTAGATGGAGCCGCCCTTACGAGAGAGGTCATCCGTAGGAGGAGAGGGCTATCAACGAGATGTAAGCTCCCTAATTGATACGTGCTGTTGCGTTGCGGAATTGAGGGGAGAGGGCCATCCGTTAGATGGAGCCGCCCCTAAGGGAAAGGCCACCCTTAGGAGGAGAGGGCTATCAACGAGATAAAGCCGCCTCTTGGTTCTAAAAATTTGTATTGTTATTTGTTTGACTTTTATAGTGATTTTAAGGTTGATCATTTTGATTTCGTTTCGTTATTCACTGGATTTTTAATATTTTTGTCAAGCGATTAAACCGTTACTCGTGCCTTTTGTGTTTCCCTTCTAATTGATGGTGGTTGTTGTCTCCTCACTAAGTCTTTGTGACTTACCCTTTATGTTGCTTATTATTTTTCAGATTCGCAAGCAGCTGAGTAGGAATCTATTATTTGATTCAAGTCTCAACAAACTTCTTTTTTTTGGTAGGCCTCTTTGATTGAGGACCATTTTGTAATATTTGTTGAGTCTATGTAATTGCAGCTATTTTGGAGTCTAGAAAGTCTATTTAGTTTTTTTTTGAGAAGTGTATTAAGTAATTTGATTATGTTATTTGAATTATGACTGGATTGAAAGCTGAACAGGGATTTTACAAATTTGGCAATGTTGAAGTTACAGAGGATACTCTGTCGAAATTTCGGGAAAAAAGCATATATATTTTTAAACGGTTTAAAAAGCGATTTAGTGGTTTAATTGTTAAGTTAATTGATAGGCTTGCCAAGCTAGGAGTATAGCTTGTGCGCCGGTCACGGCATTAAATTTTTGGGTCGTGACAAAGTTGGTATCAGAGCTCGGTCGTAGGTCCTAATAGCTGCAAACATAGGGTGATAATATATTCTTGTCAGTAAATTGTGTACCCGGGCACAAATTACTCGCAAGGGTTATTAGCACTCTATGAGAGTCTCATCTGTTGTCTAAATATGTGTTTAAATTCATCATCACTATCTCTCCACAATTTCTTGTCGTCTTATTCAATCTTTGATCAATGTTCTTTGAATAGGTGAGAATGCCACCCAAGACTAGGAATCCCACTATAAGGGAAATTGTTGATGAATCAATTTCTCAAGCTCAAGGCGTTCGTCAACGAGGTCGTGTTTCAGTTCGTGCTCGAAACAGGCGTAGAGCTAATGTTGACGGACGTGGTTTGAATGCTGATGTTGAGGTACCTAGGAGGAGGCGCGGAAATCCAGCCATGGAAGAGTTTGCTGCTGGTCTGCAGGGGATTACAACAGGTTGTGCAACAACTTGTTGGGGTTGTTGTCGGACAACAACAGGAGGGTGATCAAAGGCATGAAAATTTCAATGGTCAACAAGAGGTTGGACAAGTTGAGCGTCAGACAACTGCTGCAACAAGGGGTATTGAGGTTACTTTACCAGACTTCATGAAGCTTAAACCCCCTACTTTTTCTGGGTCTAGTGCAACTGAGGATCCACAACAATTCATTGACAGTCTAGAGCGGCTTTGGAGAGCATTGGGTTGTTCTGAGGTAAGAGCAGTAGAACTGACATCATTTCAACTAATAGGCGTGGCACGTGATTGGTTTGATATAGTGTCACATGGTAGACAAGTGGGGTCACCTCCGTTGGCATGGAGAGAGTTTTCTCAGTTGTTCATGGCTCGTTTTCTTTCGGAGAGTGTTAGAGATGGATTAGCTCATGAGTTTGAGCGGTTGGAGCAAACGGAGGGTATGACAGTTTCAGAGTACAGTGCTCGTTTTACACAGCTCTCTAGACATGCTCCTTATCCTATCACTGAGGAGATGCGTGTTAAGAGGTTCATTAGAGGATTGAAGGATTATTTATTTAGATCTGTGGTTTGGGTCGAATTGTTCTACTTTTGCTGAGGTTTGAGTTTGGCTCTTTTGATTGAGCAACGACAGAAGGAAAAAGGAGGCAATAGACAAGATTCACATAAGAAGCAAAGGATTGAAGGATCTTACAGTAACTATTCAAGCCGCGGTGGTGGATCTATGTTTGGTTATCAGGGGCAACAAGGACTCATGTCTCAAAGGGGTGGTCATAATGGGCAGTCTTCTAGGACAGTGCAGATTCGTAGATCAGATTCTGGAGCAGCATCACAATCCATTTTTCCTCAGAGACATTCTGGTGTTTCAGCTACACGATGTTCTACTTGTGGTAGGTTTCACTTCGGGAATTGTTCTAGAGATGGTAATGTTAAGGTGTGCTACCAATGTGGCCAAATAGGTCACATCAGGAGGGATTGTCCTGTAGATACGACACATCCATCCTCTAGTTATGCATCAGCACCAACAGCTTTGGCATCTTCTCAAACTCATTCTGCATCTGTGCGGCATAGTGGAAATTCTTATGTCAGAGGTTTAGGAACATTCCAGCAGCGAGGTAGAGGATTTGGCGGTAGAGGTCAGATACCAGCAGGAAGAGGTCAGGCTCGAGTGTTTGCTTTGACTCGTCAGGATGCTCAGACATCCAATGCAGTAGTTACAGGTATACTTTCTATATGTTCTAGAGATGCTCATGTTTTGTTTGATCCTGGAGCTACACATTCTTTTGTATCCTCGTGGTTTGCTACTCAACTTGGTAAATGTTCATCTTCTTTAGAAGAGCCTTTAGTTGTCGCTACACCTGTTGGTGAAAATTTGCTTGCTAAGTCGGTGTATCGTTCTTGTGATGTAATTATTGATGACAAGGTGTTGTCGGTAGATTTAGTAGTTATTGACTTGATAGATTTCGATGTGATTTTGGGTATGGATTGGTTGGCTTTGCATCATGCCACTTTGGATTGTCATAACAAAGTGGTGAAATTTGAGATACCAGGACAACCGGTCTTCTCGTTTCAAGGAGGACGTTGTTGGGTACCACGTAACCAAATCTCAGCCTTGGCAGCTAGCAAGTTAATGAGAAGAGGTTGTCAAGCGTACTTAGCTGTGGTAAGGGATACACAAGTGGCTGAAGAGAAATTGGAAAAAAATTCCAATAGCAAGTGAATTTCCAGATGTTTTTCCTGAAGAACTTCCTGGGTTACCACCTGACAGGGAGATTGAATTCTCTATAGACTTAGTTCCAAACACTCATCCTATATCCATACCTCCTTATCGTATGGCACCAGCAGAACTTAAAGAGTTAAGGGGACAACTTCAAGATCTTCTTGATAAGGGTTTTATTCGTCCAAGTTCTTCTCCTTGGGGAGCACCCGTCTTATTTGTGAAGAAGAAAGATGGATCCATGCGACTATGTGTAGACTACCGACAGTTGAATAAAGTAACTGTGAAGAATAAATATCCGTTACCCCGCATTGATGAGTTGTTTGACCAACTTCAAGGAGCTCAATGTTTTTCTAAGATTGATTTGCGGTCGTAGATTCTTGTTTGTTGTTGGATGTCATTGATACCAAAAACATAGAAAATGTCAAAATGCATGATTTAGTTCGTGATGCGGCTCAATGGATAGCGAACAAAGAGATTTGGGATGTAAATTTATCTATAAAAGATCAAAAGTTATTGGTTCAAAAAGAAATAAATATTAAATATTTATTTTGTAAAGGGAAGGACATGGATTTGTTTTCTTGTAAATTTGAGTGCTCCAAACTTGAGACTCTAATTGTTGACATAGATAGTGAAGGCCAGGAATTTATCGAAGTCCCAAATTCTTTCTTTGAAAATATTTTTCAAGCTTCGAGTTTTATACTTTAAAAGTACTGACAAAGTGAACTTTCTATCATTACCACAATCAATTCAGTCATTGACGAATATTCGATCTTTGTTGGTTGAAGGAGTGGATTTAGGTGACATCTCTATTTTGGGAAAGCTACCAAGTCTTGAGACTCTTGATTTGAATTTATGCGCAATCAATGAATTGCCATTTGAAATTACAAAATTGGGGAAATTTAAATTGTTGAACTTGGATACTTGTGTAATTGGAAGGAATAATCCATTTGAAGTAATTGAAAAATGCTCATCACTGGAAGAGTTGTTTTTCAAAAACAGTTTTAACGATTTTTGTCGAGAAATAACCATACCCGAGTTGCAAAAGTATCATATTAATAACGGCTGGGGTATAACGCCATATTCACAATCAAAATATGTGAGTTATTGTGCTACTAATGAATCTTTTTTTTCAGAAACAACACTCAATTATTTCATGCGAACAACAGAGTCTCTTGAACTAATAGGAATTAAGAGGGGATGGAGAAATTTCATGCCTGATATTGTTCCTATAGATCTAGGTATGAATGATCTTGTTGAGCTTCATTTGATTTCTATTTCACAGTTACAGTGTCTCATTAAAACTATTGGTTCTCAAGTACCCAATGTATTGTCCAAATTGGTTGTACTAAGGTTGTGTATGATGGAAAATTTGGAAGAACTGTTCAATGGTTCCTTATCCTTTGACTCTTTGAAGAATTTAGAGATGCTATTAGTGGTGGAGTGTAAAAAATTTCAAAGATTTTTTAATTGCAAGCTAAATCTCTGCAATTTGAAGACCTTGATACTACAGCGATGTCCAATGTTGGTTTCCCTATTTCCATTGATGTCTCAGAATCTGGTGCAACTAGAGAAATTGGAAATAACTGATTGTGAGGAACTGAAAAGCATAATAGATGTAAAAAGAGAGGAGGAATCAAGAGAAGAACTAGACGATGGTGATAATGATAATAAGAGGCATGACTCGATTTTTCCAAAACTAAAAGTTCTTGATATTAAGGGATGTCACCGATTAGAATCGATACTTCCCTTCCTCTCTCCTCAAGATTTTTCCAGCATTAGAAGCTATCTCAATAAAAAGATGTGATGGGCTGAAATACATATTTAGCCAATACCAACATGTTGAACTTAAGTCACTAAAACAAATGGAGCTCTTTCAATTACCAAGTTTCATAGACATTTTTCCGAAATGCTATGATTCCATGTCTTTGCTTGTGAATGAGTCATGTTCCACTTCCAGAGATGGTTTCAAGGCACAAATACAATTGGACCCTATCAAATGCAATATCTTCTCTTGGCCTTTTATATGTTGTCGTGGTGATAAATTTGGGAGTTCGTCAACAACTAGAATTCCATTGGTTTTTGGGGATCAACCACAGGACTACTCAATCACATTGGTAACCCTCTCACCTTTCGGATATATTTTGATACTTTTATCTTTTTAATGTGTATCTTGTATATTATTTGATGGCTTTTATGCATATTTAGAATCCCAAACTTGAAGATTTCTATTATAAGTTGAATATGTTTTGAAGTGTTTCAAACACTTTGATGCACTAAATTTATTATAGATAATGTAAGCCTATCTTTAGGACTTATAAAAGAAAAATTTATTATAGATAATGTAAGCCTATATCTTAAGGACTTATAATAGAAACATTATAACTTATATGTTTGCATTTATATAAGGTGTATGCACACGTAAGGAATGTTTAGTATGATTTTAGTTCCTTTACATTGGGATTACATTACAGGTATCAAATTCACACAATCTTCATATATGGGAACGTGCTCAACGTCTTTTGTTACACCCACATTTGATGTGCAATATTAAAAACATTGTGCTGTTTCAAATTTTGAAGATAAAATCAGTGTTTATCCTGTCTGTTGCTCCAAGAATGTTGGAAACTTTGACAATTACAAATTGTGATGAATTGAAGCACATAGTGATAGACACCGAAGATTATGACAGTAGTGGCAATAATTGGGGCAATGTCTTCCCTACATTGAAAAGGCTCGACGTTCAAAAGTGCATGCAATTGGAATACATATTTGGACACTACACTAATGACCATCAAAATCACACTGAGATTCACCTTCATCTTCCAGCATTGCAATATCTCAATTTTTGCAATCTGCCAAGTTTAGTCGCTATGTGTCCCAAACAATATCGCCCAACATTTCCATCTTTGAATGAACTTGAACTAAAAAAATGCTCCCAAGTTGATATCAAATCTATCGGTGATTTCATTATTCATTCGGTTTCAAAATCTCAAGACAGTACAACCATGAAGGTATCCCTTTTTTCTTATATATTTTTTGTTTGCCAAATTAATCAATGATTTCATTCTTACTCGAAGAATGTTATTGGATTGCAATTGATAACTACTTAATGGAAAAAACTTGAAACGGGAATGTCACATTTGTTCCAATAGAATCAATGTTTGTGCGGTGTTGGTGAATCGTGTTAAGATAGTAGTTCCAAGCAAGATCTAAGTCTCACAAGTGCTTGTTTTTTTTAGTAGTGTCTTGATACTTTAGAATGTATCTCTAGGAAATAGATTGTGGCATAGTATGTCCCTGTATTCTATGGTTATGTCAATTATTCTTGATACATTTTTTATTGTAATTGATTAGAATATTTTTTGCATTTCAGGATTTATATATCTCATTTTCTATTTTGAAAACAAATTATAACATAATCACTCAATAGCCTCACTTCAAGATGTTCTGAAGGCTTTGATGAAAATGTTTATTTTTTCAACTTCTGTGTCTGTTTAACTATTTTATGAAAATGTTTATATTTCTATTTTAATAATGAATATACATTTTTTACATCATTTCATATAAAAATAATGGAACCAAGAAAATATCTAACTAACTTGACAAATCATTTTCAATGTATAATTTTTTTATAAAATGTAAGTTTAATTTCCTGTAATTAAGAATATAATTTTAAACGAGATCTTATTTAATTTTAAAAATGTATTTTTTACTGAATTTAGAAGTGTTATTATGATACAACTAATTTATTTTGTGTACATACTTGTAGGAATTGAGCGTGAAACATTTTATTGCTTTGGAAAGTCTCAGTGTAGATAACTCCAAAGCAGAAAATTTATTTTGTCTCAATGAAATGGATGGACAACCAATGAACTTAGGGTTGCAAAAGATTCAGTTTTCTGATATGCATGATATGAAGTACCTTTTTGGGGACCCAAAAATTCTTTTGTCCTAAAAAACCTTACAAAGATAACGATCATGCGATGTGAAATATTGGAAGTAGTTTTCTCCACTTCTATTTTAAGATACCTATCACAACTGATTTATCTAACAATAGAAGAATGCAAAGAGTTGAAATATATTCTTAAAGATGACTTGCATAATGAAAACATGTCGAATTCCTTGACCTCAAGGACAATGTTCCCAAAGCTAAAAACACTCATCATAATAAAGTGCTACAAGTTGAAATATGTCTTTCCGGTCTCCATATGTAAAGAGTTTCCTGAGCTAGAGGTGCTAATGATAAAAGAAGCAGATGAGCTGGAGGAAATATTCAAATGTGAAGGAGATCAGAAAGTTGAGATTCCAAAACTAAAATATGTAGTATTAGACAACCTACCAAGCCTCTTCTTCACCCAAGGAATTCAATTTCAGAAGGCAAAAAATCGTTTAATACAAAATTGTCAAAAACTCTCTTTGACTTCTACTCTTGTAGCGAGGGAGCATATGTCATTCCTTTTGTTGTTTACACCAGGTACACACTATACCCAATATTTTTTAAAACCATTATTACATGTTGGTTTTAATTAACTACATATCATGTCATGTTTATAAAATATTTTGATAATTGTGTTTATTTCTTGTAATTCTTGGAATTTTTAAATGTGTGTATAGACTGTAGCACACTACCACAAAGTTCTTTACAAAAGAAAAAAAATGTATATAATTTTTTATCTGAATATATACTTTCTCAAGTTGACCGAGATGTAGAGAGTTTGAGTTTTAGAAATATATATGTGTGTTTGAGTGTGTGTGATTTTAATTGTTTATGTGAAATATACTTACTTGATTAATGACCCACTTGCTAGATACATTTGTCAAAATTTTCTTGAGAATTTATTCTTTAACTTTTTCCCTCGGCATTTCTTACCAAGTACTAGGTGTCCCTGTGCATTTCTTACCAAGTACTAATAGAGAATATATACGTCCCTCTAGGTATTGTTTTTTCAAAAATATTACGGACATTGTCAAAGATGTCATATAGTCATTTGTTTTATCTTTACCAACCAATTATATGTCTTTTAATATTTAAAAAATTAAACTAGTTGGTTGAAGAATATAAAAAATTATCTAAAGTAGAAATGTGCATGAATAAGTGTTTTTTAAAATGCAAGAGCACATAGAGTTACCTATATACTTATAGAAGCTTTATGAAAGTGGTAAAATTTTAATTATTAGGCATAGACAGATAAATAATTGTACATCTAGTTAACATTTTGGTTTATTGTTCTGCTTATGAGTTTCTTTTTTTTTTTTTTTTTTTCCGGAGGAAATAGATCGAGAAATAGGTAGATACATTTGGAGTACAGTTCAGCAATTAACAGAAGAACGTCTCACAGGTCAAACCACTAAAGAAGTTGAAGCGGCATCACAGGTCAATACCATTCTATTTACTTAAGCTACTCACTCCTGAATAAAATCACCATGACAATGTCTTTGAATCAAACATCGTTTTTTTTTTGTGCAGATACAAATGAAACAAACACCAAAGGCAGAGCATGAATTTGTTGAAAATGTTCCGGATTTAGAGATACCATCAGTAGCAATATTACCAACAAATTCAAAAGTAATTTGCAGGCCATATCAAATTTCTTCTCCATAAAACTCATTCAATAGTCTACGACTTGGTAATGAATGTTATTAATACTTTCATATCAGTAATGCATCTGTTCTTAATACAGGAGTTGGTGAATGAAGAATCAACGAATCAACAGTGTTTGATGAACCAACAACATCCACTTGGAGAAATTGATACTACCACCAAACCTTCTCAAGGAAATAATGTAAATATAGTATCACCTTATTGTGCATATATAAAGCTAAAAAGAAATAGATTTTATTTCAAGTACTTCTTAAAAATACACTACAGCTTATTTACATTTTCCTGCTACACAGTGTTTGAAAGAAACAGAGGACCAAAATATTCAAGAGGGTTATACGCCAGAAAAAACTGTTGCAGAAACTATGTCTACCATTTCAGAAACAAGAAATGGGCCACCTATACAATACATTTCTCCTAAACAAAAGGCATATCCCCTATTTTGCATGTTTTCTTTGACTTTTTAATGTAGGAATTGAATTATACTACCAACTTAAACTTCCTTTTAATTTTTATGCAGTGTGTTGAAGAAGGAACTGCATTAACAAATGCCAACACAATAACACCCTCAACTCATTTAGAATTAGTCACTTCATCAAAGGTGAGTGTATAGTATGTAACCAAATTTTCAAACATATTCTATTGCTTTTCAAAAATTGTTAATATAGTGAGGCTAATCGTATAAAAATTAATATTTTGGATATGTTGATATAATTTGTTTATTTGAATATGTGTAGGAACAAGATGTTGATGTTAGAGACTCTTTGGGAACTACCAAGACTAATGACGATCAAGGTGAAGACTCTTTGGATAAATTTTATTTTCTTATGTTACCTCATCACCCTTTTGATTTTTGAAGTTGAACTCTCTCCACTTCCACCTTTTGTTCAGTTTCTCTAAATGATGCTGCTGTTGGGAAAGTAACCTCACCTATTGAAGAACAGTTTCCTAAGGATGATGAATTTAGAGTTTCAAAATCTAAGCCCTCTCCAAGCAATAGCATTCCTTTGCCTGTTGCATTTCAGATTCCTTCCATGCCTTCTAAAGGTATTTACTCCTTTAGTTTTATTTTTAATATTTTGTTTTAGTTCTTTGGAGAGTCTTAACTAGTTTTTTCTTCTCTATTTGGGAACCCTTCTCAAATAGTGAAAGATTTAAGTTCTCCTTCTCTTGTCAGACGGGAGCTTGAGGAACTGGTCTCCAAGAAGCATTTGGATTCCAAGAACTTGTCTTTGTTGACCGACTTTCTTGTTAAGCATCCTTCAGTTCTTTTAAGGGACACTTCACTTAGTAACCGATACAAGGGTTATGCATACAATTGCCTAGCTGAGCTATTGAAATTCCTCCTAACCAATAGCGTGTTGGATGTGTTAGGCTCAAGCCAAAATGAATTTGTTTAGTTATTACAAGATGTGCGCAGATGTGCTTTTGATAAGGATTGGTTGGATGGTGTCGAAAAGCGTGCTTTGACCTCATCTGAAGCTGTTTTGGAGAGTATCATTCAAAAGGAGGTAGAAATTTTAGAAACTAAGGCTGCTTTAAGTGCCCCTCTTGGCTATTAGAATATTTTTCCTTTCATTCTCTTTAGTTCTGTATGCTGAGGAAAATATTGATTGCTTTTACCGAATTGATGAATTGAGTGGATCAATCATGCTTGGTAATGTGTGGCCTCTAAAGCTCATATAACCTTTCATGATATTTGATGTGTGGTGTGAAACTTGTTAGAATTAGCCATAACGAACACTTCAGAACTTGCTTACCTGTTTTCATGAATATATGATGTTGTTTATGTGAAAAACATATTGACAATAATTTCTTTCTTTAACTTTGTCTGATTTATGCCTAGTGCAATCTGTTTCTAATTTTTTATCTCAAAACTTTGGATCAATGGGCCAAGTAAAAACATTTTTGTTAATTGGTAACCATGCAACTGACTTAGGGTGATATGTTGAATGTGATTAGGTTGACGGTATTTTTGAAAAATGGAAAATGAAAATAACATGATCCTCTAATAATATATAGAATCCTCCAGAAACAAATCTTGAATGCTCAAGGAAACACAAAGCAGATACATGTCACTTCATCAAAGGTGAGTGAATAGTACGTAACCAAATTTTCAAACATGTTCTATTGGTTTTCAAAAATTGTTAATACAGTGAGGCTAATAGTATAAAAATTAATATTTTGGATATGTTAATATCATTTGTTTATTTGAATATGTGTAGGAACAAGATGTTAATGTTAGAGACTCTTCGGGAACTACCAAGACTAATGATGATCCAGGTGAAGATTCTTTGGATAAATTTTATTTTCTTATTACCTCGTCACCCTTTTGATTTTTGAAGTTGAACTCTCTCCACTTCCACCTTTTGTTCAGTTTCTCTAAAAGATGCTGCTGTTGGGAAAGTGACCTCAACTATTGAGGAACAGTTTCCTAAGGATCATGTATAAATATACCTTGTCCTAGCATTGAAAAACACTAATTCCTGGAATTTCCATGTACCATTTTGCTCTGGATATGATGGATAGCGAAGTTTGCCGGCTGGTCTCATCCTAACTTGGATTTCCTAGATAGTCGCATTGATAGAATTTCATGTAAGAAACTATATATAACATTAAGTCACTGTGAGCTAGATTGATTTCAAAGATTGTATAGAATATAATTGAATTTATGGCAGCAAAATCAAAAATGGACAAAGAGAAGGAAATTTTTTGTTGCAACAAACCAACCTATACCTCTTTCAGTGTATCTGGAGTAGAGTCGGCGGTTTCGAAGAAGATGATGATTTTGCGAGATGGCGAATGACTGGGATGTACACAAGAGGGAAAAAGAAATTTTTGGAGGAAGTCATTAAAAAAAGGAAAAATTATTTAGAAACTAAGTAGAAAAAAATGAAGTGAAACATAAAAACACAAAGAACTCTCTAAGGCGTACACATAAGCTTTTATACTGAGGTGAGATATGTTTGCACATGTGGAAGAAATACTATGAGGTGACATGAGAGTCTATTTTAAATATATATAATAGATTAAACTTCTACTAAAAAATAATAAACTAAAAAAAGAACATTAAAAATGTAAATAACGTCAATATTATAAAAAAATATAACTTATAAAATAACATCAATAACAATGAAATTTTAATTCTATTTTATTTCAAAAAATTTGTATTTTTTGTTTTTTTTCTTTTTAAAATCTGGTTTTATTTATTTATTTTTTATTTAGACCCTATTCCAACTTTGGAAAAATTAATTTTAAATGAATAAATTTTACAAAAAATTAATTTTTGAAAAAAGTGAGTCGATGGTAAAATTATTTATATTTAGTTAGTTTTAAATACATTTATATTTATATAAAAGTAAGTTTAATAATAAATTCAAACTAAAAATCATTTTTAATCCATAATGAGATAGTTCCTTAATAATTGTGTAAAATAATTATAAGAGAATTTATTAACTTTATAAAATAAAATAAAACACGCACAGAAAATAAGACATTAACATATTCTATAATTCACTTTTTCCCATGAGATTGTCAGTGCAACCTTTAAACTATTGTCTAGCTAGCTGTAAACTTTCTTAATTAATAATTCACACTTTTCCCCATGAGATTGTTGGTGCAAGGCACATGAGTAGTAAGAAACCAAAAAAAAAAACAGGAAATAGTGTTACGGTTTCTGCTGCTTTTGTTTGCTGCAGAACTTGAATTGCATTGATCACTACCTTATTCTCTTGATGCTAGCTACTGCAGATTGAAGAAAGGAGAAGATTGTTCATACAACTTGCGCTACGATGCACTGAAAGTACTCAAAATCAGGTTAAAAATAATCTCATGATTTCGTTATATTCTGTTTACTTTTTTAGTTTTTTTTGTATGTGTTCGATTTCCATTTTCAGTAGCTAACTAACTAATCTTTATTTATTTTTGTCGTCATACCTCTATTGTTGGATGCTCCATACATTGAATAATGTTTTAATACCTCAACTTGATTTTTATTTTTTTTCTATAATTATTTAGAGAAATTGACTTGTGTGCTTAAGAATGGCCATGTTCTAGCTTTTAAGAAATTTTTTCTCCGGTTATAATAATTTTTTTAACTCAGAGAGACCCTTTCCACTTATTAAGATTTATTTAGACTAATCGCATAAGATTTCTCTAGTTGCTCAGATTGGTCCTATTTTTCTCGATCCACTAGCATTGTAGTTATATATCAATTATCAAACATAGCATTAAAAGTTCTCTCTACTTGGTAACTACTTTAGGTAACTATTTTTGGCCATACTTAGTTCGAATCCGAAAGGAAAAAAAAAGGCAGCTTTTTAGAGTATGGAGAATGTTGAAAAAGCAAAAAGATTTAACCTAGAAATATTTAGTTTCTGCTGCTTTTGATTACTACAGAACTTCAATTGCATTAAACATTACTTTATTCTCTCCGTAGATTGGAGAAAAGGAGAAGATTATTCACAAGACTTGAGCATTTGCTGAAAGCGGTTATTTGTAAATCTGTTGGAAAACAAGGTAAAAATCATATTCAATGGTTGGTTAACATTATTCTGTTTGAAAATTATTTCCACTTTCAGTCTCCACTGCTTCTGGCTACATGATCAATTTGACACAGCAAGCTAAGTAACTATAAGCAAAAATACTTACAAAATATTGTTGATCTCATTTAATCTATGCAATCCCAATAAAAATTAAGTCTATTGTCAAAATTATCCTCAATCACTAATAAATTGGGTCATTAGAAATATAAAAAGTTATATTAAATGAGTGTAGTGATTGGAGAAAAATTATTGATTTATTTATTTATTTATATTTTATTATACAGAGAGTGATTACTTAACTAACAGCAAAACTACCAAAATAGAAAAAACCAACACAAACAACTACAATCTATAATTAAACTACTCTTTTATTTATTTATTTTGGTCATCATACCTTTCATTTTACATTTGTTGCTCGTAAAACTTAGACTAAAAATTAAATAATGTCTATTTGAAGCTTTGTTGAGCATATATGGCTAACTCTGATCTATTGAAATTGATTTAGATGGTGAGTTGCTTGGCTGAATTGGGGAAGACATATGTGGAAAAATTGATAAATAGGGTAACAGCAGAATTACGTTTTGTATTTTGCTTCACATGCATTGCTAAGGAATTCGAAGAAAAGAAACCTGAGTTGGAAGCTGAAAGAAAAACTATGGAGCAACGTGTTCAAGTAGCAGTAAGTGAAGGTAAAGTCGTTCGGGCTAATGTTCTTCATTGGATAAAGAAAGTTGATAAGCTCATTCAAGAGAACACCAAAACAAAACAAACATGTTTTTTTGGATTTTGTCCTGATTGCATAGGGCGATATAAAAGGGGAAAGGAGTTGGTAAATATGACACAGGAGATTAAATCGTCAATAGAAAAGGGAGAAATATTTGAAATTATTGATCTCCCTCAATCTCTTCCAGGTTGTGGTTATTATTCATTGGACTATTACATTCAATTTAAAGGCAGAGAGTCAAAATACAAAGAACTATTGGATGCACTAAAAGATGACAACAACTATATGACCGGATTGCAAGGGATGGGGGGCACCGGAAAAACTACATTGGCCCGAAAAGTGGGTAAAGAACTAGAGGAATCTAAACAATTCGATCGTGTCATTGATACAACAGTGTCATTTACTCCTGATATAAAAAAGATTCAAGATGAAATTGCTGGACCTCTAGGATTGAAATTGAAAGACTGTAATAACTCAGACCGACCCAAAAATCTAAGGAGCAGATTAACAAATGGTGAGAAAATTCTTCTTATTCTGGATGATGTGTGGGATCAAGACACCCCTCTTGATTTTGATAGAATAGGAATTCCAACACGAGACAATCACAATGGTTGCAGAGTTCTGATAACGACACGTAGTAAACGAATACTCGATACAATGAATTGTGATAAGAAAATTGAATTGGAGATCTTATCCGATGAAGACGCATGGATCATGTTCAAAAAGTATGCCGGTATAAACGGTAGTTTTTCAAATAGTTTGACCAGTAAGGGACAAAAAATTGCTCGCGAATGCAAAGGATTACCGGTTGCAATTGCAGTAATTGCCAGAAGTTTAAAGGGCCAACAACATCGCAAGCATGAGTGGGATGCGACCTTGAAATCGTTGAAGAAGCTTGTGTCCATGCCTAATGTTGATGACGATGTGGTTGGAATTTATAAATGTTTGAAGTTTAGCTATGATTATATGAAGAATAAAAAAGCCAAGGAATTGCTCCTCTTATCTTCTGTATTCCCAGAAGATGAAATAATTTCTGTTGAAATTCTAACTAGACTTGGCATTGGAATGGGCCTTTTTGGGGAGGATTATCGCAGCTACAATGATACCCGAATCGAAGTAGTTGTTGCCAAAAATAAACTCATAGATTCTTGTTTGTTGTTCGATGTCGTTGATACCGAAAACAAAGAAAATGTCAAAATGCATGATTTAGTTCGTGATGCGGCTCAATGGATTGGGAACAAAGAGATTCGAAATGTTAATTTATCTATCAAAGAACAAAAGCTATTGGTTCAAAAAGAAATAAATATTAAATATTTATTTTGTAAAGGGAAGGACATGGATTTGTTTTCTTGTAAATTTGAGTGCTCCAAACTTGAGACTCTAATTGTTCACATAGATACTAAATTTGAATGTATCGAAGTCCCAAATTCTTTCTTTGAAAATATTTTCAAGCTTCGAGTTTTATACTTTAAAAGTATTGGCATATTGAAACCTCTATCATTACCACAATCAATTCAGTCATTGACGAATATTCGATCTTTGTTGGTTAAAGGAGTGGATTTAGGTGACATCTCTATTTTGGGAAAGCTGCAAAGTCTTGAGACTCTTGATTTGGTGTCCTGCAGAATCAATGAATTGCCATTTGAAATTACAAAATTGGGGAAATTAAATTTGTTGAACTTGGATGGTTGTGTAATTCGAAGGAATACTCCATTTGAGGTCATTGAAAAATGCTCATCACTTGAAGAGTTGTATTTCGTAGGGAGTTTTAATGGTTTTTGTCGAGAAATAGCCATACCCGAGTTGCAAAGGTATCGTATTTGTAACGACTGGGATATAATGAATTATTCACAATCAAAGTATTTGAGTTTTTTTGCTAGTGATGATGCATCTGTTTTTTCAGAAGCAACGTTCAAGTATTTCATGCGAACAACAGAGTTTCTTCGACTAATAGGAATTAAGAGGGGATGGAGAAATCTCATGCCTGAAATTGTTCCTATAGGTCAAGGTATGGATGATCTTGTTGAGCTTCGCTTGAGTTGTATTTCACAGTTACAGTGTCTCATAGACTCTATTGGTTCTCAAGTACCAAGTCTTTTGTCCAAGTTGGTTGTACTAGAATTGGATAATATGGAAAATTTAGAAGAACTATTTAATGGTTCCTTATCCTTTGACTCTTTGAAGAATTTAGAGATGTTATCGATGAAGCAGTGTAAAAAATTTCAAAGATTTTTTAATTGCAAGCTAAATCTATGCAATTTGAAGACCTTGATACTAAAACAATGTCCAATGTTGGTTTCCCTATTTCCATTGATGTCTCAGAATCTGGTGCAACTAGAGAAATTGGAAATAACTGATTGTGAGGAACTGAAAAACATAATAGATGTAAAAAGAGAGGAGGAATCAAGTGAAGAAATAGACGATGGTGATAATGATAACAAGAGGCATGACTCGATTTTTCCAAAACTAAAAGTTCTTGATATTGAGGGATGTCACCGATTAGAATCGATACTTCCCTTCCTCTCTTCTCAAGATTTTCCAGTACTAGAAGTTATCTCAATAAAAAGATGTGATGGGCTGAAATACATATTTAGCCAATACCAACATGTTGAACTTAAGTCACTAAAACAAATGGAGCTCTTTCAATTACCAAGTTTAATAGACATTTTTCCGAAATGCTATGATTCCATGTCTTTGCTTGTGAATGAGTCATGTTCCACTTCTAGAGATGGTTTCAAGGCACAAATACAATTGGACCCTATCAAATGCAATATCTTCTCTTGGCCTTTTATATGTTGTCGTGGTGAAAAATTTGGGAGTTCGTCAACAACTAGAATTCCATTGGTTTCTGAGGATCAACCACAGGACTACTCAATCACATCGGTAACCCTCTCACCTTTTGGGTTTATTGTGATACTTTATCTTTTTAATGTGTATTTTGTATATTATTTGATAGCTTTTATGCATATTTAGCATCCCAAACTTGAAGATTTCTATTATAAGTTGAATATGTTTGGAAGTGTTTCAAACACTTCGATGCACAAAATTTATTATAGATAATGTAAGTCTATCTTTAGGACTTATAAAAGAAAAATTTATTATAGATAATGTAAGGCTATCTTTAGGACTTATAATAGAAACGTTATAACTTATATGTTTGCATTTATATAAGTTGTATGCACACATAAGGAATGTTTAGTATGATTTTTAGTTCCTTTACATTGGGATTACATTACAGGTATCAAATTCACACAATCTTCATATATGGGAACGTGCTCAATGTCTTTCGGTACACCCACATTTCATGTGCAATATTAAAAACATTGTGCTGTTTCAAATTTTGAAGATAAAATCGGTGTTTATCCTGTCTGTTGCTCCAAGAATGTTGGAAACTTTGACAATTACAAATTGTGAGGAATTGAAGCACATAGTGATAGACACCGAAGATCATGACAGTAGTGGCAATAATTGGGGTAATGTCTTCCCTACATTGAAAAGGCTCCACGTTCAAAAGTGCATGCAATTGGAATACATATTTGGACACTACACTAATGTCCATCAAAATCACACTGAGATTCACCTTCATCTTCCGGCATTGCAATATCTCAATTTTTGCAATCTGCCAAGTTTAGTCGCTATGTGTCCCAAACTATATCGCCCAACATTTCCATCTTTGAAAGAACTTGAACTAAAAAAATGCTCCCAAGTTGATATCAAATCTATCGGTGATTTCATTATTCATTCGGTTTCAAAATCTCAAGACAGTACAATCATGAAGGTATCCCTTTTTTCTTATATATTTTTTGTTTGCCAAATTAATCAATGATTTCAATCTTACTCGAAAAATGTTATTGGATTTCAATTGATAACTACTTAGTGGAAAAAACTTGAAATGAGAATGTCACATTTGTTTTAATAGAATCAATGTTTGTGGGGTGTTGGTGAATCGTGTTAAGATAGTAGTTCCAAGCAAGATCTAAGTCTTACAAGTGCTTGTTTTTTTTTTTTGTAGTGTCTTGATACTGTAGAATGTATCTCTAGGATATAGATTGTGGCATAATATGTCCCTGTATTCTATGGTTATGTCAATTATTCTTGTCACATTTTTTATTGTAATTGATTAGAATATTTTTTGCATTTCAGGATTTATATATCTCATTTTCTATTTTGAAAACAAATTATAACATAATCACTCAATAGCCTCACTTCAAGATGTTCTGAAGGCTTTGATGAAAATGTTTATTTCTTCAACTTCTGTCTCTGTTTAACTATTTTATGAAAATGTTTATATTTCTATTTTAATAATGAATATACATTTTTTTACAACATTTCATAAAAAAATAATGGAACCAAGAAAATATCTAACTAACTTGACAAATCATTTTCAGTGTATAATTTTTTTATAAAATGGAAGTTTAATTTCCTGTAATTTAAGAATATAATTTTAAACGAGATCTTATTTAGTTTTAAAAATGTCTTTTTTATTGAATTTTAGAAATGTTATTATGATACAACTAATTTATTTTGTGTACATATTTGTAGGAATTGAGCGTGAAACATTTTATTCCTTTGGAAAGTCTCAGGGTAGATAACTCCAAAGCAGAAAATTTATTTTGTCTCAATGAAATGGATGGACAACCAATGAACTTAGGGTTGCAAAAGATTCAGTTATTTGATATGCATGATATGAAGTACCTTTTTGGGGGACCCAAAAGTTCTTTTGTCCTAAAAAACCTTACAAAGATAATGATCGTGCGATGTGAAATATTGGAAGTAGTTTTCTCCACTTCTATTTTAGGATGCCTATCACAACTGATTTATCTAACAATAAAAGAATGCAAAGAGTTGAAGCATATCTTTAAAGATGACTTGCATAATGAAAACATGTCGAATTCTTTGACCTCAAGGACAATGTTCCCAAAGCTAAAAGTACTCATCATAATAAAGTGCTACAAGTTGAAATATGTCTTTCCAGTCTCCATAAGTAAAGAGTTTCCTGAGCTAGTGGTGCTAATGATAAAAGAAGCAGATGAGCTGGAGGAAATATTCAAATGTGAAGGAGATCAGAAAGTTGAGATTCCAAAACTAAAATTTGTAGTATTAAACAACCTACCAAGCCTCTTCTTCTCCCAAAGAATTCAATTTCAGAAGGCAGAAACTCGTTTTATACAAAATTGTCAAAAACTCTCTTTGACTTCTACTCCCCAAGCGAGGCGGGATATGTCATTGGTTTTCTCGTTTATACCAGGTACACACTATACCCAATATTTTTTAAAACCATTATTACATGTTGGTTTTAATTAACTACATATCATGTCGTATTTATAAAATATTTTGATAATTGTGTTTATTTCTTGTAATTCTTCGAATTTATAAATGTGTGTATAGACAGTAGCACACTACCACAAAGTTCTTTACAATAGAAAAAAAATGTATATAATTTTTTATCTGAATACATACTTTCTCAAGTTGACCGAGATGTAGAGAATTTGAGTTTTACAAATATATATATGTGTGTCTGAGTGTGTGTGATTTTAATTGTTTATGTGAAATATACTTACTTGATTAATGATCGACTTTCTAGCTACATTTATCAAAAATTTCTTCAGGATTTATTTTTTAACTTTTTCCCTCGGCATTTCTTACCAAGTACTAGGAGTCCCTTTGCATTTCTTACTAAGTACTAATAGAGAATATATACGTCTCTCTAGGTATTGCTTTTTCAAAAAATATTACGACATTGTCAAAGATCTCATATAGTCATTTGTTTTATTTTTACCAACCATTTATATGTCTTTTAATATTTAAAAAATTAAAGTAGTTGGTTGAAGAATATAACAAATTATCTAAAGTAGAAATGTACATGAATAATTGTTTTTTAAAATGCAAGAGCACATAGAGTTACCTATATACTTATAGAAGCTCTATGAAAGTGGTAAAATTTTAATTATTAGGCATAGACAGATAAATAATTGTACATCTAGTTAACATTTTGGTTTTATTGTTATGCTTATGAGTTTTTTTTTTTTTTTTCTGAGGAAATGTTATGCTTATGAGTTACTATCTAATAATATTTTGCTATAGATGAAGAAACAAAGCATTACCTTTGGATTCAACTTTCACAAACAGGAGAATGGCTCAGAGATCAAACCACTAAAGAAGTTGAAGCGGCATCACAGGTCAATACCATTCTATTTACTTAAGCTACTCACTCCTGAATACAATCACCATGACAATGTCTTTGAATCAAACATCCTTTTTTTGTGTGCAGATACAAATGAAACAAACACCAGAGGCAGAGCATGAATTTGTTGAAAATGTTCCGGATTTAGAGATACCATCAGTAGCAATATTACCAACAAATTCAAAAGTAATTTGCAGGCCATATCAAATTTCTTCTCCATAAAACTCATTCAAAAGTCTACGACTTGGTAAAGAATGTTATTAATACTTTCATATCAGTAATGCATCTGTTCTTAATACAGGAGTTGGTGAATGAAGAATCAACGAATCAACAGTGTTTGATGAACCAACAACATCCACTTGGAGAAATTGATACTACCACCAAACCTTCTCAAGGAAATAATGTAAATATAGTATCACCTTATTGTGCATATATAAAGCTAAAAAGAAATAGATTTTATTTCAAGTACTTGTTAAAAATACACTACAGCTTATTTACATTTTCCTGCTACACAGTGTTTTAAAGAAACAGAGGACCAAAATATTCAAGAAGGTTATACGCCAGAAAAAACTGTTGCAGAAACTATGTCTACCATTTCAGAAACAAGAAATGGGCCACCTACACAATACATTTCTCCTAAACAAAAGGCATATCCCCTATTTTGCATGTTTTCTTTGACTTTTTAATGTAGGAATTGAATTATACTACCAACTTAAACTTCCTTTTAATTTTTATGCAGTGTGTTGAAGAAGGAACTGCATTAACAAATGCCAACACAATAACACCCTCAACTCATTTAGAATTAGTCACTTCATCAAAGGTGAGTGAATAGTATGTAACCAAATTTTCAAACATGTTCTATTGGTTTTCAAAAATTGTTAATATAGTGAGGCTAACCGTATAAAAGTTAATATTTTGGATATGTTGATATAATTTGTTTATTTGAATATGTGTAGGAACAAGATGTTGATGTTAGAGACTCTTCGGGAACTACCAAGACTAATGATGATCAAGGTAAAGACTCTTTGGATAAATTTTATTTTCTTATGTTACCTCATCACCCTTTTGATTTTTGAAGTTGAACTCTCTCCACTTCCACCTTTTGTTCAGTTTCTGTAAATGATGCTGCTGTTGGGAAAGTAACCTCAGCTATTGAAGAACAGTTTCCTAAGGATGATGAATTTAGAGTTTCAAAATCTAAGCCCTCTCCAAGCAATAGCATTCCTTTGCCTCTTGCATTTCAGACTCCTTCCATGCCTTCTAAAGGTATTTACTCCCTTAGTTTTATTTTTAGTATTTTGTTTTAGTTCTTTGGAGAGTCTTAACTAGTTTTTTCTTCTCTATTAGGGAACTCTTCTCAAATAGTGAAAGATTTAAGTTCTCCTTCTCTTGTCAGACGGGAGCTTGAGGAACTGGTCTCCAAGAAGCATTTGGATTCCAAGAACTTGTCTTTGTTGACCGACTTTCTTGTTAAGCATCCTTCAGTTCTTTTAAGGACACTTCACTTAGTAACCGATACAAGGGTTATGCATACAATTGCCTAGCTGAGCTATTGAAATTCCTCCTAACCAATAGCGTGTTGGATGTGTTAGGCTCAAGCCAAAATGAATTTGTTGAGTTATTACAAGATGTGCGCAGATGTGCTTTTGATAAGGATTGGTTGGATGGTGTCGAAAAGCGTGCTTTGACCTCATCTGAAGCTGTTTTGGAGAGTATCATTCATAAGGAGGCAGAAATTTTAGAAACTAAGGCTGCTTTAAGTGCCCCTCTTGGCTATTAGAATATTTTTTCCTTTCATTCTCTTACGTTCTGTATGCTGAGGAAAATATTGATTGCATTTACCGAATTGATGAATTGAGTGGATCAATCATGCTTGGTAATGTGTGGCCTCTAAAGCTCATATAACCTTTCATGATATTTGATGTGTGTGGTGTGAAACTTGTTAGAATTAGCCATAACGAACACTTCAGAACTTGCTTACCTGTTTTCATGAATATATGATGTTGTTTATGTGAAAAACATATTGACAATAATTTCTTTCTTTAACTTTGTCTGATTTGTGCCTAGTGCAATCTGTTTCTAATTTTTTATCTCAAAACTTTGGATCAATGGGCCAAGTAAAAACATTTTTGTTAATTGGTAACCATGCAACTGACTTAGGGTGATATGTTGAATGTGATTAGGTTGACGGTATTTTTGAAAAATGGAAAATGAAAATAACATGATCTTCCAATAATATATAGAATCCTCCAGAAACAAATCTTGAATGCTCAAGGAAACACAAAGCAGATACATGTTATAACACAATATTGTTTATTACCAAAAATAATAGAATAAGTAATAATGAGGATGACTGGTTTTTATGGTTTGTGTCCCATATTTGCAGCACATTTTGATGCTAATAACAGTGGCTGCTTCTTGAGGTAGTAATAGGATTAATTGGTTTTTTAGTGAAGGAATGCCGAGAAGTATTGTGATGTTAGATGTTATAATTTTTGCTTTGCCTTCATTGTAATACATCAAATTTTGGAGATTGTATCTCTTTATGGGTGTGTTTGTAATACATGTGCACATCTTGTGCATATCATTAATATATTTCATTTTGTTTTGTAAAATAAGAAAGGATACATAAACTTTTAATTTCTATAAAATTTTAATTTTTTTTTTAGTTTTTAATTTTTTTTTTAATCTTTAGTCTCTTAAAAATTTCATTTTTATTTTTGATCCCTGATTTTAAACTAATTAATGTGTCTCATTTAAATTTCTGAAAGTTTTTTACCGTAATGTTTAAGCATAATAAGAAATTTCCATATGAAATTTAAAATTTTTAACAACTAAGAAATTAAATATGAATTTTTAAACGTTAAAAGCTTAAAAATTCATATTCAATTCATCATTTGTTAAAAGATTATGAATTTTTGTTATTTTATCTCCTTACTGATTGTAATTCTAATTTATTAATGTCAGTAAATTAAATTTAAATTTTTAATTTATTTTTATTAACTAATTCCTTTGAAACATACAATAAAATATAATTTGATTTTATTAATTCTATTAAAACATACAACAAATAGTTATTTTGCTCTAAAATATTCAATAAACTTTCAACAGAAGCCATAATGAGTTTCTTAACATTTATTGTGATAAATGGCAAACTAATTTCATAAAGAACGATACTCATCTTCCTAAATAAAATATCTGATAAATACTCCAAAAATAACTTTCTTCCATGCTTCCAAGGGAGCTTGCACTAGAGATTTTACGGGACAAATTCCCTACATCATAAACTATATTATCAAAAATATCACAAACAAGATAACTGAGCCGAGTGATGTAAAAAAAAGCAAAGCATCACACCATTTACAAAAGCACAATTATGCTTTTTTGTGGGAGTTTGATATCATGATGACACAGAATGAACATGGACGGTCCTCTCCAGATCTGATCGAGCAGCCTTTTCTTTTTCTATTTCTTAGAAGAAGAAAAAAACAAAGTGCTTGATTCAGGAACTTGAAAAAACAATATTCCCCATAGTTCTAATAAGATGGATGGAATTTAACATTGTTACTAGAAATACCATATCCCATCAATTTTTTGTTTTCGTTTTCATACATTGTTTTAAATTTTAATTTCATAGCTTTCTCAAATATTCTACATAGGTCACTAACATATGTTCTATCACAAGCACCCACATCATGTCTTGAAAGGTACTTGAAAAAGCAAGTTGACTTTTTTTGTTAAAATTTTTCGGAAAAAATCATGCAACATGAAAGCAAATATGTTTCTTTAGTCGGTTCATTCAATGACCAAAGTAATATAATAATTGAAAGATAAGAGCAATTTAATGGAGGAAGTTACTGAAGTTTTCATATAATATTGATGTCACTTAATGGTGTAAGTTTGAAGCCAAAAACAGAAACTTTACATGCAGATGCAGAAACTTTCGACGGCGTGACACATTATTTTCTTTGGTCCTTGTCACCATTTTGCTTGGAGCAAATCATATATTCATACATCATTAATAATTTTCCCAAAATTTATTTCTTGAAAAAAAGATATAAAAAAAAAAGTTTCGGAATTATTGGCTATTTCTGTGACCATATCCACTTTTTGCAATTTTTTTGTCATATTATATCCTTTGCTCCAAAAATATTATTGGAGATTTATGTTGAATTAGCTCAATTTTCACACTTGTTTCGAAATTCATTCAATCTCTTAAAAAAATATTTCAACAGAGAGAAAAAAAGAAAGAGAACATTGTGAATGCTAAAAGAAAAAACGATATATTAATAAACAAAATCAAAGGAAATCTATTGGAAGTTATATAACAACCTATCAAAAATATGTATATGTATCACTTTGTAAATCTTGGACACCCCTTTGCTACCCATGTAACTTAGGAAATTTGACGGTCTAAATTAATAATTTCACTTATATGTAATTCACTATATTATATATTATTTTTGTTCAACCAATATAAGCTATAAGCTAGTTGCGTCACTTTATGCTCTTTATATGGTAACCATCATACATGATCAACATCGATCTCATCAACTGATTTCTAAAGGGACGAATCAAACTCTTATTCCTCTTTGGCTTCCATCAAGTGGAACTGGGTTTCTCCTCAACATATTTAGGAGAATGTCTACAATAATCAAGACATAACGTAGGAAAATGTTCAGAGACCAAAGTCTACTCATGCATAATAACATATCATTAATTTATTAATAATATAATTTATCAACATACTAAGCAACAACTTCAATAATGTAAAAGAGTCAAATATCTAGAAATCGTTCTGGTGTGATGCATATTGGATTCGTAGAGAATATCATATAAGTATGCAAGAGAAGTAGCCCCACGTGTGTATCATCTACATAAGTCGAAGTCTCGGAAACACTCTAGGTAGAAAACACTGGCAGCAAATACACTTTTGTCGCTGAAAAGGGTGCAACCAACTAGAAAATTTTGAAACGCCCTCACAACCATCTTTTAAAGTTGGTCACAACAACACTGATTGTATACATCAAGTAGCCAACTAAATCGAACTTATGTTGTCAGCGTGACATTAAATTCAACATGACTAGGGGCTTCAGTAACTCCAAGCAATTTGACTAATACCTATACAGCCACATCTTTGTCAAATATTATGACAGTAAAGAATCCTCGTGTGATCAGTGACCAAACATCATCAAGCGTGATCGTCATCTCTCCAATCGGAAGATGGAAGTTGTTGATGTATTCCACCTAATGACTTATAAGCAAAAAAATTATCTCAAATTTTGATCACTAATATAGGCAAAATTAACTATTTTTTGATTTGTTTAACACTAGTATTCCTAATATATCCTTACTTTAATAAAAAAAATATTTAATATTAATAATTGATTGTTCAACATTCAAATAGACAATTTAATAAATTTGAATTAGATTTTATATAAGGAGGTAGTGTTGGGTGAGATCACTCCCCAAGTAGAACCCACCAATTTTTTATTATTATTATTATTATTATTATTATTATTATTATTATTATTATTATTATTATTATTATTATTATTATTATTATTATTATTATTATTATTATTATTATTGAAAAAAAAAAAAGGAGAATACATGGTATTTCTGGACTAGGTCCATGTGAAGGAAATAAAAGAGATTTTAAATCCTATTTTAGATGTGAAGAAAGAAGGCAGCTGTAACAAGCCACAAAAGGGAGAAGAGAAAGAAAAGTTTGGTTCTGGTGGTGGTAACAGGTGTGTAGCAAACTTGCTTCGTTTGATCTATAAATTTAGCAAGTTATTTCTACCACTGAGTTTGTTATTTTAATATACAGTATGAATAGTTTTACCTTCTCTAAGAGTTACTTTGACATACCCACTTTAGTGAAAGGTTGTTATTGTTTATTGATGTTCCCTAATTGTTATTAGGAAGGTTGTGGTGTACCCATTAATTATTATAGGGGAAGTTTTACTGGATTAGGTCCCGTGGTTTTTATTCTCTCAATTTGAGAGAAGTTTTCCACGTTAAAAAATTGTGTGTTTCATATTTAATTTTCTGCCAATTATTATTGTACTTTTTGTTTAGCCATTTATCTGCACAGGTGAGGGAAAAAAAAATATTTTGCATTATTGAGATAGTTATATCTAGTTTTTTTTCCAACAAAGTGGTATCTAGAGCTCGGTTGATTTGATTTGTGCATGTAAATGGAGGAGGAAAATAAAGATCTGAATATGATTAAACTCAACTATTCTAATTACACATTTTGGAAGACTCTCATGAAAGATATGTTATACAGTAAAAATTTATATGATCCTATTGAGGGTAACACTGCTAAACCGTAGATAAATCTTACGCTGACTGGAAGAAGATGAATAGAAAGGCAGTGGCGTTGATCAGGAAGTGGTTGGATCTGAGTGTATATCCACATATTGAAACTGAAATAGATGCTAACAAGATGTGGAAAAAATTTAAAAAGTTGTATGAACAAAAGAATGTGCAAAATAAAGCATTCTGGATTGGGAAGCTGGTGAATATGAAATACAAAGATGGGGATTCAATGGCAGAGCATATGAGCATATGAGCATTTTTCATAATACAGTGAATCAGTTGACAACCGCAGAAATTAAATTAGATAATGAGTTGCAAGTGTTGTTATTGTTGAGTTCCTTGCTTGATAATTGGGAAGTCCTTGTTGTGACATTGACCAATTCAACTCCAAGTGGAAAAATGAAAATGTCAACAGTTAAAGAGAGCATGTTGAATGAACAAGCTCGAAGAAAGGAACGTGGTTTGATTGGTTCTTCCTCAAAGTCAGAAGCATTAGTTACAGAGTCACGAGGGAGATGTCAAACTAGAAACTTCCATAGACGCGACATCTCTAAAAGTCGTAGCAAGTCAAGAAGCAAGTCGAGGAGTAGAAAAGAAGTGGTATGCTATCATTGTGGCAAAGCAGGTCAAATAAAAAGAAATTGTTGGTTCCTTAAGAGAGATCAATCAAGGGAAAGAGATGAAGACAAAGAAAAGAAAAATGATAAAGTTACAACACCAGTTGCATCTGTTAGTAATGTCTACATTGTTTGTGATGATAATTCTATAAACCTTGCATGTCAGGATTCAACTTGGATTATTGATTCGAGTGACTCATATCATGTTACTCTTAGGCGTGATTTCTTCTCATGTTACAGTGCTGGTGATTTTGGCATAGTAAAAATGGGAAATAAAGGCGTATGTAAAATTATCGGTATGGGAGATGTTTGGGTTGAAACTGGGATTGGTTGCAAGCTTCAATTGAAGAATGTTATATGTTCCTGATATTCGTCTCAATTTGATTTCCGTGAAAGCCTTGGATATTGATGGTTATCACACTTATTTTGGTGGTGGTGGTGTATGCAAAATCACAAAAGAGTCCCTAGTGGTTGCAAATGAGCAAAGTTCCATTTCTATCTATAGGATGCCTACGAAGCAATGCAAGGAAGAAGTGAATGCAATTGAAGACGCATCTTCTGATTTATGACATATACGCCTCGGTCACTTGAGTGAGAAAGGACTCAACATACTTGCGAAGAAAAATTTTCTTCCTGTTAAAGGTATGTCTCTAAAAACTTGCACTCATTGTTTTGCTGGAAAACAACAGAGTTTCTTTTCATAACAATGGTCCTCATAGGAGGCAAAATATTCTTGATTTAGTTCATACTGATGTTTGTATGATGGATAGTAAATCTCTTGGTGGTGCATCATATTTTGTTACTTTTATTGACGACCACTCTAGAAAAGTGTGGGTCTTTCCTTTGAAATATAAAGACCAGGTATTTGGAGTCTTCAAGCATTTTCATGCAAGTGTTGAAAGAGAAAAGGGAAGGAAATTAAAATGTGTTCGATCAGATAACGGTGGGGAATACAGAGGTCCTCTTGATAGTAAATCCAAACAGTGTATATTCGTCGGTTATGGTGATGAAGAATTTGGTTATAGATTGTGGGATCCGGTTGACAAGAAAATTATCAGAAGCTGAGATGTGATATTTCTTGAAGACCAGACTATTGAAGATTTTGATAAAGCTGAAAAATAGAAACCAAATTTTAGAAGTTACATTGATGTTGTGTGTATGCCCCTTGCAGAAACCTTTGTATATGGGGGAGATATATAGGTAGAGGATGATAATGTAATTGATGATCATGTACCTCACCATGATGAGCAGGTTCCAGTTGAGCCACCGGTTGAGTTTGAGTTTAAAATATCTACTAGAGAACGTCAACCTTCTCAAAGATATCCTCTACATGAGTATGCGATGATCACTGATAGTGGAGAGCCAGAGTATTATCAAGAAGCTATTACAAATGTTGATAAAGAAAAGTGGTTGAATGTCATGCAAGAAGAGATGAATTCCTTGCATGAGAATAACACATTTGATTTAGTAAAGTTCCCTAATAGCAGAAAAGCACTCAAGAACAAATGGATATACAAGATAAAGATAGAAGTGAATAGTTCTCAACCAAGATACAAATTAAGATTGGTTGTGAAAGATTTTAATCAGAGAAAAGGTATTGACTTTGATTAAATTTGTTCACCTATGGTGAAGATGTCCTCTATCCGAGTTGTGTTTGGGTTAGCAGCTAGTTTGAACCTAGAAGTAGAACAACTTGATGTGAAAACTACATTCCTTCATGGTGATTTGGAGGAAGAGATCTATATGGAGCAATTAGAGGGTTTCGAATTCAAGGTAAAAAGCAGCTTGTGTGTAAATTGAAGAAAAGCTTGTATGGGCTCAAGCAAGCACATGGACAATTGTACAAGAAATTTGATTCTTTCATGAAGA
Organism: Cicer echinospermum; assembly: GCA_002896215.2. Lineage (NCBI taxonomy): Eukaryota > Viridiplantae > Streptophyta > Magnoliopsida > Fabales > Fabaceae > Cicer > Cicer echinospermum. The sequence goes on from PGTU02000006.1 coordinate 4,299,161, forward strand.
AACATGGGTACAGTAAAACTACTTTTGGCCATTGTGTGTTTGTCAAGAAATTTGCTGATGGTGATTATATTATTCTCTTGTTATATGTGGATGACATGTTGATTGTTGGTCACGACACTAAGAAGATTCAACATTTAAAGAAAGATTTGAACATGTCTTTTGCAATGAAAGACTTGGGTCCTGCAAAGAAAATTATGGGCATGAGAATTACTCGTGACAGAAAGAATAATAAATTGTGATTGTCTTAACACAATTACATTGAGAAAGTTTTAGAGAGATTCAACATGAGCAATTGCAAACTTGTTAGTACTCCACTTGCTACTCATTTTAAATTGAATTCTGATCAATGTCCTATAAGTGAGAAAGACATAGAAGAGATGGAGAAGGTTCTTTATGCATCCGCAGTTGGTAATTTGATGTATGATATGATATGCGCAAGGTTAGATATGGCTCATGCAATTGGGGTTGTTAGTCGATTTCTCTCTAATCCTGGTAAAGATCATTAGAAAGCAGTGAAGTGGATTCTCAGATACCTTAGAGGCACTTCCAAAGTGTGTTTATGCTATGGAGGTGGTGAACTTGTGTTGGATGGCTACACAAATGCAAATATGACAGGTGATCTTGATTCTAGAAAATCTACTTCTGGGTATATGATGATGTTTGCAGGGGGAGTTGTGTCTTGGCAATCAAGGTTACAAAAGTGTGTTGCTTTATCCACTACTGAAGTTGAGTACATTGCAGCAACTGAAGCTTCCAAAGAACTCTTATGGATGAAAAAATTCCTACATGAATTAGGCCTCAAGCAAGACAAGTTTGTGTTATTTTGTGACAGTTAGAGTGCGATCCATCTCAGCAAGAATCCGACTTTTCATGCAAAGTCGAAGCATATTGAAGTGTGGTATCATTGGTTACGAGATGCATTGGAAATGAAGTCATTTTTAATTGAGAAGATTCATACTGATGAGAATGGTTCATATATGATGACAAAAACATTGCTTGTGTCGAAGATGATATATTGTAGAAAGAAGACCTACATGGTTGAGTAGAACCTTCTCACTTGAGTCGTGAGGGATAGATTTGTTGGGTGGGCTCACTCCCCAAGTGGAATCCACCAAATTTTTTTAATATCATTATTATTAGTATTAATATTGTTATTATTGAAAGAAAAAAATGAAAAAAAATGAGAATATATGGTATTATTGAGCTAGGCCCATGTGAAGGAAATAAAAGAGATTTGAAATCCTTATTTTAGATGTGAATAAAGAAGACAGCCGTAACAAACCACAAAAGGATATAGTTTTACTTTTCTGGGAGTTACTTTGACATATCCACTTTAGTTGAATATTGTTATAAGATTCTTATTGTTTATTGATGTTCTCTACTTGTTATTATGAAAACTACTCATTAATTATTATAGTGGAGGTTTTCATGGACTAGGTGGGTTTTTATTCTCTCAATCTGAGAGAAGTTTTCCACGTTAAAAAATTGTGTCTGTCTCATATTTAATTTTCTGTCAATTATTATTGCTATTGGAATTGTATTTTCTGTTTGGCGATTTATGCACAGGTGAAAAAAAACTCGCATTATTGAAATAATTATCTCCGATTTTTTTCCAACAAGTAACAATGGAGCTGTTGTTGATCGGTGAAATGGTCGAATCTATGGACGCGAAAATTTACTCTCTCCCAAATCAATTGCAATTGAAGGAAGGTATTCTTCATTACTGTGTATTCTTCGTTCTTCAATAACACAATTGGATTGAATCATAGTTAGGATCGTCTCATACATCGAAGAAGTCTCGTTTTAAATTAAAAACTAGATGTTAACCTGCGTGTTGCGCGGTATATTTTTTATTTATTTAATTTAAATGGATTTAAAAATAATAATATAATTTTTATGTCTCAATTTAGTATTTATATCAATAATATATATATATATATATACAAATTGTACTGATATAATTCATAGAAGAGAAGTACCGATTTAGACGAATGACTTGAATAAATAAAGTAACGTATTAATAGTGAGATTGATGAATATGTCAAATGTTGAAATAATGTATTTGATAATTGAAATTAAAAGATAGACTCAATTGATATACAATTGAGTTACAAAATATATTACTTTATTGCTGAAACTAAAAATGATTAAAGTGAAATAGTTGGAAATACATTCATCTTGTACTTTACTTTATTACGTTTTTGTTGTCTTACTCGATCATTTTAATCATTCATCTTTGTAGTAATTGTGATTTTTTATATTTTAAATCGGATATATTAGAATTTTAATTTACAAACATTCAAATTGTTATTAACATTAATAGAGTAATCATAATGATTAACATTTTGGTTTCAAAATCGAAATCCAAAATTTATAACAATTACAAAATATTAATCGTCAAACAATTATAAATATACATAAAATACAAATAATTGCAAATGAAGTACTTTAATTTCATGTCAATTAACACTATAAAACAATAAATTTAATTTAAATAATTTTAGTAAAATAAAGCTGATCAAAATTCAAAAGACATGACTTTGTCCATCGTTTCTAAATATTTATATATTATATATATTTATCAATATTCAAAATTGAAAATCAAATATAAAATATTTTATTCTCTCACTAGATCATTTTAATCACTGATCTGTGTGGTAATTGTGATTTTTTTTTAAAATCAGATATATTTAGAATTTTTAATTTACAAACATTCAAACTATTATTAATATTAATAGAGTAATTATAATCATTAATATTTTGGTTTCAAAACTGAAATTCAAAATTTATAACAATTCAGTTACAAAATATTAATTGTCAAACAATTATACAAAAAATATAAAAAATTGCAAATAAATTACTTTAATTTTATGCCAATTAACACTGTAAAACAATAAATCAAATTTAATTAATTTCAATAAAATAAAACTAATAAAAATTCAAAGAGTCGTGACTTTGTCCATCATTTCTAAATATATTATATACTATATATTTACCAATATTCAAAGTAGAAAATCAAATACAAATATTTTTTTATTCTCTCACTCGATCATTTTTATCATCAATTTTTGTGATAATTGTGAATTTTTTTATTTTATATTGGATATATTAAAATTTTAATTTACAAAAATTCAAACTATTATTAATAGTAATAGAGTAATCATAATGATTAATATTTTGGTTTCAAAACCAAAAATTCAAAATTTATAACAATTCGGTTACAAAATATTATTATTTTTCAAACAATTACATCAAATACAAATAATTGCAAATGAATACTTTAATTTCATGTCAATTAACACCATAAAATAATAAATTAAATTTAATTAATTTCAATAAAATAAAACTGATCAAGATTCAAATAGACATGCTTTTTTGCCAATAATTTATAAATATTTATATATACTATTCAAACTATAATATTTATATATACTATTTCTATTTGTAATATTTATATATACTATTTATAATATTTATATTTGTTCTCTGACTTGATCATTTTACTCACCGATCTTTGTGGTAATTGTGAATTTATTTACTTTAAATCGAATATATTAGAATTTAATTTACAAACATTCAAACTATTATTAATATTAATTGAGTAATCATAATCATTAATATTTTGATTTCTAAACCGAAATCTAAATTTATAAAAATTCAGTTACAAACTATTAATTGTTAAACAATTACAAGTATATATCAAATACAAATAATTGCAAATGAATTACTTTAATTTCATATCAATTAACACTATTAAACAACAAATTAAATGTAATTAGTTTCAGTAAAATAAAACTGACCAAAATTCAATGAGAAATGACACTATAATACAAATATTATTTGTTCTCTCACTCGATCATTTTACTCATCGATCTTTGTGGTAATTATGAATTTTTTTACTTTAAATCGGATATATTAGAATTTTAATTTAAAAACTTTCAAACTATTATTAATATTAATTGAGTAATCTTAATCATTAATATTTTGATTTCTAAACCAAAATCTAAAATTTATCACAATTCAATTACAAACTATTAATGGTTAAACAATTACAAGTATACATCAAATACAAATAATTGCAAATGAATTTCTTTAATTTCATATCAATTAACACTATAAAATAAAAAATTAAATGTAATTAGTTTTCAGTAAAATAAAACTGATCAAAATTCAAAGAGAAATGACTTTGTCCATCATTTCTAAATATTTATATATTATATATATTTACCATATTCAAAGTAGAAAATCAAATACAAATATTTTTTGTTCTCACACTTGATCATTTTAATAATCGATCTTTGTGGTAATTGTGTGATATTTTTTTAACTTTAAATCGGATATATTAGAATTTTAATTTACAAACATTCAAACTATTATTAATATTAATATAGTAATCATAACCATTAACATTTTGATTCAAAATTGAAATTTAAAATTTATAACAATTCGGTTTACAAGATATTAATTGTCAAACAATTATAAGTATACATCAAATATAAATAATTGCAAATAAATTACTTTAATTTCATGTCAATTAACACTATAAAACAACAAATTAAAATTTAAATTAGTTTCAGTAAAATAAAACTGACTAAAATAAAAGAGACATGATTTTGTCCATCATTTCTAAATATTTATATATATTATATATATTTACCAATATTCAAAGTAAAAGTCAAATATAAATATTTAAATATATAAAATAGATGAAAATTAAAGTCATTCATTTGTAATTATTTGTATACTTATAATTTGTTTGACAATTAATATTTGTAACCAAAATATTAATGATTATGAATTCATCAACCAATGTTAATAATAGTTTGAATGTTTGTAAATTAAAATTCTAATATATCCGATTTAAAATTAAAAAAATTCACAATTACCACAAAGATCGATGATTAAAATGATCAAAGTCCTTAACTTTAACATTTGAAAAATTTCTACAATACATGCAGATTTGTGTTATGAAATTTAAAATGATCTAATTTACTCAATCCAATTCAATGTCAGACATCTTTTAAACATGTTTCATGTAACGCCTAGTTACGTGAGTATAAAACTGAGGTAATAATGGAAATTTTTTCAAAATTATATAAGAAAAGAATAAGGTACTGTAATAAATAATGAATTGTTCGAAAGAAGTAATGTTATGAAATCTCAAATTAAATCCTTACAACTGAAAATTCTTTAATATTTAAAATATCCAAAACTGGGCAATTAATATCTAATCCCGAACTAAAGTACGATGTAGACACTATGTCTACTTATTCTTGATCTACCAACCTAATTGAAGGAAGTCACTCTTCCCAAGGGAGGCAGGACTTCTCGACTCTCGACATCCCCAACGGTCTCAGTATCTGAAAACAACACTTTAATGAGATACTCTAATCCCAGTGAATAATACACACAATTTTAAAACAAGTATTGTTCTCAGCCGGAGCGGTAACCGGAAAAAGTCAATCATGGCACCCGCCTTTATCCAAAAATATTCTTTAGAACTATTAATGATATAACTAAGATTTCTCTATAATAACCAACTACTTCCAATAATTAATAAAAACTCATCAATTAAATAAACGATAATCCACATCTATCATAATCAGATAGTTCCAATATACACATTTACTCTGCAGAAAATAATCAATCAATTCAATGATGGAGACATACTACTTATGCAAAGTGAGTATTATCTAATCATGTGGAGCACCAGCTCATCCAGTGTTGGGTACAAGACCCATCTGTGTGGAGTTTAAACCTCATCTCTTTGTGAAGTTTAATACTCATTCATGTGGAGTTTAAACCTCATCTCTTTGTGAAGTTTAATACTCATTCATGTGGAGTTTAAACCTCATCTCTTTGTGAAGTTTAATACTCATCCATGTGGAGTTTAAACCTCATCTCTTTGTGAAGTTTAAACTCATCCCGTGAAGTTTAAACCTCATCTCTTTGTGAAGTTTAATACTCATCCATGTGGAGTTTAAACCTCATCTCTTTGTGAAGTTAATACTCATCCATGTGGAGTTTAAACTCATCTCTTTGTGAAGTTTAAAACTCATCCCGTGGAGCTTAAATCCATCTCTTTGTGAAGTTTAATACTCATCCATGTGGAGTTAAACCTCATCTCTTTGTGAAGTTTTAATACTCATCCCATATGTGGGGTCCAAGACCCATCCGTGTGGAGTTTAAACCTCATCTCTTTGTGAGTTTAATACTCATCCAGGTGGAGTTAAAACCTCATCTCTTTGTGAAGTTTAATACTCATCTATAGGTGGAGTTTAAACCTCATCTCTTTGTGAAGTTTAAAACTCCTCCCGTGGAGTTTAAACCTCATCTCTTTGTGAAGTTTAATACTCATCTATAGGTGGAATTTAAACCTCATCTCTTTGTGAAGTTTAATACTCATCCATATGTGGGGTCCAAAATCCATCCATGTGGAGTTTAAACCTCATCTCTTTGTGAAGTTTAATACTCATCCAGGTGAAGTTTAAACCTCATCTCTTTGTGAAGTTTAAAACTCATCAATAGGTTGGTACAAGACCCATCTCCAGCACACACAGTCAAAATCATTCATAATTTTAACAATCATATTCGCAAACTCATATTCATGACATAATATTTCATTTGAATATATAATAACAATGATCATTCAAGAAAATATAATAAAACAATCTTTTTCAAATAATATATATCTCTCAAACACATGCAATCCAAATAATTCATATTTCAACAACTATATTTGAAAAATCATATTTATAATCTACTATTTCATTTGAATATATGATAATAATGATCATTCAAGAAAAATATAATAACGCAGTCTTGTTAAAGGATATATATCTATCGAACACATACAATCCAAATAATTCATATTTTAACAATTATATTCTTAAAATCATATTTATAATATGATATTTCATTTGAAATATATAATAACAACAATCATTCAAGAAAGTATAGTAAAACAATCTTTTTAAAGAATATATATTGAAACAATCATCAAAACGGTAATTTAATAACAATAATAAATAAATTAATTTATAATCTATTATTACAATTCATAAAATCTCAATTTTAATAGAGTTAGGTTCTCGACAAAAATATATTTTTTAGAAGAAAATACCAATCAAACTACTTAACTCTTTTTCCATTCTAAATTTCCAAAATAAATGCACCATGAAAGTTTAAAGGGTGTGATTACTCACCTCTTGAAGCGTTATCCGATAAAAATTCCTTCTTTGTCACTCACTATTAACCGTTATTGCATCCGCAAAATACTTTAGCTACTCTCCAATTCGATATAATTCTATCTTTTGAGAATTTAATTATGTATTATTTTTATTTTTCTTAGTGGCTACTTATAGTTAATTACTTACATGATATCCTAAGTTACAAACCTAATACGTTACAATAACTTAACCTATACTTTCTACCACTTAATTGGGATTGATTGTTATAATCCAAGTGGTGCATCAATTTTAGCGTATATTTTCTACCACTTAATTGGAATTGATTGTTATAATCCAAGCGTTGCAGCAATTTAGCCTATATTTTCTACCACTTAATTGGAATTGGTTGTTATATAACAAGCAACCTCACCAACCATTCCTAACTTAAATTATATTAGTTTCAATTAAACATAAAAATTGTATAGTTCAATCATTTGTTAAATAAAACAAAGCTAAGATTATCGTATTATCTTATTATTTAATTTGGTTGAATTAGCCTAATCCCAAAGATAATTACGTAATTAATTCTAAACCTTGAAATTAGGACGTTACACTTCAAATTATTTGAGTCAAACTTTTTCAACTGCAATTTGTAAGCTACTCAACATATACTATATTGAAGTAAAACTAAGAATATGAGACACACAAAGCAAAGTAACACTTAAAAACAACTAAAGAAGGAAAAAAATTTAGAAGGGTGAGGAAAAAAATATTGATGTATAAATATACCTTGTCCTAGCATTGAAAAACACTAATTCCTGGAATTTCCATGTACCATTTTGCTCTGGATATGATGGGTAGCGAAGTTTGTCGGCTGGTCTCATCCCAACTTGGATTTCCTAGATAGTCGCATTGATAGAATTTCATGTAAGAAACTATACATAACATTAAGTCACTATGAGCTAGATTGATTTCAAAGATTGCATATAATATAATTGAATTTATGGCAGCAAAATCAAAAATGGACAAAGAGAAGGAAATTTTTTGTTGCAACGAACCAACCTCTACCTCTTTCAGTGTATCTGGAGTAGAGTCGGCGGTTTCGAAGAAGATGATGATTTTGCTAGATGGCGAATGACTGAGATGTACACAAGAGGAAAAAAGAAATTGTTGGAGGAAGTCATTAAAAAAAGAAAAAATTATTTAGAAACTAAGTAGAAAAAAATGAAGTGAAACATAAAAACACAAAGAACTCTCTAAGGCGTACACATAAGCTTTTATACTGAGGTGAGATATGTTTGCACATGTGGAAGAAATACTATGAGGTGACATGAGAGTCTATTTTAAATATATATAATAGATTAAACTTCTACTAAAAAATAATAAACTAAAAAAAGAACATTAAAAATGTAAATAACGTCAATATTATAAAAAAAAATATAACTTATAAAATAACATCAATAACAATGAAATTTTAATTCTATTTTATTTTATTTTATTTCAAAAAATTTGGATTTTTTTGTTTTTTTTTGTTTTTTAAAATCTGGTTTTATTTATTTATTTTTTATTTTAGACCCTATTCCAACTTTAGAAAAATTAATTTTGAATGAATAAATTTTACAAAAAATTAATTTTTGAAAAAAGTGAGTCATGGTAAAAGTTATTTATATTTAGTTAGTTTAAATACATTTATATTTATATAAAAGTAAGTTTAATAATAAATTCAAACTAAAAATCATTTTTAATCCAAAATGAGATAGTTCCTTAATAATTGTGTAAAATAATTATAAGAGAATTTATTAACTTTATAAAATAAATAAAACACGCACAGAAAATAAGACATTAACATATTCTATAATTCACTTTTTTCCCATGAGATTGTCGGTGCAACCTTTAAACTATTGTCTAGCTAGCTGTAAACTTTCTTAATTAATAATTCACACTTTTCCCCATGAGATTGTTGGTGCAAGGCACATGAGTAGTAAGAAACCAAAAAAAAAAAAGAGGAAATAGTGTTACGGTTTCTGCTGCTTTTGTTTGCTGCAGAACTTGAATTGCATTGATCACTACCTTATTGTCTTGATGCTAGCTACTGCAGATTGAAGAAAGGAGAAGATTGTTCATACAACTTGCGCTACGATGCACTGAAAGTACTCAAAATCAGGTTAAAAATAATCTCATGATTTCGTTATATTCTGTTTACTTTTTTAGTTTTTTTTGTATGTGTTCGATTTCCATTTTCAGTAGCTAACTAACTAGTCTTTATTTATTTTTGTCGTCATACCTCTATTGTTGGATGCTCCATACATTGAATAATGTTTTAATACCTCAACTTGATTTTTATTTTTTTTCTATAATTATTTTGAGAAATTGACTTGTGTGCATAAGAATGGCCATGTTCTAGCTTTTAAGAAATTTTTTCTCCGGTTATAATAATTTTTTTAACTCAGAGAGACCCTTTCCACTTATTAAGATTTATTTAGACTAATCGCGTAAGATTTCTCTAGTTGCTCAGATTGGTCCTATTTTTTCTCGATCCACTAGCATTGTAGTTATATATCAATTACCAAACATAGCATTAAAAGTTCTCTCTACTTGGGTAACTACTTTAGGTAACTATTTTTTGGCCATACTTAGTTCGAATCCGAAAGGAAAAAAAAAGGCAGCTTTTTAGAGTATGGAGAATGTTGAAAAAGCAAAAAGATTTAACCTAGAAATATTTAGTTTCTGCTGCTTTTGATTACTACAGAACTTCAATTGCATTAAACATTACTTTATTCTCTCCGTAGATTGGAGAAAAGGAGAAGATTATTCACAAGACTTGAGCATTTGCTGAAAGCGGGTTATTTGTAAATCTGTTGGAAAACAAGGTAAAAAATCATATTCAATGGTTGGTTAACATTATTCTGTTTGAAAATTATTTCCACTTTCAGTCTCCACTGCTTCTCGCTACATGATCAATTTGACACAGCAAGCTAAGTAACTATAAGCAAAAATACTTACAAAATATTGTTGATCTCATTTAATCTATGCAATCCCAATAAAAATTAAGTCTATTGTCAAAATTATCCTCAATCACTAATAAATTGGGTCATTAGAAATAATGTCTATTTGAAGCTTTGTTGAGCATATATGGCTAACTCTGATCTATTGAAATTGATTTAGATGGTGAGTTGCTTGGCTGAATTGGGGAAGACATATGTGGAAAAATTGATAAATAGGGTAACGGCAGAATTACGTTTTGTATTTTGCTTCACATGCATTGCTAAGGAATTCGAAGAAAAAAAACCTGAGTTGGAAGCTGAAAGAAAAACTATGGAGCAACGTGTTCAAGTAGCAGTAAGTGAAGGTAAAGTCGTTCGGGCTAATGTTCTTCATTGGATAAAGAAAGTTGATAAGCTGATTCAAGAGAACACCAAAACAAAACAAACATGTTTTTTTGGATTTTGTCCTGATTGCATAGGGCGATATAAAAGGGGAAAGGAGTTGGTAAATATGACAGAGGAGATTAAATCGTCAATAGAAAAGGGAGAAATATTTGAAATTATTGATCTCCCTCAATCTCTTCCAGGTTGTGGTTATTATTCATTGGACTATTACATTCAATTTAAAGGCAGAGAGTCAAAATACAAAGAACTATTGGATGTACTAAAAGATGACAACAACTATATGACCGGATTGCAAGGGATGGGGGGCACCGGAAAAACTACATTGGCAATAAAAGTGGGTAAAGAACTAGAAGAATCTAAAAAATTCGATCATGTCATTGATACAACAGTGTCATTTACTCCTGATATAAAAAAGATTCAAGATGATATTGCTGGACCTCTAGGATTGAAATTCGAAGACTGTAATAACTCAGACCGACCCAAAATACTAAGGAGCAGATTAACAAATGGTGAGAAAATTCTTCTTATTCTGGATGATGTGTGGGATCAAGACACCCCTCTTGATTTTGATAGAATAGGAATTCCAAAACGAGACAATCACAATGGTTGCAAAATTCTTATAACCACACGTAGTAAACGTATACTCGAAACAATGTATTGTGATAAGAAAATTGAATTGGAGATCTTATCTGATGAAGATGCATGGATCATGTTCAAAAATTATGCCGGTATAAACGATAGTTTTTCAAATAGTTTGACCAGTAAGGGACAAAAAATTGCTCGCGAATGCAAAGGATTACCGGTTGCAATTGCAGTAATTGCCAGAAGTTTAAAGGGCCAACAACATCGCAAGCATGAGTGGGATGCGACCTTGAAATCCTTGAAGAAGCATGTGTCCATGCCTAATGTTGATGAGGATGTGGTTGGAATTTATAAATGTTTGAAGTTTAGCTATGATTATATGAAGAATAAAAAAGCCAAGGAATTGCTCCTCTTATCTTCTGTATTCCCAGAAGATGAAATAATTTCTGTTGAAATTCTAACTAGACTTGGCATTGGAATGGGCCTTTTTGGGGAGGATTATCGCAGCTACAATGATACCCGAAATGAAGTAGTTGTTGCCAAAAATAAACTCGTAGATTCTTGTTTGTTGTTGGATGTCATTGATACCGAAAACAAAGAAAATGTCAAAATGCATGATTTAGTTCGTGATGCGGCTCAATGGATAGCGAACAAAGAGATTTGGGATGTAAATTTATCTATAAAAGATCAAAAGTTATTGGTTCAAAAAGAAATAAATATTAAATATTTATTTTGTAAAGGGAAGGACATGGATTTGTTTTCTTGTAAATTTGAGTGCACCAAACTTGAGACTCTAATTGTTGACATTAGATAGTGAAGGCCAGGAATGTATCGAAGTCCCAAATTCTTTCTTTGAAAATATTTTCAAGCTTCGAGTTTTATACTTTAAAAGTACTTACAAAGTGAACTCTCCATCATTACCACAATCAATTCAGTCATTGACGAATATTCGATCTTTGTTGGTTAAAGGAGTGGATTTAGGTGACATCTCTATTTTGGGAAAGCTGCCAAGTCTTGAGACTCTTGATTTGAATTTCTGCGCAATCAATGAATTGCCATTTGAAATTACAAAATTGGGGAAATTTAAATTGTTGAACTTGGATAATTGTATAATTCGAAGGAATAATCCATTTGAAGTCATTGAAAAATGCTCATCACTGGAAGAGTTGTATTTCAAAAAGAGTTTTAACGATTTTTGTCGAGAAATAACCATACCCGAGTTGCAAAAGTATCATATTTGTAAGACCTGGAATAGAATGAAATATTCATACTCAAAATATGTGAATTTTGTTGCTACTGATGCATCTTTTTTTTCAGAAACAACACTCAATTATTTCATGCGAACAACAGAGTTTCTTCAACTAAAAGGAATTAAGACGGGATGGAGAAATCTCATGCCTGAGATTGTTCCTATAGATCTAGGTATGAATGATCTTGTGGAGCTTCATTTGATTTCTATTTCACAGTTACAGTGTCTCATTAAAACTACTGGTTCTCAAGTACCAAATGTATTGTCCAAATTGGTTGTACTAAGATTGGATATGATGGAAAATTTGGAAGAACTATTCAATGGTTCCTTATCCTTTGACTCTTTGAAGAATTTAGAGAGGCTATCAATGATGCAGTGTAAAAAATTTCAAAGATTTTTTAATTGCAAGCTAAATCTCTGCAATTTGAAGACCTTGATACTAGAGCAATGTCCAATGTTGGTTTCCCTATTTCCATTGATGTCTCAGAATCTGGTGCAACTAGAGAAATTGGAAATAACTGATTGTGAGGAACTGAAAAACATAATAGATGTAAAAAGAGAGGAAGAATCAAGAGAAGAAATAGACGATGGTGATAATGATAACAAGAGGCATGGCTCGATTTTTCCAAAACTAAAAGTTCTTGATATTGAGGGATGTCACCGATTAGAATCGATAATTCCCTTCCTCTCTTCTCAAGATTTTCCAGTACTAGAAGCTATCTCAATAAAAAGATGTGATGGGCTGAAATACATATTTAGCCAATACCAACATGTTGAACTTAAGTCACTAAAACAAATGGTGCTCTTTCAATTACCAAGTTTCATAGACATTTTTCCGAAATGCTATGATTCCATGTCTTTGCTTGTGAATGAGTCATGTTCCACTTCCAGAGATGGTTTCAAGGCACAAATACAATTGGACCCTATCAAATGCAATATCTTCTCTTGGCCTTTTATATGTTGTCGTGGTGATAAATTTGGGAGTTCGTCAACAACTAGAATTCCATTGGTTTCTGAGGATCAACCACAGGACTACTCAATCACATCAGTAACCCTCTCACCTTTCGGGTTTATTGTGATACTTTATCTTTTTAATGTGTATCTTGTATATTATTTGATAGCTTTTATGCATATTTAGCATCCCAAACTTAAAGATTTATATTATAAGTTGAATATGTTTGGAAGTGTTTCAAACACTTCGATGCACTAAATTTATTATAGATAATGTAAGGCTATCTTTAGGACTTATAATAGAAACGTTATAACTTATATGTTTGCATTTATATAAGTTGTATGCACATGTAAGGAATGTTTAGTATGATTTTTAGTTCCTTTACATTGGGATTACATTACAGGTATCAAATTCACACAATCTTCATATATGGGAACGTGCTCAATGTCTTTCGGTACACCCACATTTCATGTGCAATATTAAAAACATTGTGCTGTTTCAAATTTTGAAGATAAAATCGGTGTTTATCCTGTCTGTTGCTCCAAGAATGTTGGAAACTTTGACAATTACAAATTGTGATGAATTGAAGCACATAGTGATAGACACGAAGATCATGACAGTAGTGGCAATAATTGGGGCAATGTCTTCCCTACATTGAAAAGGCTCCACGTTCAAAGGTGCATGCAATTGGAATACATATTTGGACACTACACTAATGACCATCAAAATCACACTGAGATTCACCTTCATCTTTCAGCATTGCAATATCTCAATTTTTGCAATCTGCCAAGTTTAGTCGCTATCTGTCCCAAACACTATCGCCCAACATTTCCATCTTTGAAAGAACTTGAACTAAAAAATTGCTCCCAAGTTGATATCAAATCTATCGGTGAATTCATTATTCATTCGGTTTCAAAATCTCAAGACAGTACAATCATGAAGGTATCCCTTTTTTCTTATATATTTTTTGTTTGCCAAATTAATCATGATTTCATTCTTACTCGAAGAAATGTTATTGGATTGCAATTGATAACTACTTAATGGAAAAAACTTGAAACGGGAATGTCACATTTGTTCCAATAGAATCAATGTTTGTGCGGTGTTGGTGAATCGTGTTAAGATAGTAGTTCCAAGCAAGATCTAAGTCTCACAAGTGCTTGTTTTTTTTAGTAGTGTCTTGATACTTTAGAATGTATCTGTAGGAAATAGATTGTGGCATAATATGTCCCTGTATTCTATATTTATGGCAATTATTCTTGTCACATTTTTTTATTGTAATTGATTAGAATATGTTTTGCATTTTCAGGATTTATATATCTCATTTTCTATTTTGAAAACAAATTATAACATAATCATTCAATAGCCTCACCTCAAGATGTTCTGAAGGCTTTGATGAAAATGTTTATTTTTTCAACTTCTGTGTCTGTTTAACTATTTTATGAAAATGTTTATATTTCTATTTATTAATGAATATACATTTTTTTTACATCATTTCATATAAAATTAATGGAACCAAGAAAATATCTAACTAACTTGGCAATCATTTTCAATGTATAATTTTTTATAAAATGGAAGTTTAATTTCCTGTAATTTAAGAATATAATTTTAAACGAGATCTTATTTAATTTTAAAAATGTACTTTTTACTGAATTTTAGAAATGTTATTATGATACAACTAATTTATTTTGTGTACATACTTGTAGGAATTGAGCGTGAAACATTTTATTGCTTGGAAAGTCTCAGGGTAGATAACTTCAAAGCAGAAAATTTATTTTGTCTCAATGAAATGGATGGACAACCAATGAACATAGGGTTGCAAAAGATTCAGTTATCTGATATGCATGATATGAAGTACCTTTTTGGGGGACCCAAAAATTCTTTTGTCCTAAAAAATCTTACAAAGATAATAATCATACGATGTGAAATATTGAAAAGTACTTTTCTCCACTTCTATTTTAAGATGCCTATCAAAATTAGTTTTTCTAAGAATAGAAGAATGCAAGGAGTTGAAACATATCATTGAAGATGACTTGCAGAATCAAAACATGTTGAATTCCTTCCCAAAGCTAAAAGTACTTGTTGTAGTAAAGTGCTGCAAGTTGAAATATGTCCTTCCGGTCTCCATATGTCAAGAGTTTCTTGAGCTGGAGGCACTAGTAATAAGAAAAGCAGTTGAATTAGAGGAAATATTCAAAAGTGAAGGTGATCAAAAAGTCAAGATTCCAAAACTAAAATTTTATAGTATTTGACAAACTACCAAGCCTCTTCTTCACCCAAGGAATTCAATTTTCAGACAACAAAAAATCGTTTTGTACGAAATTGTCGAAAACTCTCTTCGTGTTTAGCATCTACTCCCTACAGCATAGTTGAAATTTATAACTTTTTCGGACGAAACACAGGTACACACTATACCCAATATTTTTAAAACCATTATTACATGTTGGTTTTAATTAACTACATATCATGTCCTGTTTATAAAATATTTTGATAATTGTGTTTATTTCTTGTAATTCTTCTGATTTATAAATGTGTATAGACAGTTGCACACTACCACAAAGTTCTTTACAATAATAATAAATGTATGTCACTTTTTATCTGAATATATACTTTCTCAAGTTGATCGAGATGTAGACAGGTTGAGTTTTACAAATATATATGTGTGTCTGTGTGTGTGATTTTAATTGTTTATCTGAAATATACTTACTTGATTAATGATTGACTTTCTAGATACATTTGTCAAAATTTTCTTGAGAATTTATTCTTTAACTTTTTCCCTCTGCATTTCTTACCAAGTATTAAGAGTCCCTCTGCATTTCTTACCAAGTACTAATAGAGAATATATACGTCTCTCTAGGTATAGCTTTTTCGAAAAATATTACGACATTGTCAAAGATGTCATATAGTCATTTGTTTTATCTTTACCAACCAATTATATGTCTTTTAATATTTAAAAAAATTAAACTAGTTGGTTGAAGAATATAACAAATTATCTAAAGTAGAAATGTGCATGAATAAGTGTTTTTGAAAATGCAAGAGCACATAGAGTTACCTATATACTTATAGATGCTTTATGAAAGTGGTAAAATTTTAATTATTAGGCATAGACAGATAAATAATTGTACATCTAGTTAACATTTTGGTTTTATTGTTATGCTTATGAGTTTCTTTCTTTTTTTTTTTTTCTGAGGAAATGTTATGCTTATGAGTTACTATCTAATAATATTTTGCTATAGATGAAGAAACACGGGAAAACATATTTCAACAATTTTCAGAAGAGTTCGATGATAGCGATAGTGGTAATGAAAGTCCAAGTGCAGAAACCACTGAAGATTTTGATGGTGGGATTGAAGTTGAAGCGGCATCACAGGTCAATACCATTCTATTTACTCACACCTGAATACAATCACCATGACAATGTCTTTGAATCAAACATACTATTTTTTGTGCAGATACAAATAAAACAAACACCAGAAGCAGAGCATGAATTTGTTGAAAATGTTCCGGATATAGAGATACCATCAATAGCAATATTACCAACAAATTCAAAAGTAAATTGCAGCCCATATCAAATTTCCTCTCCATAAAATTCATTCAATACTCTATGACTTTGGTAACGAATGCATCTATTTTTAATACAGGAGTTGGTGAATGAACAATCAACGAATCAACAGTGCATGATGAACCAACAACATCCACTTGGAGAAATTGATACTACCGCCAAACCTTCTCAAGGAAATAATGTAAATATAGTATCACCTTATTGTGCATATAATTCTTAAAAATACAATACAACTTATTTACATTTTCCTGCTACACAGTGTTTGAAAGAAATAGAGGACCAAAATATTCAAGAGGGTTATACACCAGAAAAAACTGTTGCTGCAACTATGTCTACCATTTCAGAAACAAGAAATGGGCCACCTATACAATTAATTTCTCCTAAACAAAAGGCATATCCCCTATTATGCATGTTTTCTTTGACTTTTTAATGTAGGAATTGAATTATACTACCAACTTAAACTTCCTTTTAATTTTTATGCAGTGTGTTGAAGAAGGAACTGCATTAACAAATGCCTACACAACAACACCCTTAATTCATTTAGAATTAGTCAGTTCATCAAAGGTAACCTAGTTTTCAAACATGTTCTATTGGTTTCAAAAATTGATTCTTATTTCTTTCTATGATAAAGTTAGGCTCTTTCAAACTAAATATATATTTTTAATATAGTGAGGCTAATCGTATAAAAATTAATATTTTGGATATGATAATATAATTTTTTATTTGAATATGTGTAGGAACAAGATGTTGATGTTAGAGACTCTGTGGAAACTACCAAGACTAATGATGATCAAGGTGAAGATTCTTTGGATAAATTTTATTTTCTTATGTTACCTCATCACCGTTTTGATTTTTGAAGTTGATCTCTCTCCACTTCCACCTTTTGTTCAGTTTCTCTATATGATGATGCTGACATTAAAGTAAGCTCAACTATTGAGGAACAATTTCCTAAGGATGATGTATTTAGAGTTTCAAAATCTAACCCCTCTCCAAGCAATAGTATTCCTTTGCCTCTTGCATTTCAGACTCCTTCCACGCCTTCTAAAGGTATTTACTCCCTTAATTTTATTTTTAATCATTTTGTCTTATTTCTTTGGAGAGTCTTAACTAGTTTTTTCTTCTCTATTAGGGAACCCTTCTCAAATAGTGAAAGATTTAAGTTCTCCTTCTCTTGTCACAAGGGAGCTTGAGGAACTGGTATCCAAGAAGCATTTGGATTGCCAAAACTTGTCTTTGTTGACTGATTTTCTTGTTAAGCATCCTTCATGTCTTTTAAGGGACACCTCACTTAGTAACCGATACAAGGGTTATGCATATCACTGCCTAGCTGAGCTATTGAAATTTCTCCAAACCCGCAGTGTGTTGGATGTTTTAGGTTCAGGCCACTCTGTATTTGTTGAGTTAATACAAGATGCGCACAGATTTGCTTTTGATAAGAATTGGTTGGATGGTGTCGCAAAGCGCGCTTTGTTTCCTGATTTGCAATTCTCTCAAGATGCATTCCAAAAGTTATTGGATTCCAAGAAACATGTTACCAAGGATGTTGAAGATATGCGTTGGAAGATTGACGTTTTAGCTAAACAAATGGATGTTTTTAACCATCAATTGACCTCATCTGAAGCTGTTTTGCAGAGTATCATTCAACAGGAGACACAAATTTTAGAAACTAAGGCTGCTTTAAGTGCCCCTCTTGGCTATTAGACTATTTTTCCTTGCATTCACTTACTGCTATATGTTTTATTGTTGGTGTTTTTATCCTTGACTCTTTGATAGTCTCTCATAGCACGTTCTGTATGCAGAGGAAATATTGATTGCTAGCTTTTACCGAATTGAGTGGATCAACCATGCTTGATGTGTGGTGATTAGCCGTTGAAGTTGTGGGATTTTAGAGAAAAAGAGAAGAGAAAATAATAAGGGTTTGAATATTATTGATAATAGCTTTATGCTAACTTGATTACAAAAGACTCAATACTAATTTCTATTTATAGAGAAACATAGACTAAATCTTAAAGCAGGTATAAATCATAATAATAATGAGAGATATTCTAAGATATCTCTGATTATAAATTGATCCTAGGAAATAACTCTAATATAATATAATATAATAGATATTATAAGATATTTTCTAATATTCTAACACTCCTCCTCAAGCTAAAGTAGTCTCAAACTAAAGCTTGTAAGTTTGTTACAAGAAAACAATGTTTTGTTCTACAAAATAATAAAAAAAGATGGAAAGGCAACTCAGGGATGCAGGTGAAGTCAAAGAGAATTGCTATAAATATTAGTCAGATAGCTAGAATAATCGTCAGCATGAGAGAAATTCATGACAAGTAATTGAACAAAGTAAAGTTTGTCCTTCTAAAAAACTGCATTTGGAAGCTTCAAACCAATAATATCAGAGACTCAAAATATTTAAACTTGAATTTGCTTCAAGGAGAGAAAGGCATGCTTCAGGGAGAGAAAGACAAGGCCAGTACATCTAGGACAAAGATGGGGCCAGTGTATCTGAGACAAATTGCCAAGCTGTATGCACGTGGCTCGAAAGAAAAAAAACTTAAAACAAATCTGGAACCAGGAAGGAAAACTCAATCTAGACGACTGAAACATCATGCCGGAAGGCGGATAGACGCGCTTGAGCTCGAGGCTGTTGGTGGCGGTGCGTGAGATGAACTCGACGGATCTTGGAGGCACATGAGTGCATGTGGAGCAACTTTTGACCTAAAAAAATATGGGTTGTGTAGATTGGGAGATTCTGCACACAATGGAAGTGGTTGTGTCGGAAAACTTTTCCAGTAGTGACGACAGGGAGCAGCAGCAGACAGCGGCAGTAGCAGACGAGACAACAACGACGACAGGAAGCAGTAGCAGACGGGGCAGCAGTGACGATTGTGGTCGGAAGTGACAACAGTCATAAAAAGGAATGATCATGCTAGAAAAGAGAAACTACGATTATATTCTCAAACTGTTGGGAATCAGCAGCGGAATTGAGGCATGATCGTTCAAGGAGGATCGAAATAGGCTCTAGATACCATGTTGAAGTTGTGGGATTTTAGAGAAAAAGAGAAGAGAAAATAATAAGGGTTGAATATTATTCATAATAGCTTTGTGCTAACTTGATTACAAAAAGACTCAATACTAATCTCTATTTATAGAGAAACATAGACTCAATTCTAAAGTAAGGTATAAATCATAATAATAATGAGAGATATTCTAAGATATCTCTATGATTATAAATTGATCATAGGAAATAACTCTAATATAATATAATAGATATATAAGATATATTTTCTAATATTCTAACATTAGCCACAATGAACACTTCAGATCTTGCTTATCTGTTTTCATGAAATTTGTAGCATTAATAATTTATGCCTCTCGTAGTATATTGGTAGCATGATATTCTTCTAAAGATTCTACTGTGTTGGTTTAAAAATGTATGTTGATCAACCGCTTCCCTCGCCATAGCATAACATCATGTAATAATTAATCAAAGTTGAGAACTCATACAGGTGTCCCACAGAAGATATGGAATTACCTAAAAGCATGGGTAAATGAGGCCTACATAAGCTAAAAATTAATTTCTTTTCTTTCATATATTGCATAATTTAGAAATATTGGTGTGATGGCTGATATCCTTTTAAACTATATGATGTTGTTTGTGTGAAAATTATATTTACAATAATTTCTTTCTTTAACTTTGTCTAGTTTGTCCTAGTGCAACCTGTTTCTGATTTTTTATCTCAAAACTTTGGATCAATGAGCTAAGTAAAAACATATCTGTTAATCGGTAACCATGCAACTGACTTAGGGTGATGTGTTGGATGTAATTAGGTTGACGGTATTTTTGAAAAATAGGCAATGAAAATAGCATAATTATTCTGTCCCTTATTATAAGATTTAGTAATATTACATAGACACATATTTTCAAATATTCATTCAATACTTCATTTTCTCTCTATTTCTCTCTTATATCACAACATCCTCTCTATTTATTTTTCTCTCAAAGTGTCTACTAGGTGTATGGTTGTCACTTATAAATTTTTTATGTATTAAGAAAAGTAGTTGTAGCATTAAATTTGTCAAAAATGTGTTACACAGATGTCCTTACAATTATTGATAACATTAGAGAGACAAAATCACTTTATGTTTCTCAATTGATACTTATATTAAGAGACAAAGAAATATTAAAAGTGAGTCTTGTAATGAAGGATGGAGGCAGTATAAAGCAATTGACTGAGTCATAAAGTGGGGGTGGAACATCGAGATTAGTGTAATAAAGAGGTCATGGGTTTAACTCATTTTCTAACAAAAAATAATAACTAACTACTAACATTGATCATTTCAAACCAAAAAGTTTAAAGAAATTGACGAGGTCAATAGAATAGCAATGCTAAATTATTGAATTTATTGTCATTGTATTATTCGATATATTATTGCATGGACAATAAACATAATCATTTTAAAGTGCTATAAAAAACTTTGAAAATGATTTTGGGGGAACTCATCAATCATTTCTTCCACTTGGGTATCATTCTAGCTCAATTTTTAGGATGAAAAGTCATCAAATGGACCTTGTTTGATACAAGTGACATGTTAGAACATTTAACCATTCTTACTTAATGAACCCTCAACATGAATCAGTTAAACAATAAAAACACGATCACAAGTTTGTAGGATCAATTGAGTTTGATGGCAATCATGGAAATATCTTAAAGGGTTTTGTTTATCAACATGAACATGATCCTCTAATAATACATAGTATCCTCCATAAACAAATCTTGGATGCTCAAGGAAACACAAAGCACATACATGTTATATAACAGAATATTGTTTCTTACCAAAAATAATAGAGTAAGTAATAATGAGGATGATTGGTTTTTGTGGTCTGTCCCGTATTTGCAGCACATTTGGTGTTAATAACAGTGGCTGCTTCTTGAGGTAGTAATAGCATCTGTTTTGTAGTTTAGGAATACCAAGAAGTACTGTGATGTTATTTGTTTTAACTTTTGGTTTGGCTTCATTGTAATACATCAAATTTTGGGGATTGGATCTCTTTACGGGGAGTGTTTGTAAGACATGTGCACAATATCTTAATTCAGTTGACTTTGGCTACTGGTGATGGCTATTTTTGTTACCATATCCAACTTTTTGCAATTTTTTTGTCATATCATATCCTTTCCTACTAAAATGCTCTTGGAGATTTATGATGAATTAGCTCAGTTTTCACACTTGTTTCCAAATTCATGTAACAATATTTTTTAAAAGTATATTCAGAGAAAAGGGAAAGAGAACATTATAAATGTTAGAAGAAAAAAAGATATATTAATAAACAAAACCAAAGGAAATCCATTGTAAGTAACATAACAGCCTATAAAAAATATGTATATGTATCAGTTTGTACATCTTGGACACTCCTTTGCTGCCCAAATATAACTTAGGCAAATACAATCATCACAGTCTAAATTAACAATTTCACTAATATGTAATTCACTGTATTATTTTTATTCTACCCATAGAAGCTAAGCTAGTTGTCCCTTCTATTTATTTATTTTTGTTTGAAAAAGCAAAAGCAGATTTCATTAAATAACTCAAAACAAGTGTCCAGTATAATTAGGTTATCAAAAGAGAGCAATCTCACACATAATCTATACAATTAAACTACTGAAAGCCAGAAGTTTAAGCTAAAATGAGATAACCAGTTAAAGCATTCCAAATCCAATCAAAAGCATGTATGCACTTATAATATCATAAAAGTAAATTGACTGATCAAGTATCAACTTAATATGTAAATGTATATTGTGTTTTCCTCCATCTATATTATAGTAATCTTGTTGATGCTGGAAGATCTATTAGTATGAATGAAAGACGAGAAGGAAACATACATGCAAACTATCACTTTTGAGAAAGAGTATTATTGATTAAAACTTTTCTTCTTTGTCAATGTTCTATATCTCTATTTTCTATAAACTTGAGTCCTTTTCAAAAACTAAATAAATTAAATCTTTTAAGTGATATCAGTAGCAGTAGTATTAAAGGGCTACGTATGTACAAAAATTCAAAACAACACTACAATATCAAAATAATTGGCATAACCTGTTGACTTCAATACATAATGCATTTTCTAAGTTTTGAAACTGTTGGAAATGATGGAAGATAAATGGCATTGATGATGGCTTTTAATGTTGTGAATTGAAAAATGAGAAGTCCCACGTAGGAGGGAACACACTCATTTATAACCTTTATAAGGTGTTAGTTTCACAATTGGGTTGGGCCCCAAGGGGCACCGCAATTTTGTGAAGGAGGGAGAATGCAAGCAAATGGACCACCACACGCGCGCGCGCCGCCCGCTTGGCTTGGTTTGGTTTGTGGTGTATTAAATCTTTAAACATATGAAAATTAATTAATTATATGCTTGCGTTATGTCACAAATTACGAAACTGCCATCCACAAAGTCAAAATCAATGTTCTGTTCCAGTCAAACCCTAAACAGACTAATCTTCTGTCATTTGCTTAGTCAAAACCCTAATTTGACTTAGCTTCGGTTATTTGCCAAGTCAAAACCCTAAAGCTGATTCTTCCCACGGTCAAGAAGCCTAGTCAAGTCACGTTTCCTATCTCCAGCTGATGGACTTTGTGCTTCTTGGATCCCCCCTTTTTTCTCAGATCCAGTTGTTGAACTCCTCTATAAATAGAGAGCTCACCTCATTTGGAAAAGCACACCAAAAGCTCTCCGTATCTGAGGCTTTTCTCACTTCTCCCCCTAATTTTCTTCTTCTTCTTCTTCTTCTTATTTTCTTGAGTAGCCTTCGTGCTATATTAGAGTGTCGTCATTCGACTGACATACAGAGGGTGTAATTCTAGAACGGTTTCTACAGTGCAGTAGAACTCCGATACAGAGTAACTGGGTTGTTTTATCCTGGGGACTTCGTGGTTGATAGTCTGCCTTGCACAATTTTGGGCAGTGCCTCGAAACGTCTTAAAGAGAGCGACCTAGTCTGCGACTCAACCCAGTAATATTTTCGGTGGCATAAATTGTTTTCAAAGGTTTTCGATTTTCAAAAACAACAATTTTAAGACGTTTTCGAACTGCCATGTCTACCGACGAAATTACTGGGCCAGGTTCATCTGCTCCTGACTACAACAAACCGTTTTGGTTTGAAGGAAGTCACTTCAAACAATGGCAACAAAAGATGCTGTTTTTTCTAACCACGAAAAAGCTTGCCAACGTTTTGAAGGATGACATTCCTGTTGTACCAGAAAAAGGTGAACAAGCTGAAAAGGATAAAATAGCTGCTGAATTAACCCAATGGGAAAATAATGATTACTTATGTAAGAATTATATTCTTAATGGACTTGCTGATTATCTGTATGACTACTACAGTTCCGACAGCAATACTGCTAAACAGGTTTGGGATGCTTTAAAGAAGAAGTACGATACTGAGGAAGCTGGAGCCAAGAAGTATGCTGTAAGCCGCTACCTCAAATATCAGATGA
The DNA here is from genome assembly GCA_002896215.2 of Cicer echinospermum. Lineage (NCBI taxonomy): Eukaryota > Viridiplantae > Streptophyta > Magnoliopsida > Fabales > Fabaceae > Cicer > Cicer echinospermum. The sequence continues at coordinate 4,323,555 of PGTU02000006.1, forward strand.
CAGATGACAGATCAGTGGAAGCTCAGTCTCATGAAATCCAGAAAATAGCTCATGAGATCATCACTGAAGGTATGTCCCTAGATGAACAGTTTCAGATTGATGTTATTATTGACAAATTGCCCCTGCTTGGAAAGAATTTAAAAATTCTCTTAGGCATAAAACTAAAGAATTCTCTCTAGAAAGTCTGATAACCCGCCTTAGAATTGAGGAGGAATCTCGCAAGCAAGACCAGAAAGATGAAATTCTTCTTGTGGCAAATAACAAGAAAAAGAAGTCCATCGGAGCAGTTTTGAAGCCAAACTGCAAACAACTGAAGAATCGGAACCGCACTTCAAAGAACAGCAACAGGAATGGGAACCACCAAAGGGTCCCAATTGCCAGGCAGCCACCACCTCCTAGAAATGGCCCTCTCCCCTTTCTCTGTTACTATTGTGGGAAAGAGGGTCATATGGCACGCAAGTGTAGGTACAAGCCAGGCGCTGTAAATCAGGCCAACTTGACCGAAAGAGCAATTCGTTGCAATGATAACTGAGATCAACCTCGTTGGTGGATCAGATGGATGGTGGATAGACACTGGCGCCTCACGCCATGTCTGTTATGATTGTGCTATGTTTAAAAACATACACTGCTGCTGAAGATAAGAAAGTGCTGTTGGGAGACTCCACACCACTAATGTTGCTGGAATTGAGATGTGGAACTACATTCACATCTGGAAAGACCTTAATTCTGAAGGATGTAATGCACACTCCAGAAATAAGAAAGAATTTGGTCTCAGGGTTTCTTCTCAATAAGGCAGGGTACACTTAGTCTATAGGGGCATATTTGTACACCATTTCTAAAATGGTATCTTTGTTGGGAAGGGTACGCCACTGATGGCATGTTTAAATTGAATGTTGAAATGAATACGATGTCTCCTTCTGCTTACATGTTGTGTGATTTTAATATTTGGCATGCTAGACTCTGTCATATAAACAACATGTGATTTCAAATTTAAGTAATTTAGGCTTGATTCCAAAATTATCTAAAAGGATTTTGAAAAATGCGATTTTTGCAGTCAAGCCAAAATAATAAGAAATCCCATAAATCAATTGTTAGAGAAACTGAACCTCTAGAATTAATACACTCTGACATATGTGAGCTTGACGGAACGCTAACCAGAAATGGAAAACGTTATTTCATCACTTTTATTGACGATTGTTCTAATTTTACTTACGTATATCTCATGAAAAATAAAAGTGAAGCGCTTGACATGTTTAAAATATTTGTGACTGAAATAGAAAATCAATTTAACAAAAAGATTAAGAGGTTTCGTAGTGATAGAGAACAGAGTATGATTCCGGCTTATTTATTGAGTTCTATAAAACCCAATGAATTGTACATGAAACAACTGCACCATATCACGCTGAAATGAATGGTAAAGCTGAAAGAAAGAATAGAACTCTTACTGAATTAGTTGTTGCTATAATGCTTCATTCTGGTGCTGCATCTCATTGGTGGGGAAATTATTTTGACTGTTTGCTATGTTTGAATAGAGTTCCTAATTCTAAAAGCAAAACATCTCCTTATGAGATAATGAAGAATAGACAAACCCAACTTGTCTTATCTTCGAACCTGGGGGTTGTCTGGCTTATGTCAGAATCCCCGATCCAAGCGAATCAAACTCGCCAGTAGAGCCTATGAATGTGCATTCATTGGGTATGCATAAACAGCAAAGCGTATAGGTTTTATGACCTAAACGCGAATTGATCATAGAATCAAATGATGCTGACTTCTATGAAGATAAATTCCCTTCAAATCAAGAAATAGTGGGGGCAGCGGACCAAGTCAAGTTCCTGTGACAACGAGCACTGAAAGCAACAAACAAGACGAAACGAAAACTCGAAGGAGTAAGAGAGTAAGAGTTGCAAAGATTATGGACTAGAATACAATGGCCTACAACATAGAAGAGGATCCTGCGAACATTAAAGAAGCTCTGTCATCCTTAGATGCAGATCTGTGGAAAGAAGCTATAAAACGATGAAAATGGATTCTCTAGAAGCAAACAAGACCTGGCATCTGGTAGACTTGCTCCTGGTTGCAAACCAATAGGTTGTAAATGGATTTGAAAAAGAACTGAAACCGATGGAATCTGTTGTAATACAAGGCTCGCCTTGTAGCCAAAGGTTTTAGACAAAGAGAGAATATAGATTTTCTTCGACACTTTCTCACCAGTCACTAACTAACATCCATTAGGGTGCTCATATCACTTGCGGCTATTCATAACCTGGTGATACCACCAGATGGAGGAAAAACGAACAGCCTTTTTTAAAACGGTGACCTGGAAGAAGAAAATCTACATGAGAACACCTGAAGGGTTTGTAATTCATGGACAAGAAGACAAGGTCTGTAAGTTAGATAAGTCTCTGTATGGTCTCAAACAAGCTCCTAAGCAATGGCATGAAAAATTTGACAACTTGATTATGTCGAATGAGTTTAAAGTGAATGAAAGTGACAAATGTATCTACTACAAATATGAAAATGGCATTTGCACTATATTATGTCTCTATGTAGACGACTTACTCATATTTGGCTCAAACATTCATGCGTGAATTAATGTGAAATCTTGTTGAGCAACAACTTGATATGAAAAGACCTCGAGAGCAAGTGTAATCCTCGGAATCAAGATTACTAGGTCAGAAAAGGGAATTTCTTTGGATCAATCTCATTATATTGAAAAGATCCTAAAGAAATATGATTACTTTGACTGTAAACCTGCTTGCACACCATATGATCCAAGTGTGAAACTTTTCAAGAACTCTGGTGAAGGTGTTAGACAAACTGAATATGCGAGCATCATTGGCAGCCTCAAGTATGCCACTGATTGTACTAGACCGACATTGCCTATGTCGTGGGAATTTTGTGCAGGTTTACTAGTAGACCTAGTATGGAGCATTGGCACGCTATCGAAAGAGTCATGAGATACCTTAAAAGGACCATGAGTCTCGGATTACATTATCAAAGATTTCCTGCCGTCCTTGAAGGATACAATGATGCTGATTGGAACACCCTATCAGATGACTCCAAGGCAACCAGTGGCTATGTTTTCAACATAGCCCGTGGTGCTGTATCATGGAAATCGAAGAAACAGACAATATTGGCTCAGTCCACTATGGAGTCTGAAATGATAGCACTGGCTAATGCCAGTGATGAAGCAAGCTGGTTGAGATGCTTGCTAGCAGAAATCCCTTTATGGGATAAGCCGTTACCAGCTGTGTTGATCCACTGTGATAGTACCGCGGCTATTGCAAAAATTGAGAATCGTTATTATAACGGTAAGAGACGACAAATACGTCGTAAGCACAGCACAGTTAGAGAATTACTTTCGAAAGGAGCTGTTATTGTGGATCATGTACGCACTGATGAAAATTTAGCCGATCCTTTGACGAAAGGATTAACTAGAGAGAAAGTCCAAAATACATCCAAAAGGATGGGACTATTGCCTATTGATAAATGAGTCACTTATGATGGTAACCCGACCTAAAAGACTGGAGATCCCAAGAATTAGGTTCAATGGGTAATAACAAGTCATAGTGATATGAGATGAACATGCTATGTTTTATATGAGAAGCATGATTCCTGAAGCGATAAAAGGATGAGATAATAGAAACTCTTAATGAGATCTATACTCTATATGGAGTGGGGTACTTAGTAGCTACATGAGTACTCTTGATAGACTCACCTACGTGAATGTGGAAGTGGGGGCCGCTTCCTATGGAATTTCGAGGCAGAATTCCTAGAGCGTTCACTAGACTGGGATACACGTGCATGGCCCTAAATGCACGGGCTTTTTAGAATACACCTAATGAAAAGGTTGTGTGTGGGTTGATGTCAGAGATAGGAGTTCAAGACTACGAGTTACTCTTGTTGAATCTGAATCCTACTCGCTATGCAAAGGTTCAAGTCGAAAGACACCTTCGTTTATGCACAATCTTATAGAAGCGTTTGATGCTATTCAAGAATCTATTTTTAAATTCAAGTGGGGGATTGTTGGAAATGATGGAAGATAAATGGCATTGATGATGGCTTTTAATGTTGTGAATTGAAAAATGAGAAGTCCCACATAGGAGGGAACACACTCATTTATAACCTTTATAAGGTGTTAGTTTCACAATTGGGTTGGGCCCCAAGGGGCACCACAATTTTGTGAAGGAGGGAGAACGCAAGCAAATGGACCACCACACGCGCGCGCGCCGCCGCCCGCCCGCCCTTCCGGCCGGCCCGACCTGGTTTGGTTTGGTTTGGTTTGTGGTGCATTAAATCTTTTAAAACATATGAAAATTAATTATTTATTTTTAATTAATTAATTATATGCTTGCGTTATGTCACAAATTACGAAACTGCCATCCACAAAGTCAAAATCAATGTTCTGTTCCAGTCAAACCCTAAACAGACTAATCTTCTGTCATTTGCTTATTCAAAACCCTAATTTGACTTAGCTTCGGTTATTTGTCAAGTAAAAACCCTAAAGCTGAGTCTTTCCCACGTTTTAATTATTGCCCGGTCAAGAAGCCTAGTCAAGTCACGTTTCCTATCTCTGAGGCACGTTACTGGTAGCCAGCTGATGGACTTCGTGCTTCTTGGAGCTTTTTCTCAGATCCAGTTGGTGAACTCCTCTATAAATAGAGAGCTCACCTCATTTGGAAAAGCACACCAAAAGCTCTCCGTATCTGAGGCTTTTCTCACTTCTCCCCCTAATCTTCTTCTTCTTCTTCTTCTTCTTCTTCTTCTTCTCTTCTTCTTCTTCTTCTTCTTCTCTCTCTTCTTCTTCTTCTTCTTCTTCTTCTTCTTCTTCTTCTTCTTCTTTCTTCTTCTTCTTCTTCTTCTTCTTCTCTTCTTCTTCTTCTTCTTCTCTCTTCTTCTTCTTCTTCTTCTTCTTCTTCTTCTTCTTCTCTTCTTCTTCTTCTTCTTCTTCTTCTTCTTCTTCTTCTTCTTCTTCTTCTTCTTCTTCTTCTTCTTCTTCTTCTTCTTCTTCTTCTCTCTCTTCTTCTTCTTCTTTTCTTCTTCTTCTTCTTCTTCTTCTTCTTCTCTTCTTCTCTTCTTCTTCTTCTTCTTCTTCTCTTCTTCTTCTTCTTCTTCTTCTTCTTCTTCTTCTTCTTCTTCTTCTTCTTCTTCTTCTTCTTCTTCTTCTTCTTCTTCTTCTTCTTCTTCTTCTTCTTCTTCTTCTTCTTCTTCTTCTTCTTCTTCTTCTTCTTCTTCTTCTTCTTCTTCTTCTTCTTCTTCTTCTTCTTCTTCTTCTTCTTCTTCTTTCTTCTTCTTCTTCTTCTTCTCTCTTCTTCTTCTTCTTCTTCTTCTTCTTCTTCTTCTTCTTCTTCTCTTCTTCTTTCTTCTTTCTTCTTCTTCTTCTTCTCTTCTTCTTCTTCTTCTTCTTCTTCTTCTTCTTCTTCTTCTTCTTCTTCTTCTTCTTCTTCTCTCTTCTTCTTCTTCTCTCTTCTTCTTCTTCTTCTTCTCGCCTTCTTCTTCTTCTTCTTCTTCTTCTTCTTCTTCTTCTTCTTCTCTTCTTCTTCTTCTTCTTCTTCTTCTTCTTCTTCTTCTTCTTCTTCTTCTTCTTCTTCTTCTTCTTCTTCTTCTTCTTCTTCTTCGTGCTATATTAGAGTGTCAGTCATTTGACTGACATACAGAGGGTGTAATTCTAGAACGGTTTCTACAGTGCAGTAGAACTCTGATACAGAGTAACTGGGCTGTTTTATCCTGGGGACTTCGTGGTTGATAGTCTGTCTTGCACAATTTTGGGCAGTGCCTCGAAACGTCTTAAAGAGAGCGACCTAGTCCGCGACTCAACCCAGTAATATTTTCGGTGGCATAAATTGTTTTCAAAGGTTTTCGATTTTCAAAAACAACAGAAACAAACAAATTTGTCCATGTAAATTGTATAAAACGAAATGCGAGATTAGAGAATCAATGATTACAACCAACAAATAAATGAAAAACTAACCGCAATTTCTCAAATTGTGGAATCCATCAATCATTATATAATTAAAATTAACTCATGAAGCCACTAGTAATTAAAACAAGCATACAAAAATAAATAACATAAACGGAAATTTAACATATAAGTTGGTGCTAAATCATATGACCAAGTGAGATAGCCAATGCCAACATCCCAATATCAAGAACAAGTTGTTATCAAACTCTCTACATAGACAGTTAGAACCATTATCAATCTTGGGAGTCCTGGAATCATAAACAACCAACTTTAGATTCTTTATATCGATATACACCAACAACATTTGTTCATCTTAATCAATATATGTTACCATGATACATACGAGGACATTTTCCAATATCTTCAAAGAAAGGAATGGGCTAAATTACATTTGTGGTCCCTTAATTTCAGGTAACGTTTTAGTCCTTTATCTTTTTTTTTTTCCCAACTTGGTCCTTTATTTTAATTTTAAGTGACAATTTGATATTTTATGTTTTAAAATTTCAACAATGTTATCCTTCTTTATACAAAAATTCAAAAAAAATTCAAACAAAACTCATAAAATTAATTATATTATTCAATATAATACAAATTTCATCAAATTTGTAACGCAAATCTTCAAATAAACCCATATTTTCATACTTTATTTGATATTGTTAAGAATAAAGGACTAAATCGGGAAAAAAAAGATAAAAGACTAAAACGTTAACTGAAATTAAAGTTAAAGGATCAAAGGTGATATTTAGCCAAATGAATAATATATAATTTATTCCAAGATTTTTTCTTTCCATATTCCTTCACAACCCATTGATCAACTTGGTTGAATTTGAAAATTTTAGGTAAACTTAATTGATGTATGATTACGTAATCACATATAACGCATCTTAGGGAAATTGAGTTTATGTAAGCTTCCTAAACTTAGTCCACGTAGGATATGTGATCACAATTATTGTACATTATCTATTTTTCACTACGCCAAAAATGACATTTAACAGCGCCCCTTTTACAGCGCTTGCTAAACACAAGCGCTGTTGTAAATATATTTTAAAAATAACGGAGCCTTTTACAACGCTTTTGTTGACAAGCACTATAAAACAAGCGTTGTTGTAGGTCATATAACGTTTGCGCATAACGTTATAAGGCTTTTACAGCGCTTGTCAAAAAAGCGTTGTAAAATGAAGCGCTTTCACGTATCAGTTACAGCGCTTTTTTCACAAGCGCTGTAAACACATGCGCTTTCAAATATTTGAACTACCTAATACAGCGCTTTTTTCACAAGCGCTGTAAAATACATGCGCTTTCATTGAATTTAACTACCTATTACAGCGCTTTTTTCACTAGCGCTGTAAACTACATCTTTCAAATAATTATATACGTTGGAAACCCTCATATCCTCTACATCTTTCAAATAATTATATACGTTGGGAACTCTAATATCCTCTACATCTTTCAAATAATTATATACGTTGGGAACCCTAATATCCTCTACATACTGTGTGGTCATCTACGTTGTCTCATGTATTTTTTACACATGATCAGTTATGTTTTGTATATATATATATTAAATCTACTAAAAATTGTATATTATATATATATTAAATCTCTTCTACACATGATCTGTTTTGTTTTGAAATTGTCAAAAACTCATACCACATGATTTGTTTCTGTTTTGAAATTGTTAGTTGATATTGGTTTCTTTTTGAAACTTGTTGATATGTTTGAAAGCTTATTATTTTTGTAACTGTAACACCCCGTTTTTCAAAGCGAGGGTATATTTTTTTTTTTCAAAAGGAATTAAAATAAAACAAAGAATTAAATCAGGAAATGCCCTTTGGATAAATAATTGAGTCATTATAATTTACAAGCAACGGAAAAGTTTCTCCGATTATAAATCCAAAACATTTACACCACATCAAATGGTACATGGAACTCATTCGAATAAGAATTTCAAACTGACAATATTAGTATAAATACAGTTTTCCAAACTAAAAATACTCCAATCCAAAAAGAAGGACACCTAGTTCCTATACATCATCCTAATCTGATCATCCTACCAAAAAGCTATACACCCTGAGTATCTCCACGCGCCCCGTGAGATCCTCCTAATGTAACTGCAATCACGCGTTCCCATCTCCATTCCCGTCCGTAGGGTACGAACCGGTAGGATCGTCCTGACTCTCATCTGAGGGCAAAGCCCAGATTTCCACAAATAATTGTAAAGGGTCACCAACCGAAATTAACAGATAACACATAACATTTAAGTTTTAAATGCACAAAATAACCTTTCAACTAAGCATGCACCTTAAAAGGATTTTCCATATGCTAAAAGTTCATATAATGCTTGCCAATTAACAATGAACTCAAAATGAAGTTCTCAAACCATCAAGTAATACATAACTGACCAAAGCATTGATAAATCAATTGAGCAATCGATTATCTAACTCTAAAATAAGGACTTTTGCTGAGCCAATCGATTTCCAAATCGATTTTGGTCAGTTCTGCTGAGTTTTTGCATGACCAAATCAATTTCTAAGTCGATTTTGTCAGTTCTGATGAGTCCCTGTGTTGCCAAATCGATTTCCAAATCGATTTTGGCAGTTTTGCTGAGTTCCTGCCTCTCTGCCAATCGATTTCCAAATCGATTTCTTAAAAGATTTTGAAAGATATATTTATACAATCGATTGGCAAATCGATTAGGTTAAAATAGTGGACTTCCTGCAACTCATCCAATCGATTGGGAAGTCGATTTCCCTGATCGTTTTTCCAAAAATTCATGCATTTACTCAAGTCATTCCTAATCAAATTCATATCTTAACCCTTAGCAAGTACTACGTGATTACCACGGCAATTTGGGATCTCGATAACCATCATACTTACACACAATAATCAACACATAACACTTAGCATTTTCAACGCAATTACCACGATAAATCAAGGTTCAAATCAAATACGACTCGCGTGCCAAGCACCCTAATGCAATGCGTACATGCCAAAATGCATGGACTCGGAATTCCAAAGCAAAACCCTCCTCGAAGGGCCGTAAATCATAATTGTACCGCCTATCGCAGGCCAAAGTACCAAATTACCGAGGTGCCACCTATCACGGGTCAGCACGATTTACTAATGCGTAAATCATAAACGTACCACCTATCACGGGTCAGTACAGTTTACCGAGGTGTCACCTATCACGGGTCAACACGATTTACTAAAAGAAAAAGCGGGAATCGTAAACGTACCGCCTATCAGAGACCAGTACTGTTTACCTAGGTGCCACCTATCACGGGTCAGCACAATTCACCAAAAACGTAAATCGTAAACGTACCACCTATCACGGGTCAGTACAGTTTACCAAGGTGTCACCTATCACGGGTCAACACGATTTACCAAAAAGTAAATCGTAAACGTACCACCTATCACGGGTCAGTACAGTTTACCAAGGTGTCACCTATCACGGGTCGACACAATTTACCAAATGAAATGCATGAGCATACACAGACCCCATTCACAACAATCGTTAAGTAAATGCAGATATTAAAAGATTCCCCATTTTTAATACTCATTTAACTTAAACGACTTTCAAAACAACATTAAATAAATAAGTCATTAAGAGATTCCCCGTTCTTAATACCGATTTATCTTAATGATTTTCAAAACAAAACGTTAAGCAAACAGACATATTAAGAGATTCCCCATTCTTAATATACTTTTGACTTAAACGATTTTCTCACAAAACATTCAGTAAACGAGTCATTAAGAGATTCCCCATTCTTAATACTCATTTACCGAAACGATTTTCAAAAACGATAGTTAAGTAACCGAGACATTAAGAGATTCCCCATTCTCAACGCCCAGTTAACTTAAACATTTTCCTCAAATGCACATTAAGTAAACCGAGGTATTAAAAGATCCCCATTTTTAATACTCGTTTACTCTAATGGTTTTTCAATTCCATAGAAACAAACTCAATCATACTCTCACATTCAAACCATAATTGACAACAACCACACCAATTAACAAACATCAAGTATGGACACGCCAAATACAACGAACATAAATCAAAGCCCACATAACACCCAGATACATCAAATTTCATTTACTCATAATCATACACAATGACATTCAAATTCATTTACCACGAAAAACATTCATCATTATAAAACAAAACCTAACTCTAAGGTTTTACCCATAACGCACTAGTTTCGTTTTTCCCCAAATCGATACATTTAATCCTAACAAATTCCTTCCCACACAACAACCACAGATAAGTCCCTAATGCAAACTAGAAGTTTGGAAGGAGCCCTTACCTCAACGTTAGCTTTAACGTGCGTTTCCGGTACCGCGAGTAATTCCGGTAAATAATCTCGCTCGCAACGCCGCTTCCAAATTAGTTCACTAGCACCGTAGCGTGGTGGTGAGCAACTTTCCCTTCTATCTCTTCGAGAAATGAGGTTTGGATCTAGAAGAAACGGAGGGGTTTGTGTTTGGATCTCAAAAACCGTTTTTCTTCGTTTTCGAATCAAAGAGGAAGAGTGGAGTTGCGAAAACCTTGATCTAACTCTCACCCAACCTTGGGTTACTAGTTTTGAAGAAAGGAAAGCGACGAAAATGAAAACGGAAGAAAGGAGGGAAATTGGCCGCGGGTCACGGTTCAGAGGAAGGAGATGGAATTTTTGATTTTCCTTCCTTTCTTTTTCCCTCCAACCAAACATATATAGATATAATAAATATAACTTAACAAATATCTCAAAATCTAGATATTTGTTAAATTACCGTTTCACCCGAAACGCATTAAATTCTCCGTAAAGGATTCATCGCAGTTAAAATTCAATTTATTTATCGACGATAAATTTTAATTGGCATCAAAATATCTTTTTGATTATAAAACTCCAAAACATTAATAACTTTGGCTTAAAAGCCTCCGAGCCAAAATCCAAAATACACCAAAAATACATAAATGGTACTTTAAAATTACGGGTCTTACATTACTCCCCCCTAAAATTAGTTTCGTCCTCAAAACTATGCATCGATAAATAACTCTGGGGTTTGTTCTCTCATCTTGCTCTCTAGTTCCAAGTCGCATCTCCAGTAATTGGGTTCCAGATCACCTTGACCAACGAAACATCCTTGGTCCTCAACCGCTTAATCTTCCTGTCATCAATTCTCACGGGTGGTACTTCGAACGACAGGTTATCCTTTAGCTGGATTGTGTCTGGTTCGATCACGTGAGATGGATCTGCGAGATATTTCCTCAACTGTGACACTTGGAACACGTCATGAATATTGGACAGTATCGGAGGTAATGCAATCCGATAAGCAACCGGCCCAATTCGTGCAGAAATCTGATATGGTCCAATGAATTTAGGAGTCAAACTTCTTCGATTTCAAGGCTCTACCTACTCCAGTAGTAGGTGTGACTCTCAGAAATACATGGTCACCCTGTTCGAATTCCAAAAGTCTGCGACGCTTGTCCGCGTAACTCTTCTGACGATCTTGTGAAGTCTTCATTTTCTCCTTGATCTTCCTTACTTTAGCTGTGGTCTGTTGCACCATCTCTGGTCCGACAATCATATTCTCACCGTCTTTATACCAACATAAGGGCGTCTGACACTTGCGCCCGTATAAAGCTTCATATGGTGCCATATTCCCAATACTTGCGTGGAAACTATTGTTGTAAGTGAACTCAATCAACGGAAGTACATCATCCCAGCTTCCTCTATCATCTAGTACACATGCTCTCAACAGATCTTCCAAGGACTGATTCGTCCTTTCAGTCTGCCCTTCGTTTGTGGATGGTAAGCTGAACTCAATCGTAGCTTCGTTCCCAACGCTTCGTGCAATGCTCCCCAAAAATGCGATGTGAACTTCGGATCACGGTCTGACACAATGCTCGATGTACCCGTGTAACCTCAAAATTTCAGCAATGTAGATCTCCGTTAGCTGATCTACCTTATAGGTGGTCCTTACCGGCAAAAAGTGAGCAGATTTAGTTAGTCGATCCACTATCACCCATATGGAATCATTCTTTCTCCTTGTCTTTGGTAATCCGGTTATAAAATCCATGGAAATGTTGTTCCACTTCCATTCAGGTATATCTAAAGGTTGTAACATCCCAGCGGGTCGCTGATGTTCCACCTTCGCTTTCTGACAAGTTAGACAAGTGGATACATATTCCGCCACATGTTTCTTCATTCCTGGCCACCAATAATTCTGTCTCAAATCCTGATACATCTTTGTTGCTCCCGGATGAATACTCAGCTTACTCTTATGCGCCTCTTCTAAAATCGTTTTCCGCATATCTGTAATGGCTGGTACACAAATCCTACCATTACACCGCAAAACATTATCTGCCCCAATCTTGAACTCAGTCGTCTTCCCTTGTACTATTAGATTCCTCTTCTCTTGAATTAAGACGTCATCCTGAGAATTTCGCAATGTCTTCAAGTAGTCCCACTCGAGATCTTAATCATTCCGAATTTCAAAATTCCCGGCGCAAACTCTACGTTCAAGTGCAAAGTCTCTAAAAGCTTCCCACAACTCTTGTTGTCTAGCCATAATTAGTGAAGACACCGATACACTTCTTCTGCTCAACGCATCAGCCACTACATTGGCCTTCCCAGGGTGGTACTGCAGTGCGAAATCAAAATCCTTGAGAGTCTCCATCCATCGCCTCTGGCGCATGTTCAACTCCTTCTGATCAAACAAATATTTCAAGCTTTTATGGTCGCTGAACACGGTGAACGTGCACCCATATAAATAATGCCTCCAGATCTTCAATGCGAAAACAACTGCGGCAAGCTCCAAATCATGGGTAGGATAGTTTCTCTCATGAATCTTCAATTGTCTTGAGGCATAAGCCACAGCTTTCTTGTGTTGCATCAGAACACATCCTAACCCTTGGTGAGATGCATCACAATAAACTTCATAGGTTCTTCTGATTGCGGTAAATACCAATACAGGTGAGGTCGTCAATTTTCTCTTTAGCAACTGGAAGTTTTCTTCACACTTCTCCGTCCATGCGAACGGTTGATCTTTTCTGGTAAGTTGTGTCAGTGGAGCCACAATCTTAGCAAAACCTTCGATAAACCTCCTGTAGTACCCTGCCAGTCCTACAAAACTCCGTATGTCAGTGACAGTCTGAGGCTGGTTCCAAGCAAGAACCGCCTCAATCTTAGCCGGATCTACAGCGATTCCTTCCTTGGTTATCACATGTCCCAAGAAATTCACTTTCTCTAGCCAAAATTCACACTTCGACAGATTGGCATACAATCGCTTCTCGCGTAAAATCTCAAGGACTTGTCGTAAATGTTCTCCATGTTCTTCCTCAGTCCTTGAATAAATCAATATATCATCAATGAATACCACCACGAATTTATCAAGGAATGAATTAAAGATTCTGTTCATGTAGTCCATGAAAATTGCCGGTGCATTGGTAACTCCAAACGGCATAACCAGGTATTCATAATGTCCATAGCGGGTTCTGAAAGCTGTTTTCTGAATGTCTCCTTCCCTTACTCGAATCTGATGGTAACCGACTTCAAGTCAATCTTCGAAAATATCGCGGCCCCTCTCAATTGATCCATTAAATCATCGATTCGTGGCAAAGGATAACGATTCTTAATAGTTGCCTTGTTAAGCTGTCTATAATCCACACATAGGCGCGAGCTTCCGTCCTTCTTCTTAACTAGCAAAACTGGAGCTCCCCATGGTGATACACTTGGTCTGATGAATTTCTTCTCCAACAAGTCTTCAATTTGGCCTTTGAGCTCATTTAATTCCAATGGCGACATTCGATAAGGTGCCATTGAAATAGGTCCCGTTCCTGGGTGCAAAATCAATGAAGAATTCCACTTCTCTTACCGGTGGCAATCCTGGAATTTCCGTTGGAAAAACACATCCCGATACTCATTGACAAGTATCACATCTTCTATGTTCACACTTATCTTTGCCTCCACATTGGCTAGAGACAAAAACTCATGAGTCCCTTCACTTAGCGACACTCGGAGTCTGTTAGCAGCTAAATACCTATCAACTCCTGGTTCGGGGAAAAGAACCAATTTACGAGCACAATCCAAGATCACATAGTGATAAGACATCCAATCCATACCGAGGATGACCTCGAGTGATTGTAGCGGTAAACAAATTAAATTAACCAAGAAATCCCTATTCTGTATAGTCATTCGACAATGTAAACATGCTGAATTTACGGTTAAGGTCTTAGCAGGTGTGGACACAACCAAATCAAAAGGTAAAGCAGACACAGATAACTTCAAGCGATTCACACAGTCCATAGCAATGAAGGAATGGGTTGCCCCCGAATCAAAGAGTGCAGTTAGAGTGTTACCATCAATCTCACAATTACGTTGAATCAGATTACCAGATGGATTCCCCTCTTCAGCATTCACACAATAAATGCGTCCTCTAGCAGTAGGACGGGTAGCCCTAGCTACATTCACCACTGGTTCCACCTTTGGAGCCGTGCAATCCCTTGCCATATGCCCCGACTTCCGACAATTGTGACATATGGGGATGTTAGTGGTACAAGCACTAGCATAGTGTCCTTCTCCCCCACATCGGAAACATCGAAGCACTTGCCCCAATTGCCTCCCGAAATTCTGGTTCCCCGGGCGACTCTGCCCATCGTTGTTATTCTGGGGTCGATTATAAGGTTTAGCAACTTGCTTCCCCTTGTTCTGATAATTCACCCGACTAGGGCCTCCCGAATTAAAATCCCCCCCTCGGCTAGCCCTTTTGTTCTTCATATCTTCCACTTCTCTACATTTCTCTACCAGTGCTTGGAAACGTTGAATTCCCAAGGGTAAGACGGAGTCTTGAATCTCATACTTCAGTCCGTCTTGGAAACGATGGCACATGAATGGTTCATCAATTTCCTCACGGAAGAACCTGAAGTGCCTCGATAGTGATTCAAATTTAGCAGCATACTCGCCCACAGTCATGCTCCCCTGGTGAAGTTTCAGAAAGTCGTCACCCAATTTAGTCCTGGTACTCATTGGGAAGTATTTGTCTAAAAACTTCCTTTTAAACGATTCCCAGTTCACCTCCTCGTGGGCTGCTCCCATCAATAACCTTGCACTCCTCCACCAGTACTCAGCGTCCCCAACAGCATATAAGTGGCATAGCTGACCTTCACTCCCGCCTGACAATTTATCATTTCAAAGATTTTCTCCACTTCTTGGATCCATTGATCCGCCTTCTCTGAATTCTCATCCCCCTTGAACTTAGGAGGATTGTAACGACGGAAGTCTTCTAACCCTCTTGACTCTGCAGCACGAATCTCTCTTCCCCTCTTTTCAAGATCCCATTGAGTCTTGGCAGCAGTCTGTGCAGCGACAGAAGCAGCCATGTTATTCATAGCCTCCGCCATTTGATCATTCCTATTAGCGTTGGCTCTCGGAGCGTCATTCCTTCTTGGCGGCATGGTTTCCTATAAAACCATTATCAAGTGGAGTCTTAACACTACTTCAAATAATTCCAAACTAACGTCCGATTATAACAACACAATATAATTATATTGGACTTGACAACTCAAGTCACCTAAACCGACACATGATCAGATGACAACTCCCAACTTAAAGGTCGACCTACAATCTATAACCAAGGTTCCACAGCTCCCAAAGAAAACCAAACCTATGCTCTGATACCACAATGTAACACCCCATTTTTCAAAAGCGAGGGTATATTTTTTTTTCAAAAGGAATTAAAATAAAACAAAGAATTAAATCAGGAAATGCCTTTGGATAAATAATTGAGTCATTATAATTTACAAGCAGCGGAAAAGTTTCTCCGATTATAAATCCAAAACATTTACACCACATCAAATGGTACATGGAACTCATTCGAATAAGAAGTCAAACTGACAATATTAGTATAAATACAGTTTTCCAAACTAAAAATACTCCAATCCAAAAAGAAGGACACCTAGTTCCTATACATCATCCTAATCTGATCATCCTACCAAAAAGCTATACACCCTGAGTATCTCCACGCGCCCCGTGAGATCCTCCTAATGTAACTGCAATCACGCGTTCCCATCTCCATTCCCGTCTGTAGGGTACGAACCGGTAGGATCGTCCTGACTCTCATCTGAGGGCAAAGCCCAGATTTCCACAATAATTGTAAAGGGTCACCAACCGAAATTAACAGATAACACATAACATTTAAGTTTTAAATGCACAAAATAACCTTTCAACTAAGCATGCACCTTAAAAGGATTTTCCATATGCTAAAAGTTCATATAATGCTTGCCAATTAACAATGAACTCAAAATGAAGTTCTCAAACCATCAAGTAATACATAACTGACCAAAGCATTGATAAATCAATTGAGCAATCGATTATCTAACTCAAAATAAGGACTTTTGCTGAGCCAATCGATTTCCAAATCGATTTGGTCAGTTCTGCTGAGTTTTTGCATGACCAAATCAATTTCTAAGTCGATTTTGTCAGTTCTGATGAGTCCCTGTGTTGCCAAATCGATTTCCAAATCGATTTTGGCAGTTTTGCTGAGTTCCTGCCTCTCTGCCAATCGATTTCCAAATCGATTTCTTAAAAGATTTTGAAAGATATATTTATACAATCGATTGGCAAATCGATTAGGTTAAAATAGTGGACTTCCTGCAACTCATCCAATCGATTGAGAAGTCGATTTCCCTGATCGTTTTTCCAAAAATTCATGCATTTACTCAAGTCATTCCTAATCAAATTCATATCTTAACCCTTAGCAAGTACTACGTGATTACCACGGCAATTTGGGATCTCGATAACCATCATACTTACACACAATAATCAACACATAACACTTAGCATTTTCAACGCAATTACCACGATAAATCAAGGTTCAAATCAAATACGACTCGCGTGCCAAGCACCCTAATGCAATGTGTATATGCCAAAATGCATGGACTCGGAATTCCAAAGCAAAACCCTCCTCGAAGGGCCGTAAATCATAATTGTACCGCCTATCGCAGGCCAAAGTACCAATTACCGAGGTGCCACCTATCACGGGTCAGCACGATTTACTAAAATGCGTAAATCATAAACGTACCACCTATCACGGGTCAGTACAGTTTACCGAGGTGTCACCTATCACGGTCAACACGATTTACTAAAAGAAAAAGCGGGAATCGTAAACGTACCGCCTATCAGAGACCAGTACTATTTACCTAGGTGCCACCTATCACGGGTCAGCACAATTCACCAAAAACGTAAATCGTAAACGTACCACCTATCACGGGTCAGTACAGTTTACCAAGGTGTCACCTATCACGGGTCAACACGATTTACCAAAAAGTAAATCGTAAACGTACCACCTATCACGGGTCAGTACAGTTTACCAAGGTGTCACCTATCACGGGTCGACACAATTTACCAAATGAAATGCATGAGCATACACAGACCCCATTCACAACAATCGTTAAGTAAATGCAGATATTTAAAAGATTCCCCATTTTTAATACTCATTTAACTTAAACGACTTTCAAACAACATTAAATAAATAAGTCATTAAGAGATTTCCCCGTTCTTAATACCGATTTATCTTAATGATTTTCAAAACAAAACGTTAAGCAAACAGACATATTAAGAGATTCCCCATTCTTAATATACTTTTGACTTAAACGATTTTCTCACAAAACATTCAGTAAACGAGTCATTAAGAGATTCCCCATTCTTAATACTCATTTACCGAAACGATTTTCAAAAACGATAGTTAAGTAACCGAGACATTAAGAGATTCCCCATTCTCAACGCCCAGTTAACTTAAACATTTTCCTCAAATGCACATTAAGTAAACCGAGGTATTAAAAGATTCCCCATTTTTAATACTCGTTTACTCTAATGGTTTTTCAATTCCACAGAAACAAACTCAATCATACTCTCACATTCAAACCATAATTGACAACAACCACACCAATTAACAAACATCAAGTATGGACACGCCAAATACAACGAACATAAATCAAAGCCAACATAACACCCAGATACATCAAATTTCATTTACTCATAATCATACACAATGACATTCAAATTCATTTACCACGAAACATTCATCATTATAAACAAAACCTAACTCTAAGGTTTTACCCATAACGCACTAGTTTCGTTTTTCCCCAAATCGATACATTTAATCCTAACAAAATTCCTTCCCACACAACCACAGATAAGTCCCTAATGCAAACTAGAAGTTTGGAAGGAGCCCTTACCTCAACGTTAGCTTTAACGTGCGTTTCCGGTACCGCGAGTAATTCCGGTAAAATCTCCGCTCGCAACGCCGCTTCCAAATTAGTTCACTAGCACCGTAGCGTGGTGGTGAGCAACTTTCCCTTCTATCTCTTCGAGAAATGAGGTTTGGATCTAGAAGAAACGGAGGGGTTTGTGTTTGGATCTCAAAAAAACCGTTTTTCTTCGTTTTCGAATCAAAGAGAAAGAGTGGAGTTGCGAAAAACCTTGATCTAACTCTCACCCAACCTTGGGTTACTAGTTTTGAAGAAAGGAAAGCGACGAAAATGAAAACGGAAGAAAGGAGGGAAATTGGCTGCGGGTCACGGTTCAGAGGAAGGAGATGGAATTTTTTATTTTCCTTCCTTTCTTTTTCTTTCCTTTCTTTTTCCCTCCAACCAAACATATATAGATATAATAAATATAACTTAACAAATATCTCAAAATCTAGATATTTGTTAAATTACCGTTTCACCCGAAACGCATTAAATTCTCCGTAAAGGATTCATCGCAGTTAAATTCAATTTATTTATCGACGAGAAATTTTAATTGGCATCAAAATATCTTTTTGATTATAAAACTCCAAAACATTAATAACTTTGGCTTAAAAGCCTCCGAGCCAAAATCCAAAATACACCAAAAATACATAAATGGTACTTTAAAATTACGGGTCTTACACTGTAAACTACATCTTTCAAATAATTATATACGTTGGAAACCCTCATATCCTCTACATCTTTCAAATAATTATATACGTTGGGAACCCTAATATCCTCTACATATTGTGTGGTCATCTACGTTGTCTCATGTATTTTTTACACATGATCAGTTATGTTTTGTTATATATATATTAAATCTACTAAAAATTGTTATATATATATATTATATATATATATATTAAATCTCTTCTACACATGATCTGTTTTGTTTTGAAATTGTCAAAAACTCATACCACATGATTTGTTCTGTTTTGAAATTGTTAGTTGATATTGGTTTCTTTTTGAAACTTGTTGATATGTTTTGAAAGCTTATTATTTTTGTAACTGCATTTATATAGGTGGTATAATATGGATAGGAAATGGATGTCAGCCAATCGATTGTCAAAAGAGTATGAAATTGGAGTAAGGAGTTTGTTGAGTTTGCAGTGAAGAATGCAAAAGATCCAAATAGAGTAGTTTGTCCTAGTTTAAAATATTGTTTTGGAAAACGTGTTAGAGAAGATGAATTAGAAGGACATCTAGTATGTAATGGAATTGATCAAAGCTACACATGTTGGATAAGACATGGTGAGAAAAAAAAAAGGAAACATTAATTTTGAGAATAGTTCGACATATGCTTCAACTGACTTCGATACAGATACATATGAGCCGGACCAAGTTGATGAGATCGCAAAAGCAGTTGAATAAGATCTTCGAGATTGTCCTAAAATGTTTGAAAGTTTGTTGAGTGATGCAGAGAAAGAATTATATAATGGTTGTACTAAATTCACAAGACTGTCGGCGATATTAAAGTTGTACAACTTAAAAGCGAGTAATGGATGGTCTGATAAAAGCTTTACATAATTATTAACACTCATAAAAGATATGTTTCCAGATGATAATGAACTTCCCAGTCGAACCTACGAGGCTAAACGGATTTTGTGTTCCATTGGAATGAGTTACGAAAGGATTCATGCGTGTCCTAACGATTTCATTTTATTTCGAAACGAATATGAACTACTTAAGGCGTGTCCGAAATGCAATGTCTCTCGATATAAGAAGAAAGAATCTACTCCAGCAAAAGTCGTGTGGTATTTTCTTATAATACCAAGATTTAGGCGCATGTATCGCAGTGAAGAAGATTCAAAACACTTGACATGGCATGTAGATGAAAGAATTAGAGATGGAATGTTTCGACACCCTGCAGATTCCCCACAATGGGCAAAAATTGATCATGAGTATCCTGAATTCGAGATAGAGTCCAGAAATCTAAGACTTGCACTTTCTATTGATGGAATGAATCCACATGGTCTTCAAAGCATCTCACATAGCACGTGGCCTGTGATTTTGGTAATATATAACTTACCTCCATGGTTATGTATGAAGCGTAAGTTTATGATGTTGTCTCTGTTAATTTCTGGACCCAAACAACCGGGGAATGATATCAACGTATACTTGACTCCTCTAATCGAAGATTTAAAAAGTATGTGGGAGATAGGTGTGGAAGTTTATGATGGGTATAAGAAAGAATGTTTCAATTTGAGGGCTATGTTGTTCGGCACAATTAATGATTTTCTAGCATATGGTAATTTATCAGGATATAGCATTAAAGGTCAGTGTGCATGTCCTATATGTGAAGAGAGTACAAATTGGATGCGGTTGAAACATTGTAAGAAGAATGTGTTTCTTGGACATCGTAGATTTTTACCTTATAGTCATCAGTATCGTGGGTGGAGAAATGCATTCAATGGAAAATCAGAGGAAGGTAAAGCTCCTTTAGCACCGACTGGATATCAAATACTTGAAAAAGTACAAGGTTTGACCAATAAATTTGGCAAACCTTTTGCGGGAGAGCTGGTCAAAACTGGGTGGAAGAAAAAAGTCAATTTTCTTTGAATTTCCATATTGGAAGTTATTGTATATAAGACATTTCCTCGATGTGATGCATATTGAAAAAAATGTATTTGATAGTGTTATTGGTACGTTACTCAATGTTCCACGAAAGTCTAAAGATGGCGTCAACGCAAGATTGGACTTGGTCGATATGGGAATAAAGAAATGAATTGGCTCTAGTAAAGAAAGGAAATCGCACGTATCTACCTCCAGCCGCTCATACTCTATCTAGAAAGGAAAAAATTGTTTTATGTAAATTTCTACACGAAGTTAAAGTTCCAGAAGGATACTCTTCGAACATTAAACATTTGGTTTGTATGAAAGACCTCAAGTTAAAAGGTTTGAAGACCCATGATTGTCATATTCTAATGGAGCATTTGCTACCAATAGGTATACGTTCCATTTTACCTGAAAAAGTTCAACTAGCCTTAACTAGATTATGTTTCTTCTTCAGGGAAATTTTTAGTAAAGTGATCGACCCTCAGAAATTACCGACATTGCAGAGGGAAATTGTTGTTACTTTGTGTGAGCTTGAAATGTATTTCCCACCATCGTTTTTTTGATATAATGGTTCACCTTACTGTTCATCTGGTTAAGGAGACACAACTTTGTGGGCCAGCTTATATGAGATGGATGTATCCGATAGAACGATATATGAAAATATTAAAAGGGTACGTAAAAAGTAGAAGTCGACCAGAAGGTTGTATTGCTGAACGATACATTGTTGAAGAGGCTGCTGAATTTTGTACTGAATATCTGTCCAATGTTGAATTCATAGGGCTTCCCATGTCTCGTCATTCGGGAAGAATATCAGGAGAAGGGATAATTGGAAGGAGACTACTGACTATATCAAGGACAGAATGGGAGTAGACACAATTGTATGTTCTGCACAATGAAGTTTTATAACATGGTTAAAAAATCACATAAAGTCAAAATTATTGTAAAATAATGACCTCTATAGTCTAAAATATCTGACAGTTTAAAACAAGATTGATATCATTTTAACAAAAGAATACTTTTATTAAACTCATGATCAATCACGGTCCCAAGGAGTTGATTCTAAGTGAAGGCTCACACTTACATGTATTGACTAATAACTAGTCTAGAATATACAGTAATGTTCAACGGATTAACTAAGATACATGCAAGCCAAATTACTCGTTCAAACGATATTAATGAAAACAGAATACGTCTAGCATGCAATCAAGATTAAGCATACAATCATACAATGAAAATAAAGAGTAAGGGTTAGAGAATAGTGCACCGCAATTTTATACTGGTTCAGTCGTCAAACAGACGACCTACGTCCAGTCCCGAAACAAAACGATTTCGGCCTTTTTCAATAGAATCTTAGAAAGTGTTTTACAGATGTTCCAGCTCTCTCAGCCTATCAATCTTAAAACTCTCTCTCTCTATTCTATTTTGCAGCCACTGTATCCCAGAGTTTATCTCCAAACTCTTCCAAGATCACAGTAAAGTTTCTTCTTGATGAGCCCTCTCACCAAAGAAGATAACTACCAGTTTCACCACTGGATTTTACCACAGTTCTTTCTTTACAAAACTTTGTTACAGAAAGCATAAAAGATGTACGAAGTTTGTCTCAATCACTAGCAATGTATCTCACATAAGAAGATTGTTGTCCATTTGAGTGTTTGTGAGATCATTCTTGATATAGACCCCGGATCAATTTCAAATAGATTGAGGTGGCTAGCAAATGGTCCGAGCTTACATGTCTTTTCTTACACTGGTTATGTTATTAACGGCTACACATTTTATACCAAAGAACAAGATGATCAGACCACTATGAAAAATAGTGGAGTCACTCTCGTAGCTGAAGCGATGCATGTCTCAAGTGCAAAAGAAAAAAACCCAATATATGCAAATCTATCATATTTTGGGGTTATCGAGCGCATATGGGAGTTAGACTACACAATGTTTCGTGTTCCCATATTTGGTTGCAAGTGGGTCGATAATAATAATGGCGTTCGGATTGATGAGTCAGGATTCTTGCTTGTCGATTTTAATAGGGTGGGATACAAAGATGAGCCTTTTATTTTAGCGTCGCAAGCTCAACAAGTGTTTTATGTCACTGATCCTTCTGATGATAAATGGTCTGCTGTCCTATCGACCAATAAAATAAGTGATGATAACAATAATGATGAAGATGTTGGTAATGATCTTTTATTTGCAACATCACAACAACCACATGAAATTGATTCAACTGATGATGGTTTATATCTTAGAGATGATCATGATGAGGGAATTTGGATTAATCCATCGTTTTGTATTGTAAATGGACAAACAAATGTGAATGCCACCAGGAAAAGAAGAAGGGCATCTTAATGTATATGTTTAATTGTTTTATATAAGCCATGCATGTAATCTGAATTATTGTGATAAATATGAATATAATCTGAATTATTGTGATAAATATGCATGTAATCTGAATTATTGTGATAAATATGCATGTAAATTGAATTGAGTGTTTTATACTAATATGGCAGAATTGAGTGTTTTATACTAATGTCACTTATATAATGTAAATTAAGTGCCAATTCGATTGGAATAAATGTCTGATCAGTTACAGGCATCCAAAATTGAACCCAAATAAAACCAACACAAAAATAACATACTGAGATCTTTTACAGCGCTTTTTATAAAAAGCGCTGTAAACGACCCTTTTGAAAATAAGTAAAAATGACATTTTACAGCGCTTATTTGAAAAAGCGCTGTAAACAGCTTTATTAATAATAATTATCAGACACCTAACATGACTATCTCTAACATGATTTTCTTCAAACACCTTGTACGCATCATGGGAATCCCCAAAAACACATTGTTAACAAAAACATCAGACTCAAACCCATTTTTCGCAACATGGCAATGAACCTGAATACCAAGTTTCGATTTAAGAAGGAAATGGAATGTAAAGAGATAAAAAGGGTGTTCAGGTAGAGATTGAATTATGAAAGAGTAAGCTTTGATGTTTGTGAAGAAGATGCATAAAAGGAGAAGAGTTTGGTGAAGAGGAAGGGATTTTGGTGGTGACCAGTTACTACTATGTGGGTTTTGCATGTTGAGCTTGTTTAAAAAATAACATAACAAAACAAAAAAAAACAATAAGGCCTTTTACAGCGCTTGTTTAACAAAGCGCTGTAAAAGGCTTTAAAAAAAACCTTCATATAACATAATAAAACAAGGAGGTCTATTACAGCGCTTTTGCAAATAAGCGCTGTAAAATACTGTTTTAAAAATAAAATAAAGAGACATTTTACAGCGCTTATTTGAACAAGCGCTGTAAACGGGTTTTATATATAACATAATAAAACAATGGGGTCTTTTACAGCGCTTATAGGGAAAAGCGTTGTAAAAGAGCCTTTTATAAAATTAAATAAGGACGCATTTTAGAGCGCTTATGAAACAAGTGCTGTAAAAGGGTTATAAAATAGCGCCGTAAAAGGGTTACGTATATATAATAGTAACCGCTTCAGTTTCCTCTTCATTACGTAAACTTCACTATCATCTCAACCTTCATCGTTCTTCTCTTCTTTTGCAAACCCTATCATCCCGTCCATTACGAACCTTATTTCCACGATCATCTCCTTCATTTCGAACCTTATTTCCATCCAAGATCATCTCTCCCATTTCACACAATATATTTTCATTGAAATATGTAACCCTCATTACGTATTTCTTCATTACCGTATTTCTGTGAACCATATTTCTGTGAACTTTCTGCGTTCCTCTTTTCTTCACATTTAATCTTTCTTCAAACCATTATTCAGGTATTGATGTTATAAATTTTTTGTAATCATTAAAATGCATGTTGAGCTTTTTTAAGATATATTGATACATGTTGAGCTTGTTTATAATAATGCATTATCCATGTTGAGCTTGTTGATGTTATACTAAATTGCATGTTGAACTTGTTGTAGTTAAATGGATACAAACAAATATATAGAAGTTCAAAATGAAGAAGTTGGCACTTCTAAGACTTACGAAAAAGAAGTCAAACGTGGTGCAACTATCATGCAAAAGGTGATTAAAGCAAGGAGTAATGGCATTAAATTTGAGGTATACTATACTCTGTTTGCTGTGTGTTTTTTTATCTTTTTTTAGGGTTTAGGGCATGTACTTACTATATGAGTTTATTAGGTTGGTTGGAATGAGAGTGGTCAGCCAGTTGACCCCAACAGCTCTATGTTTGTAAGCTATATTGGGGATGTTGTTCGTCAAAATGTCCCAATTACAATTGACAATTGGAGAGACAATGCGTTGAAGGATGCCAAAAATATTATATGGAATGACATTCAAGTAAATTTTTTGATCCACTCTTTTGTTATTTATAATTTTTTTTCTGTAAAATACTTTACTTATAATTTTTTTCATTGCAGACGACTTTTGTTCTTGATGAGGGACGAAAGTCTTATGTTTTGAGAGTTGCTGGAAAGATCCATCGTGGATTTAGATCTCATCTCTCAAATTTCTATCTAAAAGATAGAGAAGGAAACACAAGTGTTGAACCTCCAAAAATATATCAACATTATATATCAAAGGATGAACGGAGAACATTTGTTTCCAAACGTTCTGACCCCGCGTTTGTCGTAAGTGATTAATTTATTAGCATTTGTGTTTTATTATTCATATTCGTAGCGTATTTTAAATTTTTACACAATTGCTATTTTTTTTTTATATAGAATATTAGTAAGGCTATTTTTTTTATAGTGTTGTTAATTAATGCAATGTTTACCCCAACTAAATGGACGATGAAAAAAGAAATTTTAACACAATGAGCAACAACGTGGAACCACAGTTAACGGATTCTACGAATTTATTTGCTACTAATATGACGTTGAAGGACATCACCTCTTAGCTTCTTTTTATTGTTCAATATCATCTGCCACACGATTGTGAAATAAAGAAATAAATAAAGTGTATGTGATATGTAAATTCGCAAAGTCATATGTGTTAAGTGGATTGTCAGAGAATCCTTTAGTTGTTGCCTTTTGGGAGGAAATATGCTGTTTTTGGGGATCCTCCGCATCCAGCCATGGAGGCTATTCCATTTGCTCCAAATATATAGTATGACTATCAATTCCTCTAAATTATACAACATGTTCTAACAATTGACATCAAGAGCTTGAGTTCTAAACCTTTGGGAAACACGATTGCAAGTGTGAGGGGGAATAAAAAAAAATGGGAAACACAAGTGTGAATGAAAGAAAGAAAGAAGATTTGAATGGAGAATGATTTCCATCGAATTTGCCAATCCTTGATGGGAAGAATTGGGAGAGGTGGTATGTATCAATGAGATTGTTGTTGGGAGCTCAAGAAGTGTTTGAGATTGTTCAAGATGACTATTGTAAGACCCTAAATTTTAAATCATAAATTATACAATTTTAGGGTATTTTGTGTTGAATTTCTTAGGCTTTTAGCCCAGTTTTCGGTATTTAGTGAGTTAAATGCCGAAAACATATTTTTGGAAATTGAATTAAAATTATTTGTCGAAAAATAATTTATTTACGTTACGAAGAGTTGGACACCAGAGAGTTTTGTTAAAAATATCACTTGTCGCTGAAAATTTTATCTGTCAATTGAGTTGCGACGAGAGTAGATATTTTTAACAAAAAGAGGTTTGAGAGGTGATGGAAAGTGATGTGGAAATTTGTGGGTGAAATGGTAATTTTGATAAATATCTAGATATTTTTATATATTTGATATATATATATATATATATATATATATATATATATATATATATATAAAGGAAATGAGGAAAAAGGAAATGAAAAGGAAAAAGGAAATGAAAAGGAATAGGAAAGAAAAAGGAACAAAAGGAAAGAAAAGCAAAGGAAGGAAAATGAGAAAGTCATTTCCCTACTTTGCGTGAAACTTCTTCTTCTTTTCTGTTAGCACAAAAACAAAACCGTCAAGAAGTGACAGAAGGGAATGAAATTTATATGTGGTTTTGAGGAAATGAAATTTAATGTGTTTGAGTGGTGGGTTGTGATAATTTTGTGGTTGTCGTGTTTGACGTGTTCATAATTAATATTTATAAATTTTGAGACGTGTTTGTGTGGATTTTGTGGAAAAATGAATTGATGTGATTTGGTGTGAATTGTAGATTGAATTTGAGAATATGTCTGAGTATGTTCTGTGTGGAATGTGAAAACCATTAGAGTTAAACGAGTATTAAAAATGGGGAATCTTTTAATATCTCTGTTTACTTAATGTTTGTCGTCAAAATTGTTAGAGTTAAATGAGTATTAAAAATGGGGAATATTTTAATATCTCTGTTTACCTAATGTTTGTAGTGAAAATCGTTAGAGTTAAATGAGTATTAAGAATGAAGAATCTCTTAATATCTACATTTACTTAATGATTGTCGTCAAAATTGTTAGAGTTAAATGAGTATTAAGAATGGGGAATCTCTTAATATCTGCATTTACTTAATGATTGTCGTCAAAATTGTTAGAGTTAAACGAGTATTAAAAATGGGGAATCTTTTAATATCTATGTTTACTTAATGATTGTCGTCAAAATTGTTTGAGTTAAATGAGTATTAAAAATGGGGAATCTTTTAATATCTGCATTTACTTAACGATTGTCGTGGATAGAGTCAGAGTATGCTCATACATTTCATAGTACATGGCGATCGGATGAGCCATGGTGATAGTGGTGACCGGATGGGCCACGAGATGATTCCATGTAATTTGTTGGTTCATCTTATCCTTGCAGGGATTGTCGCGTCGTGTAAGGTCTGCGATAGACTACACATTTTTGGTAAATCGTGCTAACCCGTGATAGGTGACACCTCGGTAAATAGTACTTCGACATGTGATAGGCGGTATATTTACGATTTACGTTTTTAGTAAATCGTGCTGACCAGTTATAGGTGGCACCTCGGTAATTTAGTACTTCGGCCTGTGATAGACGGTAGAATTATGATTTACGGCCCTTCGAGGAGGGTTTTGGTTTGAAATTCTGAGTCCATGCATTTTGGCATATACGCATTGCATTAGGGTGCTTGGCACGCGAGTCGTGTTTGATTCAAGATTATGATTGAGTGTTTGAACTCAAGTCGTCATGGTGATTGTGTTATAATTGCCAAGTATGGATGTTGTGAAATTGTGTGTACGTGTGATTGATTGCAAAACATTTTCGAAACTCAAGTCGTCATGGTGATTGTGCTATAATTGCTAAGTGTAATTGGTTGGATTTGTGTGTAAGTGTTGATTGATTTCAAAACCCTGAATTTTGCTGAATTTTGCTGTTTTTCTGCTGCTGTCTGATGTGTATTCGAATACAGACTGTTGTATTCGAATACAAACATGTTGTGTTGCTACTGACTTACTGTGTAGTCGAATACAGACTGTTGTATTCGAATACAGACATGCTGTTTTTGCTGCTGAATGCTGAAACAACCTTGTATTCGAATACAGAGATGCTGTATTCGAATACAACAGTGATGTTTTGTTAAAAACTTCATTTTTCAACCTTGTTTATGCATGTTTGGCATATGAAAACCCTTTTAAGGTGCATGCTAAGTTGAAAGGTTATTTTGTGCATTTAAAAACTTAAATGTTATGTGTTAATTGTTAATTTCGGTTGGTGACCCTTTACAACTATTGTGGAAATCTGGGCTTTTCCCTCAGATGAGAACCAGGACCATCCTACCGGTTAGTACCCTGTGGATGGGAAGGTAGTTGGACACACCTGACTGGAGCTGTGTTAGGAGGATCTTGCGGGGCGCGTGAAGATCACTCGGGATGTATAGTTTTTGTAGAATGATCAGATTAGGTTGACGTATATGGACTAGATGTCTTTCTTTTGGGATGTGTTTATTTTAATTTGGAAGACTGTACCTATACTAATATTGTCTGTTTGACATTTTATTATGATGGGGTCCATGTACCACTTTTTGAAGTGTAAACACTTTGGATTCATATTTCAAAAACTATTCCGCTGCTTCTAAATTTTGTTGACTTATTTGTCGTTGTGTTACGACTTAAATATTTATCCAAAAGTATTTTCTTCTATATTTCTTTTGTTTTTATGAATTTGTTTTGAAAAAAAAAATACACTCGCGCTGTTAAAAATCGGGGTGTTACAACTATGAACAACTTGGTGAAAATCCAACAGAAAGACAGTAAACAACTTTCAAAGATTGCAAGAAAAAAGATTGCAAGGCATTGTTATACATCCAGCAAAGTGTCGATTCAAACAACTTTGAGAGGATTCTGAAGGCATCTACATCAAATGAGGCATGGTAGATCTTGGTTAACTACTATACAGGTGGGGAAAAGACCAAGAAAGTGAAGTTCCAAATGCTAAGAATGCAATACGAACTATTGTATATGGAAGAAGATGGAGTTGTGGCAGATTACTTCAATCGTGTGTAGGTTGTTGTTAATCAGATGAGAACAAATGGTGAATCATTAACTGAAGTGGTGGTTATTGAAAAGATCCTTAGAACGTTAACACAAATGTATGATCATATTGTGGTGGCTATTGAAGAATCAAAGGATCTTGATAAGATGAAGGTGGAGGATTTGCAAGGCTCTCTTGAAGCTCATGAACTGAGAGTAAGAGAAAGGTGTGCAGCAACCTCAGCAACTCAAGTGCAGGCCCTACAGGCCCAAGTCAGCAAGAAGACCAGCCAAGGTGATGTAAAGCACAAGAAAGGAAAGGGTAAATTCAACTGGTACAAGAAACGATTCAATACACTTACTGAGACGCTATCAAATTTTTGGTGCCTTTGCCGATGATTGCCATATCACTATTGAGTTATAATTTATTTACTTAATTGGAATTTTTTACTCTGCAGTAAAAAAATTTAGTTTAAAACTTTTCATTACTCACAATTTGTTTAACCTTGTATGCGAGGCCAATCTTCAGCTGAACTTCTCTTTGATTCAGAAATCGAAAAAACTACGAAAGCAAATTGAAAGGCGGATCGAGAAAGGAGACAAAGGGAAAGACAATTAATAGTAGAAGAAAACGATTTGGGGAATTTCTTCATATTTGCGGAGATGACTGATCTACCACCTGAACGTACCTTCGGCGAGTATGGGAATCGAGATAGAAATTGTGCTCGGTTAGCCACCCATAACCAACCGGTTATAGTCAGCAAGTTTGAAATAAGTCTCGCTCTATACCGAGAGTTGAAGGAGATTCTTTTTCCAGTAAATATAACGAAGACGTCAATAGACATCTCACAAACTTCTTTGAACTATGTGAAACAGTGAAGGTGGATGATTGCTCTGAAGAAGGAAAAAGGTTGAGACTATTTCCATTGTCATTGAAAGATGATGCTAAGGAGCATATACTGAAAGCAGCATATAGCACCAGGAGGTCCGTGAGATTGTTGGGGAAGAGCTTGTCAAAGATGAGTTTAGTCAACACTGAGGACATGGGGTTGACCAAGAATTATGATGTTTCTGAAGAAATGAGTGGTGTATCCAACTTATAAAGGACTCGTTTGACACTGATGTGGACCTAGCACAGGCTTGCGGTGCATGCATAGTTGGATTCAATGTCAGGAATCCACCTATTTCTCTTAGGACCTTTTTCCCGAGAATGCGCAAGACATCCAAGTGTTCATGGAATGAGAAAGCACGTAGAAACAAGGTTTTATTTTCTAAGAGATCAAATGATGAAAGACAATATAAAGCTAGAGCGTTACAATACCAATGATCAAAAGGCTGACATTATAACTAAAAGCTTAAAGAGGGTGAAATTCAAAGAGATGTGTAACAATCTTGGATTAATATCAAATTGAATCACTTTGAATTAGGAGGCATGTTAAATATAATTAAAAGTGATTTGTAGTTAGTTAGGAAAGTTAGAAGTAGTTAAGAAGGTTAGAATTTTGTTTTGACAGTTAGTGCTCAAAACTGATATAAAATTTGTAATACATAGAACATTCTTCAGATGTAGTTCATCAATCTCCAATTTCAGAATATTTTGTTTTATTTTCTCTTCTTCTCAATTTTAATTACTCTCAATTATGCAACTTGTTCTAACAATGTTAACTCTTCATTGAAAGATGTTATCTTTTGTATTGGTTGAGTCAGGATGAATCATGGTCTCCCTAGAATTTGTATAATGAATAGTGCAATCAATCCCAAGTAATACTTAAATTTGAATTTGCAATATATATATGTCAAAATGTGTTTTATAACATTTTATCTATTTGATTGCCTCTTTTAGAACCTAATGTATAGAGTATTTTTTAGAATTTAGAATTAATGTTTAAATATGTTTTAGTCCCTAAAAGATCTCCATTCTTGTAAAATGGATAGGAGTAAAAATGGATACTTTTTCTGTAGTGACTAAACAATATTTAGTGATTGGGGTTAGTATATGCTAATAATATTTGGAATAATGTGGTCAACAAAGTGAATGAACGAAACAATCAAATGTGTTCCCTGTAACTGGTGAAATTATGGTAATAGCTTTGTGGGTGTGACATTAGATGGCAAAACATGTATTTATAGGGGTGCTAATTAAAGATAACAATAGCTAGAAATTGTGATTGTATTCAATAGGGTGAAGCTAGTGATTTTGCTGCTGTTTTTATATCTGATCTGTCCTACATTTGCACCTCTTATAGTTCTGTAATATATTTGTGTATAATTTTTTGTTTTGAAAAAAAATGAATATTCCTACGGTCATTCTTTCAAGTTGTGATATATTACATTATTTCAAAGAATGAGTGTCATGACAAAGGTTTTGCATAACTTATATTACTAAATCTATTAATCAATTGTATTATAAGAGTTGAGATACTATTTTTAACTATGAAAAAAATACATATTTAGAAGTATGAGATTTTTATAGGAATAAAAATTCTATATGTATTTTATTCACAACAAAGATGGTATTCCTTCTCAAATGAAAAAATTCTATCTTTTAAACATATTTTGTAAAATTTTGAATTGAGTATACAACACGTGACAACTAATCACAAGTAATAAAATTGTGACAAAGTGTAAATAACACATGTATTGAATTGAAATGTCCTTCCATGCACCAAAACACATGTATTATATTTTTCTAACAAAAAAGTTATATACGGTTGAATTAGTATTTTGTCTACACACATGTTATTAGTGTATTAGTTCAAAAGATTTTGACCAAACAAAAATAAGTAGCAAATCAGCCAAATGCTCTTTCTCTGCCAATGTTCTTAGTAAGGGAGAGATACATACTCTCAATTCAGAGGAAGTAAAGACATGTCATATGCTTTCCAGAAGAGACCTCAAATGACGGCATGAGATATAATATAAGGTAGTGGTTGATGTATAGAATTGGTGGAAAATGAAAGGTAGAAAAAGAAGATTGACACATCAGATTTTTGCTGAAGTGGCACAAATTCGATTTTATGGCATTCGACCAGATGAAATATCAACTTGTAGTGTTGGAGTTATGTTATAATAATTAACTAGATTGTGACACCTGCGTTGCACGGTATGTGTTGATATATTTTTATATGTGTATATATAAACATTGCATAAAAATATATAATTAATTTTAACTACAAAAATAGATAAAATAAAGATATAAAAGTTTTATATAACTAAGGATACAATTAATTGTAACCTTAAAATTTTGGGAGAATGTTAAAATTTTAAATATGTTAATGTGAAATGAAAATGACTTTTTTTTCCAAAGCATCATTTATTTATACACTTTAAATTTTGGTTTACTTGCAAAATTGTTGCTCCTTGTAACACCCCGTTTTTCAAAGCGATGGTGTATTTTTTTTTTTAAAATGAATTAAAATAAAACAGAGAATTAAATCAGGAAATGTCTTTGGATAAATAATTGAGTCATTAAAAATTTACAAGCAGCGGAAAAAGTTTCTCAAATACATACATCCAAAGTATTTAAACAACAACCAGAAGATACAAGGAACCCATTCGACTAAGGTGTCGTACTGACAATAATAGTAATAGTACAGTCTTCCGGTTTAAAATAAACGCAACCCCAAAAGAAAGACATCCGTTCCCTCTGTGACAACCTAGTCTGATCATTTTACAAAACAACTAAACACCCTGAGTGATCTCCACGCGCCCCGTGAGATCCTCCTAACGTAGCTGCAGTCAAGCGTTCCCATCTCCATTCCCGTCCGTAGGGTACGAACCGGTAGGACCGTCCTGACTCTCATCTGAGGGCAAAGCCCAGATTTCCACAATAATTGTAAAGGGTCACCAACCAAAAAAAATAACAGTTAACACATAGCAATTAAGATTTTAAATGCTCAAAATAACCTTTCAACTAAGCATGCACCTTAAAAGGGTTTCCATATGCCAAACATGCATAAACAAGGTTGAGAAATGAAGTTTTTAACAAAACAACATTGTTGTATTCGAATACAGCATCTCTGTATTCGAATACAAGGCTGTTTCAGCATTCAGCAAAAAAACAGCATGTCTGTATTCGAATACAACAGTCTGTATTCGACTACACAGCAAGTCAGTAGCAAAATGTATTCGAATACAGCAGTCTGTATTCGACTACACAGTAAGTCAGTGGCAAAAACAGCATGTCTGTATTCGAATACAGCTTTCTGTATTCGAATACACATCAGACAGCAACAGGAAAACAGCAAAATTCAGCAAAAATCAGCTTTTTAAAGGGTTTCAAAACCAATCAACACTTACACACAAATCCGAACAATCACACTTAGCAATTCCCACACAATCACCACGACAAATGGGATTTCGATAAACATCATACTTAATCTCAATCCTAACACTTAGCACTGATAACGCAATCGCTACAACATCGTTAATTTCGAAATAGTATTGCAAGCAAACATGTTATCACCAAATTCCAAAACATAACACTTAACATTTATAACACAATTAATACAACATCATGGGTTTCAAAATGGTATTGCAATCCAACATGTTATCACCAAATTCCAAAACAGAACACTTATAACACAATTACTACACATACCAAATGAACCAACAATTCACAATTTAACAGGGTGTAGTCTCTCACGGACAAACACCTGTGCAGTCTCTCACGGACAAACACAATTCCCTCAGGAACGTAAGTCGTAAACGTACTACCTATCACGGGTCCGTACCGTTTACCGAGGTGCCACCTATCCCGGGTCTGCACAACTTACCAAACGTAAATCGTAAACGTACTGCCTATCACGGGTCCGTACCGTTTACCAAGGTGCCACCTATCACGGGTCTGCAAGATTTACCAAAACATACATAAGTAAACGAGACAATAAGAGATTCCCCATTCTTAATTCTCATCTAACTTAAACTAGGGCGTAGTCTCTCACGGACAAACCCCTGAGCAGTCTCTCACGGACAAACGCAATTCCCGCAGGAACGTAAGTCGTAAACGTACTACCTATCACGGGTCCGTACTGTTTACCGAGGTGCCACCTATCCCGGGTCTCCACAACTTACCAAACGTAAATCGTAAACGTACTGCCTATCACGGGCCTGTACCGTTTACCAAGGTGCCACCTATCACGGGTCTGCACGATTTACCAAAACATACATAAGTAAACGAGACATTAAGAGATTCCCCATTCTTAATTCTCATCTAACTTAAACTAGGGCGTAGTCTCTCACGGACAAACCCCTGCGCAGTCTCTCACGGACAAACGCAATTCCCGCAGGAACGTAAATCGTAAACGTACTACCTATCACGGTCCGTACTGTTTACCGAGGTGCCACCTATCCCGGGTCTGCACAACTTACCAAACGTAAATCGTAAACGTACTGCCTATCACGGGCCCGTACCGTTTACCAAGGTGCCACCTATCACGGGTCTGCACGATTTACCAAAACACACATAAGTAAACGAGATATTAAGAGATTCCCCATTCTTAATTCTCATTTAACTTAACGATTCTCAAAACAAAACATTCAGTAAATAAGTCATTAAGAGATTCCCCATTCTTAATACTCATTTACTGAAACAATTTTCAAAAACCAAATATCAAGTAACCGAGACATTAAGAGATTCCCCATTCTTAACGCCCAGTGAACTTAACAAATTTTCAAACAAAATATTAAGTAACCGAGACATTAAGAGATTCCCCATTCTTAACGCCCAGTTAACTTAAACGATTTTTCTTAAAACAAAATATTAAGTAACCGAGACATTAAGAGATTCCCCATTCTTAACGCCCAGTTAACTTAAACGATTTTCAAAACAAAATATTAAGTAACCGAGACATTAAGAGATTCCCCATTCTTAACGTCCAGTTAACTTAAACGATTTTTCTTAAAACAAAATATTAAGTAACCGAGACATTAAGAGATTCCCCATTCTTAACGCCCAGTTAACTTAAACGATTTTCAAAACAAAATATTAAGTAACCGAGACATTAAGAGATTCCCCATTCTTAACGCCCAGTTAACTTAAACGATTTTCAAAACAAAATATTAAGTAACCGAGACATTAAGAGATTCCCCATTCTTAACGCCCAGTTAACTTAAACGATTTTTCTTAAAACAAAATATTAAGTAACCGAGACATTAAGAGATTCCCCATTCTTAACGCCCAGTTAACTTAAACGATTTTCAAAACAAAATATTAAGTAACCGAGACATTAAGAGATTCCCCATTCTTAACGCCCAGTTAACTTAAACGATTTTTCACAAACAAACGCACATTAAGTAAACAAGACATTAAGAGATTCCCCATTCTTAATACTCATTTAACTTAATGGTTTTCAAATTCCACACAAAACAAACTCAAACAAATTCTCACATTCAATTCATAATTCACACCAAAACACATCAATCAACAAACATCAAGTGTGAACATGCCAAATACGACGAACACACATCAACATAATAAATTTCATTTATTCAAAATCTTACATACGTGAGGTAAATTCATTTTTCCCAAAACGATACTCCAATCCTAACAAAACTCGTTTCCACACAACCACAGATAAGTCCCTAATGCAAACTAAAAGTTTGGAAGGAGCCCTTACCTTCGCGTTAGCTCTAACGTGCGATTACGGCACCGCGAGCAAATCCGGTAAAAATCTCGCTCGCAACGTCGCCTCCAAATTGGTCCTAGCACCGTAGCGTGGCAGTGAGCAACTTTCCCTTCTAACTCTTCGCGAAATGAAGCTTGCATCTAGAAGAAACGGAGGGGTTTGTGTTTGAATCTCAAATACCGTTTTTCTTCGTTTTCGGATCAAAGAGGAAGAGTGGAGTTGCGAAACCTTTGTTCTAACACTCACCCAACCTTGGTTACTAGTTTTGAAGAAAAGGAACGAAAAAGAAAGCAAAACCAAGAAGGAGAAGAAATGGGTTTTCGCGAGGCACGGGAGGAAGAAGATGGAAAATTGGAATTTTCTTTCCTTCCTTTTTCCTTTCTTTGTTTTTCCTTCCTTTCTATTTCCTTCTTTCCTTTATATAACCTTTTCTTTTCCTTCCTTCTAATTTCCTTTCTTTCTATTCTCTCCAAGCAAACATATATATATATATATATATATATATATATTAACATAACTTAACAAATATCTCAAAATATCTAGATATTTGTTAAATTACCATTTCACCGTAACGCATTTAATTCTCCGTAAAGGATTTACCGCACTTAATTTAAATTTATTTATCGACGAGTAATTCTAAATGGTGTCAAAATAACTTTTTGATCCTATAAACTCCAAAATATTATTAACTTTGGCTAAAAAGCCTCCGAGTCAAAATCCAAAATATATAAAATACATAAAGTGTACTTTAAAATTATGGGTCTTACATTACTCCCCCCCTAAAATTAGTTTCGTCCTCGAAAACTATGCGTCGATAAATAGCTCTAGGTGTTGTTCTCTCATCTTGCTCTCCAATTCCCAAGTCGCATCTCCAGTAATTGGGTTCCAAATCACCTTGACCAACGAAACATCCTTGGTCCTCAATCGCTTAATCTTCCTGTCCTCAATTCTCACAGGTGGTACTTCGAATGTCAAGTTATCCTTCAGTTGGATTGTGTCTGGTTCGATCACATGCGATGGATCTGCAAGATATTTCCTCAACTGTGATACATGAAACACGTCATGAATGTTGGACAGTATCGGAGCAATGCAATCCGATAAGCAACAGGCCCAATTCGTGCAGAAATCTGATATGGTCCAATGAATTTCGGAGTCAACTTCTTCGATTTCAATGCCCTACCAACTCCCGTAGTAGGTGTGACTCTCGGAAATACATGGTCACCCTGTTCGAATTCTAAAAGTCTGCGACGCTTGTCCGCGTAACTCTTTCTGACGACCTTGTGAAGTCTTCATTTTCTCCTTGATTTTCCTTACCTTAGCTGTAGTCTGTTGCACCATCTCTGGTCCGACGATCATATTTCCACCGTCCTTATACCAACACAAGGGCGTTTGACACTTGCGCCCATATAAAGTCTCATCTGGAGCCATTCCCAATACTTGCGTGGAAACTATTTGTTGTAGGTGAACTCAATCATAGCTTCGTTCCGAATGCTTCGTGCAAATGCTCCCAAAAATGTGATGTGAACTTCGGATCACGGTCTGATACAATACTCGATGGTACCCCGTGTAATCTCTAAAGGTTGCAACACCCCAGCAGGTCGCTGATGTTCCACCTCGTACGGAACATCCATCTAGTACCAAACCTAAACACTAAGTATGACACCGACACATTGAGTACAATGTATCATTACCTAATGATAGGGCTTCCCATCCATACCAAGAATGATCTTGGGTTATTGTAGAGGTAAACAATCAAATTAATCGAGAAGTCCCTATTTTGAATGGTTATTTGACAAAGTAAACATGCATAATTTACTGTCAAAGTCTTAGCAGTAAAGCAGACACGGACAACTTCAAACGATTTACATAATCCATAGCAATGAAGGAATGGGTTTCCCCTGAATCAGAAAATGTAGTTAGGGGTTACTTGTAATCGCACAGTCATGTTGAATCAGATCGCTAGATAAATTTCCAACTTCAGCGTCGACGCAATAAACATGTCCTCTAGCAGTAGGAAGAGTAATCCTAGCTACATTCACCATTGGTTCCACCTTCAGAGCCTTGCAATTCCTTGCAAAGTGCCCTGGTTTATGGCAATTGTAGCAAGTAGTACAGTTAAAGGTACAAGCATAAGCATAATGTCCCTCTTCTCCACATCGGAAACATCGTATACCTTGTCCCATTTGCCTCCCAAAGTCTTGGTTCCCTGGGTTATTCAGTCCCCGTTGTTATCACGTGATCGATTATAATGTTTGACAACTTGTTTTCCCTTGTTCTGATACTTCACCTGACTAGGTCCTCCTGAGTTAAAATTCCCTCCTCGGCTAGCTCTCTTATTCTTCATATCCTCAACTTCTCTACATTTTTCCACAAGAAATTGGAAACGTTGAATTCCCAAGGGTAAGACAAAGTCTTGAATCTCATACTTTAGTCCGTCTTGGAAACGATGACACAAGAACGGCTCGTCAATCTCTTCACGGAAAAATCTGAAATGCCTTGATAGTGATTCAAACTTAGCAGCATATTCGCCCACGGTCATGTTCCCCTGATGTAGTTTCAGGAAATCGTCACCCAGTCTAGTCCTGGTACTCATCGGGAAGTATTTGTCTAAAAACTTCCCTTTGAAAGATTCCCAGTTCACCTCCTCGTGAGCTGATCTCATCAACAGCCTTGTACTCCTCCACCAGTACTCAACATCTCCTAGTAGCATATAAGTGGCATAGTTGACCCTCACTCCCGCCTAACAGTTGATCATGTCGAAGATCTTCTCCACTTCTTGGATCCATTGATCCGCTTTCTCTGAATCCTCAGCCCCCTCAAACTTGGGAGGATTGTAACGACGAAAGTCCTTTAATCCTCTTGACTCTGCAGCACGGATCTCTCTTCCCCTCTTTTCGAGATCACGTTGAGTCTTGGCAGCAGTCTGTGCAGCAACAGAAGCAGCCAGGTTATTCATAGCCTCCGCCATTCGATCATCCCTATTGGCATTGGCTCTCGGAACGTCATTCCTCCTTGGCAGCATGGTTTTCCTATAAACCATCATCAAGTAGAGTCTTAACACTACTTCAATAATTCTAAGAATAACTTTCGACCACATCAGCACATAATAATTATTATGAACTTGACAACTCGAACCACCTAAACCGACACATGATCAGACAACAACTCCTAACCTACAATCTAGAACTAGAGGTTCCACAGCCCCCAAAGAAAACAAACCAAAGCTCTGATACCACAATGTAACACCCCGTTTTTCAAAGCGATGGTGTATTTTTTTTTTTAAAAGGAATTAAAATAAAACAGAGAATTAAATCAGGAAATGCCTTTGGATAAATAATTGAGTCATTAAAATTTACAAGCAGCGGAAAAAAGTTTCTCAAATACATACATCCAAAGTATTTAAACAACAACCAGAAGATACAAGGAACCCATTCGACTAAGGTGTCGTACTGACAATAATAGTAACAGTACAGTCTTCCGGTTTAAAATAAACGCAACCCCAAAAGAAAGACATCTGTTCCCTCTGTGACAACCTAGTCTGATCATTTTACAAAACAACTAAACACCCTGAGTGATCTCCACGCGTCCCGTGAGATCCTCCTAACGTAGCTGCGGTCAAGCGTTCCCATCTCCATTCCCGTCCGTAGGGTACGAACCGGTAGGACCGTCCTGACTCTCATCTGAGGGCAAAGCCCAGATTTCCACAATAATTGTAAAGGGTCACCAACCAAAAAAAATAACAGTTAACACATAGCAATTAAGATTTTAAATGCTCAAAATAACCTTTCAACTAAGCATGCACCTTAAAAGGGTTTCCATATGCCAAACATGCATAAACAAGGTTGAGAAATGAAGTTTTAACAAAACAACATTGTTGTATTCGAATACAGCATCTCTGTATTCGAATACAAGGCTGTTTCAGCATTCAGCAAAAAAACAGCATGTCTGTATTCGAATACAACAGTCTGTATTCGACTACACAGCAAGTTAGTAGCAAAATGTATTCGAATACAGCAGTCTGTATTCGACTACGCAGTAAGTCAGTGGCAAAAACAGCATGTCTGTATTCGAATACAGCTTTCTGTATTCGAATACACATCAGACAGCAACAGGAAAACAGCAAAAATCAGCTTTTTAAAGGGTTTCAAAACCAATCAACACTTACACACAAATCCGAACAATCACACTTAGCAACTCCCACGCAATCACTGCGACAAATGGGATTTCGATAAACATCATACTTAATCTCAAATCCTAACACTTAGCACTGATAACGCAATCGCTACAACATCGTTAATTTCGAAATAGTATTGCAAGCAAACATGTTATCATCAAATTCCAAAACATAACACTTAACATTTATAACACAATTAATACAACATCATGGGTTTCAAAATGGTATTGCAATCCAACATGTTATCACCAAATTCCAAAACAGAACACTTATAACACAATTACTACACATACCAAATGAACCAACAATTCACAATTTAACAGGGTGTAGTCTCTCACGGACAAACACCTGTGCAGTCTCTCACGGACAAGCACAATTCCCTCAGGAACGTAAGTCGTAAACGTACTACCTATCACGGGTCCGTACCGTTTACCGAGGTGCCACCTATCCCGGGTCTGCACAACTTACCAAACATAAATCGTAAACGTACTGCCTATCACGGGCCCGTACCGTTTACCAAGGTGCCACCTATCACGGGTCTGCACGATTTACCAAAACATACATAAGTAAACGAGACATTAAGAGATTCCCCATTCTTAATTCTCATCTAACTTAAACTAGGGCGTAGTCTCTCACGGACAAACCCCTGCGCAGTCTCTCACGGACAAACGCAATTCCCGCAGGAACGTAAATCGTAAACGTACTACCTATCACGGGTCTGTACTGTTTACCGAGGTGCCACCTATCCCAGGTATGCACAACTTACCAAACGTAAATCGTAAACGTACTGCCTATCACGGGCCCGTACCGTTTACCAAGGTGCCACCTATCACGGGTCTGCACGATTTACCAAAACACACATAAGTAAACGAGACATTAAGAGATTCCCCATTCTTAATTCTCATTTAACTTAACGATTCTCAAAACAAAACATTCAGTAAATAAGTCATTAAGAGATTCCCCATTCTTAATACTCATTTACTGAAACGATTTTCAAAAAACCAAATATCAAGTAACCGGGACATTAAGAGATTCCCCATTCTTAACGCCCAGTGAACTTAACAATTTTCAAAACAAAATATTAAGTAACCGAGACATTAAGAGATTCCCCATTCTTAACGCCCAGTTAACTTAAACGATTTTTCAAAACAAAATATTAAGTAACCGAGACATTAAGAGATTCCCCATTCTTAACGTCCAGTTAACTTAAACGATTTTTCTTAAAACAAAATATTAAGTAACCGAGACATTAAGAGATTCCCCATTCTTAACGCCCAGTTAACTTAAACGATTTTCAAAACAAAATATTAAGTAACCGAGACATTAAGAGATTCCCCATTCTTAACGCCCAGTTAACTTAAACGATTTTCAAAACAAAATATTAAGTAACCGAGACATTAAGAGATTCCCCATTCTTAACGCCCAGTTAACTTAAATGATTTTTCTTAAAACAAAATATTAAGTAACCGAGACATTAAGAGATTCCCCATTCTTAACGCCCAGTTAACTTAAACGATTTTCAAAACAAAATATTAAGTAACCGAGACATTAAGAGATCCCCATTCTTAACGCCCAGTTAACTTAAACGATTTTTCACAAACAAACGCACATTAAGTAAACAAGACATTAAGAGATTCCCCATTCTTAATACTCATTTAACTTAATGGTTTTCAAATTCCACACAAAACAAACTCAAACAAATTCTCACATTCAATTCATAATTCACACCAAAACACATCAATCAACAAACATCAAGTGTGAACATGCCAAATACGACGAACACACATCAACATAATAAATTTCATTTATTCAAAATCTTACATATACGTGAGGTAAATTCATTTTTCCCAAAACGATACTCCAATCCTAACAAAACTCGTTTCCACACAACCACAGATAAGTCCCTAATGCAAACTAAAAGTTTGGAAGGAGCCCTTACCTTCGCGTTAGCTCTAACGTGCGATTACGGCACCGCGAGCAAATCCGGTAAAAATCTCCGCTCGCAACGTCGCCTCCAAATTGGTCCCCTAGCACCGTAGCGTGGCAGTGAGCAACTTTCCCTTCTAACTCTTCGCGAAATGAAGCTTGCATCTAGAAGAAACGGAGGGGTTTGTGTTTGAATCTCAAATACCGTTTTTCTTCGTTTTCGGATCAAAGAGGAAGAGTGGAGTTTGCGAAACCTTGTTCTAACACTCACCCAACCTTGGGTTACTAGTTTTGAAGAAAAGGAACGAAAAAGAAAGCAAAACCAAGAAGGAGAAGAAATGGGTTTTCGCGAGGCACGGGAGGAAGAAGATGGAAAATTGGAATTTTCTTTCCTTCCTTTTTCCTTTCTTTGTTTTTCCTTCCTTTCTATTTCCTTCTTTCCTTTATATAACCTTTTCTTTTCCTTTTCCTTCCTTCTAATTTCCTTTCTTTCTATTCTCTCCAAGCAAACATATATATATATATATATATATATATATATATATATATATATATATATATATTAAACATAACTTAACAAATATCTCAAATATCTAGATATTTGTTAAATTACCATTTCACCGTAACGCATTAAATTCTCCGTAAAGGATTACCGCACTTAATTTAAATTTATTTATCGACGAGTAATTCTAAATGGTGTCAAAATAACTTTTTGATCCTATAAACTCCAAAATAATTATTAACTTTGGCTAAAAAGCCTCCGAGTCAAAATCCAAAATATATAAAATACATAAAGTGTACTTTAAAATTATGGGTCTTACACTCCTCAACGATTTTAGTTGAAGAATTAATCATAATTGTTTTTGTTGAAGAATCTTTGAACACTTCTAACTAGTAATGTTATTTCATTTCTTAATGTGATACAATCAAATGTATTGTAAACTTGAAATTAGAAATTGGGGATCAAATAATATTTTTTAAAGCAAATATGAAAGTGTAAAGATACCAACGTGATTAATTGACATCTGAATTATATTGACACTTCCATTTACCTATAAATGTTTAGACACCCTAAAAATATTATTAATAAAATGAAAAAGACCGATAATAAAAAATAGAGACAGAAAAGAACTAAAATCATCTAAGATCCAATAATCTATTTATTTATATTGCTAAAATAAAATTAATTTTTAAATAGTAAAAGATAGAATCATTGTAATAACATTTTTTAAATATAATTAATTAAGTTTTAAGTTTTCTTTGCCAACATATTTTAGCATTAACACATCAAAAAAATAAAATGGATTATATAATTTATTGGAATTGCAAATATGAAAATGTGTTATAGTATATATATTTCTTTTTATGGGAATACAATAATGTTAAGTCTTTTAAATGAGAGTTTTGTCATTCATTGTGGTTCAATTTGGTTCGAGTGACTAATCTTTGTAATTGTGCGTATAAGATATCATATTCACATCATAAAAGATATTGTTTTTGAATGATACATGTATGATTTCTTAAATGTATCTTACACAATCACTTTCAAAAATGACTTGTACTTTATCATTTTGTGTAGCAACGATAAATCAATCATAATATTTTACATTAAGATCTTTATACAATGATACTCTAAAAATTTATAATGACTTTTAGAGTTTTTTTTATTTTAGAAATGTAACATTTGTTTACTTTAATGTTTTATTGAAAATTTATTAATTTTTTTGTTAGTGCAATTTAAGTGAGGGACACCGAAGAGTTTTAAGAAAGAAGTTTTGAGTCGAAAAGATGATAAAAACTAATATAACTACTTATTTACTTATAAAAATATATATTTTTAGCTATTAATAATGATATTTGATATATCATTATTATTTTTTGTTTGTTAAAGAAGATTAAAAGTAAAATAGTAGCTTTATGGAT
This sequence comes from Cicer echinospermum, assembly GCA_002896215.2. Taxonomy (NCBI): domain Eukaryota; kingdom Viridiplantae; phylum Streptophyta; class Magnoliopsida; order Fabales; family Fabaceae; genus Cicer; species Cicer echinospermum. The sequence continues at coordinate 4,367,359 of PGTU02000006.1, forward strand.
AACTGAATTTTCCAATTAATTTTAGTATTAGTGTGTATTTATTTGTTGAAACTTAAAGTATTTTGTTTAAAGTAATCTTCTCGAGTCCAAAATATAATAAAACTAATATAACCACTAATTTACTAATATTCACTTACAAAAAAAAAAATTTAAATTTCAGCTATTAATAATGATAATGAATATGTTATTATTATTGTTTTGCGAAGGAAAATTAAAAGTAAAAAAGTAGCTTTAAGGATAACTGAGTTTTTCACTTAATTTTATTTATTATTTGTTGTTATTGTTTATTTGTTGAAACTTGAAACATTTTGTTTAAGGTAAACTTCAATTACAATTATTTAACACATAATTTTATCAAAAAATTGTTTATTAACTCTTAAAATAATTAAAATTGCAATCTTTTGTATTAAAGAGTAAAATGTCGTTGATCAATTTTTGTTATTAAAATTAAACATATAATAAGTTCATATTATTTTAAAAGTCTATATTTTATCATGGTTGAGTTAGATGCGAGATGAATTTGGATCATTTAATATTTAATTGATTAAATGGTCATGTTTTAAGGTCATGGCAAATTTGTAGATAAAAATATTTGTTTAAAAAATATTTGAGGACATAAGTTACTTTATTTTTTAACACGACATAAACTACAAATTAATATAAAGAATACCAAATGTGTGATGAAATTATAATAGAGTGAAAGAAAATTGTAAATACTTAAATTACTTCTTACATATAAATCCAATTTTTCAAACATTCAATAATGTATCGAGATACTTCAGTTCCAAGTTGTCTTTTTTTTTTTTACGGAATTTTCTAATAAATTTAGAGATATAACATTTTCGTTGAAAGTTTATTAATTTTTTGTTGTTGCAATTTAAGGGATACTTTATTTTGTATTTATATATAATAAATTACAATGAAAACATGTATTTATATGTAATGAATTTGTTTAGGTCCAAAATCAAATAAAACTAATATAACTATGAATTTACTAACGTTTATTTATAATATATATATATATATATATATATATATATATATATATATATATATAATATATATATATATATGTGTGTGTGTGTGTGTGTGTGTGTGTGTGTGTGTTTTCAGTTATTACGAATGATGTTGAATAAGTTATGATTATTTTGTGTAAGAAGATTAAAAATAAAATAATAACTTAAAGGATAACTAAATGCTCAAATTAAATTTAATATTAGTATGTATTTATTTGTTGAAACTTCAAATGTTTTGTTTAAAAGTAAATTTCAATTTCAATTATTTTTAAATAATTTTATCAAAAAATTATTTATTAACTATTAAAAAAATCAAAATTGTAATATTTTGTATTAAAGAGTAAAATGTCATTAATTAAATTTTATTATTAAAATTAAAAAAAATCAAGATCACATTGTTTTTAAAAGTTTATATGATATCATGGTTGAGTAAGATGTAAGATGAATTTAAACTCTCTAGTATTGAATCGATTAAACATGAAAGAGGTTATTTTTTAATGTCGCATCAATTTTATAGAGATAAGCTACAATTTTTTTAATAAGACATAAGCTACAAATTGTTATAGAGAATACCAAATATTTCATGAAAATCTAATAGAATGAAAGAGAACCGCAAATAACTAAATTATTTCTGACATATAGAGAATACCGAGATGTCATGAAAATCTTATAGAATGAAAGAGAACTGCAAATAACTGGACATATAGAGAATACCAAGATGTCATGAAAATCTTATAGAATGAAAGAGAACTGCAAATAACTGAATTTTTTCTGGCATATAAATTCAATTTTTCAAACTCAAAGTATGTACCTTTGAAATGTATCGAGATGCTCCAGTTTCAATTTTTTGTCTTTTCATACCCGATAAAATATCTTAGAACACAACATATAAATATATATATTTATAAAAATGTTTTGTCTAGTTGTGTGAACAATTTATAGATAGTTACATAGGTGAAGAAAGTGTAGCGATGACACAAATTTTCCAAGAAATGAACATATATGACTTTGTGAGATCATATTCAGATATAGATTTGCAAAATCGAGTTCAGATATGACTTTGTGAGATCGGATTAATACTTGCTCATGATTAGTGGAACATTTGGGATGATATAATGCCAATTTGACGTATTTTGTTACCAATTAATCAGCTAGATATATAAAGTTAGAATTGGAGGAGCCGCAAAGGTTGATTGGAGTGAGAAGATAGAATTATTTTTATGATGTTTTTTTTAAAGAGTTTTTAACTTATGTATATGGTGTGTGAGATGCAAAATGAGGAATAGAAGATGTGAGATGAATAGTAAAGACATGTGAAGATGGAGGGTGCCACATAAGAATATAAACGATGTGGCACATAAGTATATGACGTGTCATTCAAAAGAGTTGGAATTCTGTTTTAACAATTAACCTGCTGGATATATAAAGTTAGAATTAGAGGAGCCGCAAAAGTTGATTGGAGTGAGAAAATGTTAGAATTATTTTTATGATGTTTTTTTGAAAGGATTTTTAACTTATGTATATGATGTGTGAGATGCAAAATGAGGAATAGAAGATGTGAGATGTATAGTAAAGACATGTGAAGATGAAGGGTGCCACATAAGAATATAAACGAAGTGGCACATAAGTATATGATGTGGCATTCAATAGAGTTGAAATTCTGTTTTAATATATTATAATAGATAGATAGATAGTCGATCTAACATGACCAAGTAATTATGTCTAACAAGATGAGTGAATCTATTATCTATTATAATATATTAAAATTGACACTCAACTTTTATTACGACACGTCATCAGATATTGTGTCACTTCATTCAAAAAATATGATGTGGCATATCTAACAAGCACTATTTAACCATTCTTATTATTCTATACTTTCAATTTGCTATAACACATTTTTTTACTTTAACACACATTTTACTGTTATTATTTTAGCATCTAATATTTTGTGGAGGTATTGGTGTGCCATGAGTTACAAAATACAATACAATAAATATTAGTTATTTGACACTCTTCTTCATTTTTTTTGGAAACAATGTATTAACTCTCAATTAATATATTGGTTCATTTTAAAGATTTCTCAAGAAATACATACATGCCTACAATTAGTGAAAATTATTTTATATCGTATATTGTTTATGTTTATTTGGAAATAGAAAGATATAATTAGGTCTCTATGCAACTCTTCTATGCTCATTTACATACTTTTCAAACTTTTTTCCTTTTAGATTAATATAAAGTGTGAGAATATTTATATTTTTTTAGTTTACATCTTTGAATTTAACTCTATTTATATGTTTTGATATATTTGTGGTCAATTGTTGTTGTTGACATTTGGTCCAAATACATAAGTTTTTTTGTGTGTCTAAATTGTGCTTATATTTTATTACATTGTATATTATTTGTCTTCCAATGTATTTGTCGAATATATGTTGAAACTTGAAATATGTTTCTAACACAAAAAATGAAAAAGTTACACAATATTATATGATGACAATTACACTATTTTTCTCACCCCATCTCTAGACACATCGAGTCAAAGAATGTAACACTTAACTCTCTAAGATTTCCTCATATGAAGAATAGTAAATACTTTATGTTTATGATATATACATATCGCACATTTTTATAGTTTCTACAATTATTTAATTTCTTCAAATTGAATATTACATAGTATCATCTATTAATAAAAATAGTTATTTTTTTGTGAGATCTATAAAATATACAAATCTATCTCACGTCACTTAGTAGATAACCAAAATTAATAATTAAATCAGATAGAGGGATATAATTTAGAATTAGGTCAACAATACGTTATTGAAGTAAAATGTTCTTTAGATTCAATTTATATTGTTTTGACGTGGATTTTTTCTATTTCTTCTTATTATACCATTGTTCATATGGACTTTGCGGAAAATTTGTATGTTCTCCAAAATATTGAATTTTTTGTAGGGTTATATACTAAAATATATTTTTAAATTTTTTTAAATAGTAAATTATTATTTTTTTTTTTTTGTAAAAAATAGTAAATTGTTTTGGTACTAGAAAAAAGTTATCTCAAACACATATTTTTAAACAGTGTTTGCATTATACGAAACATGTTCCGATAGACCAAAATTGTAATTTATAAACAACATATGGACGCTTCAACTCACTGATACATTTTTTCTAAGGACAAAATCGTAAAATCTTATTGTCAAATTGTATGCATAATATTATAGAATATTTAAGAAAATTATATGTTTACCTGCGCAACACGCGGGCCTTAATCTAGTAAATATTAGTTATTCGACACTCATTGTTGCTCTATCATTTTTATGCATTGGCTCTTCCTATTGTTTTAACTCTCAATTAATATATTAAATCGTTTTAAAGGATTTTCAAGAAATACATAGGTTTCTCAAAAAATACATGACTTCAATTAGTTGAAGTTATTTTATATCGTACATTGTTTATGTTTATTTAGAAATAAGAAGACAATGACATATATGATTAGGTCTCTATGGAACTCATTCTATGCTCATTTACATGCTTTCAAACTTTTTTCCTTTAAGATAAACAAAAAGTGTGAGATTTTTATATTTTTTAGTTTACATCTTGGAGTTTTAATTCTATTTATATGCTTTGATATATTTGTGGTTAATTATTGTTGTTGACATTTGATCAAATACATCCGTTTTTTTTTTCCAAATCGTGCTTATATTTTACATAGTATATCATGTGTCATCCAATATATTTTTCAAATTTATGTTGAAACTTGAAACAGGTTTCTAACACCAATACACACCTCTTAAATTTTAGTGATAATTTGAATAAGTTATACAATATTATATAATGACAACTACACTATCTTTATCACCTCATCTTTAGACACATCGAGTCAAACAATATAACACTTAACTCTCTAAGATTTCCTCAGATGAAGAGTAATAAATACTTCATGTCTATGATATAGACTTATCCTACATTTTTAGTTTTTACAATTATTTAACTTCTTCAAATTGAATATTACATAGTATCATTACGAAAAAAAATTCATAAGAAAATAGTTATTTTCAGTGAGATCTATAAAATTTAGAAATCTATTTCACATTACTTATTAGATATCAAAATTAATATTTAAATCAGATGGAGAGATATAATTTAGAATTAGGCCAACAATTTATTATCGACTTTTTAATGTTCGTGTTTCTATTTGCTCTTATTATACCATTGTTGATATGGACTTAAAGGAAAATTTATATATTCTCCAAAATATTGAATTTGTTTGTATAGTTATATACTAAAATATATTTTTAAATTTTTTTTTTACAAAATAGAAAAAGTTATCTCAAACATATATTTTTTAAACATTGTTTGCATTATATCAAACTTGTTTGATATACCCAAAATTTAATTTGTAAACAATATATATACGCTTCAACCCACCGATATATTTTTTTAATGACAAAATCGTAAAATTTTATTCTAGATTATTTTCAAATTATATAACATGTCAACAATATATTGTGATGCAACTTTGCAGATCAATTTTAATTACAAATCCAATAGAGCCTTAACTAGAAGAGGGGGTGCATATGGTATGGATATAATAAAGAGAGTAAGTAAGGAAGGAAATCAATCAATCAATCATAGAAACACCAGAACCAACACATCAACTCATTACACTCACTTCTTCATTATCTCTTCCTAAATATGATTCCCACAAAATAGAAAACCATGTTGGGTATTCTTATGTCCCAGAAGATGTTCAAATAACTGAAACTATACCTCCCCTTTTAAGTCCTTATAATATTTTCAAAAGACAAAGATCAATCACCCGATCTATCAGAAACTTAATCTCTACAAATCGCCCTTATATGAAAGAATATGTCCAGTCATCTCGACTTGACCAATGTAATGTGAGAGCAACAAACCAAGAACAATATGTGGATTTAGAGATTCCTCAAGGTCTCATAAACCACTAGAAATATGAAGGATACACAGCTTTACATTTTTGAGCTGTCAAGCTAATCCTCTCCCTTTATGGATGGAAAAATCAACCTGTCTTTTGTAAAATAGCTCTTTTAGATTAAAGCTACCTTCATTATGAAAATGATTTAATAGGGTCTGTTCTAACATCACTCCATGCTGGAAGTGTTGTCTTCACCATCTTCCCAAATTATAATGTAAGTCTCAATGGCAACACTCTTTCCACAAGGTTGAAAGTCCAAATTCATATCATTGGATCTGATCAAGTCCCAGAAGCTTTGTTTGCAACCCTTCATCTTCAAATAATCTATCGCCTCCAAAATAACTCCATAGATTTGCCACTCTCTAGATGTTCTTCTGATTCACTGTTGGTCGTTACCAATAGAAAAGAAGACATACCCTCAATTGTCCAGATCCCAAGGAAAATCACTACAGATGAATTAACTCAACTAATTCCCCTGGAATGGATAACAAACTCTGAAAAATTCCATCAGGACAGAAGACCAATACAATCCCAAGAAGCCACCTTCAGGAGATCCATTGATAGGTCAATCAAAACAATTTTCAAAAAATCAGATGAAGGATCAAGTTTGGCCTCTCGAGAACCTATGTATACTGACAAGATAGATGGCTATTTTATTTGGGACGTAGATCCCAGTAAGTGCGACCCAAAATGTGACTGTTAGATGCATGATAATGATATTGACAGAGATATCATCCTCCCTAAAAGCAAAGGGACATGCATAACATCTCCTCCACCAAGTAAAAAATCATATCCTGATAACGGTCCATGGGTAGGAATCCATGATAAAAAGAAACCTCTTCCTATCTACTGAGAAGCACTTAAAATCCTCAAGAAAGAAAAGCTCTTGCCGCCTAATGACCCTACTCTTGTTACTTAGTCACCTTCAGACTATTTTAAACCTTTAAACTCTCCAAAAAATACCAAACCAATCCCTTGTTTTATTTTCTCAGCTTCAACATCAAAATATGACCAACAGTTCCCTGCCCTATATAGAAAACTGGACCCAATCACAAACAGATCATCCAAACCTTTCATACAATCCAATGAAGTCCAACCTGTTGGAAAACTTAAACCTCTAACTCAAGTGGAGGAATTTCTAAATTGGCAATCAGAAAACATGGTTGCTCAAAATGACACTCTCCATAATCTAGACAGAAAAGTGAATAAGATTACTAAAAAAATAGACAAAACAGATGAAAATCTCAATGTTTTTTTCTCAAAAAATGCAAAAACACTACAGAACCTTAAAAGCTCAAGTCTGTTAGTGGGATCATTACTTAAGAAGGATGTTAGAAGAAAGAAATTTTGGCCAAGATTTTGACCGAAAAGAAAGAGATATCAGAAAGTTACAAAGCCAAGTGAAAGAGATTGATGATTTCTTGAGAGCTTCCAAAGAAGAAAATTCTAAACTTGTTGAAGATCTTTTCTTTAACCCTCCTAATTTTTTTACTTATTTCACACGACCAGAAAAACCATCTCCTCTGTATCCTACCTATGCTTCATCACCACCAAATTATGCCAAATACATACCCTCAACTTATAGACCAAAATATGTCAGAACTATAAAACCCCAGCCTCCAGGTCCAATGAAAAAACCGTTTGCTTAAGTGTATCATCCTCAGACACTGAAGATGTTCCTAAAACACCTCCTCCAAAATTCCAAAAGGAAGAAATTACTGATAAAATTTTCCAAGCCATGACAATCACAGAAAAACCATGAATACCCACAAGAAAATAATTCTCTTGTGCAATTCTCAAGAAAAAAGAGTGAAGGTTCCTCTTCTTTTGAGGAAAATGATTCTTCCAAAGATACACCAGTTGATGAAAGATCTGAATCCTTTTCATCAGTATCAGAACAAAAATCAGAATCTGAAAGGAAATACATGAACATTTCTAGACTTTTTATGGTGAATGTAAAAGAGGAAGAATCCCTTTATGAAGAATCACTTGAAGAAAATCCAGTCTCTGGAAAAACAAAAATAAATAGTGGAGCTTGGTTCACACTTGATGATATACCACCCAGTCTCTCGAGAAAGAGACTTCTTAAATTTGGTGCCTGGTTTGACACTCAGATGATGAAAATAGGTGCAAACGCTTATAAGATCATTGAAGAATTTTGTTGTAGAATGACAGACACGTTGAAGGAATGGTACCATAATCTTGGTAAATTCAAACAAGATGAATTACACATATTAGAAAATACTGCTACTGTCCTTGGAATTCTTCACAACGAATTCATTAGTGACATGGAGATATTTGATAGAAACAAGAATTCTTGGAGATGAGCTGTTGTTCTCTTAGAGTCAATGATCTTTAAAAACATTATCAAAGAATAGCCTAGAGATATTATGTCATCAATGGATTTAATGATCATAGTCTAAAAAATACAGATATCTCCTCACTACCCCAAGAACTCCAACCAGAAATCCATAGGATGATAGCAACAACTCATAAAGATATTAAAGCCATGAGTCTCAGACATATACATCAAATAACATTGGAGGCACTTGAAAAACTATGTAGATTACACGAACATTTCTAAAAAATTATATAAAAAAAATCCAAATTCACCAAGGCATGCAAAAAGCCTTACCTGGAAATCAAGTGCAAAGATAACAAATGCAGTTGTTCAACAAGAAAGAAACATAATCGATGAAGATACACTAAACCTTCTGGAATCTTCAAGAAGGAAAGGAAAAGGAAAACTTTGAAGTTCTTTAAAAGGAAGTAATTTAGAGGAAAAGAGAAAACTACAAGATGTTTTGTTTGTGGAGAAAAGGGACATTTTTCTAAGAGATGTCCTAATAAAACCAACAAATCTGCAAAGTTGATCAACTCTCTTCAACCTCTAGAAGGAGATCTAGAATCGTTGTATTCTAAACAAAGATATGTCGATGAAGAAAGGTGTGTCTGGAAGAAAAGGGGAGTGGTGAGAAAGAGGAATTATGCCGTATTCTTTGAGTCGGGATGGTGAGAAAGATGAATCTATTCCAGGAGGAAAATTCTTGATCATAGAGGCATGGGTTGGTAGTAGGTTGATCATGAGAATTAATGGAAATGTGTGTGTTTTAGTGATGATCTGGATGGGTTTCATGGGTCTGGAAAGTAAATCAGAAATCAAATTTTGATTTCCTTTGATATGTTTTACAGTAAAATCATATCTTGAAAACCAATCTCTGAGCCTAAGAGTTTGGGGATCTGGAGACATTTTATTTTTAAATTTGAGGATCCTAGGAAAAGAAGAATTATCCATTTGGACTTCAAACTGATAACCCCTAAGGTGGAAATCAATTTTTTGGATACCCAATTTGAATGCAAGTGCTTCCTTGTAAGTGGTGTGGTAATGTTTCTCAGCTTCTTCGAATTGACCACTATCAGGACTGGACCCCAATAATGATCACTAGCATCAGTTTGTAGAATTCTTTTTTCATTTCCAGGATTTTTTAGAGCAGGTGGAGGATTCCAATGGTGGAGGATTTTTCCTGAGTAATTGTGACAATGGACTTGTGTATTTTGCAAGCTTTGGTGTGAAATTCTTGATATAATTGATTATACCAAGAAATTGTTGGATTTGTTTAATGGTGAGATTTTCATTAGGAAAATTTAACAATTCTTGAGCAATATGAGGTTGAGGTTGATATTTTCCTTGAGAGAAATGCATTCCTAAAAAATAGATTTCTGTTTGGGCTAATTGACTCTTCTTTTCAGAGAGCATCATTCCATGGTTTTGGGCTATTTGGGAAAATTGGCCCAATAATTGTTTATGATCCTTTTCATCTTTTGAAAATAACAACACATCATCGATATAGATGAGATACTATTGAGAATGGGCTCAAAGATTCTAGTCATGGCCTTTTGAAATAGTGAGGGAGCAACCTTGAGCCCAAATGGTAATATTGTCCATTGGTATTGGGCATTAGGAATGTAGAAGGCCATTTTGTAACGGTCCTTAGGATCAACACCCAATTGACAAGATCCTGACTTCATATCAAACTTGGAATATATCTGAGCATCTTTGAGGGAGATGTTTAATGAAGAGGTTTTTAGATTGGGAAATTTATCATCTTTCAGAAAATGATTAAGAGGTTTATAATCAATTTCTAACCTCTTTTTCCCTCTTATTTTTTCAGATCTCTTTTCAACATAAAATGCTTGGCAATCCCATTCAGATTTTTTGGGTTCTATCATACCTTGTTTGAGTAACTGGTTGCATTCTTCTCGAGCCAAAGCTTAATCTGATGGACTCATTCCTGAATGAGTAACTTTGGTTGGATTGATATCCTCATTGAGCTTGAAAGGAAGTTGGACAAAAAAGTCTTTGTTTGTCCATAAAGGTTTTGGATGAGAGAATTTTTCATGACTGTCTGCACAAAGTTTGAGCAATTTGGACTTAATTTCTTCATATTCAACAAGAACTTCAGAAAGGGAATACAACTTTAATATTCCTGAATAAGGTTTAAATTCTCGTTTAAATTTGATTCCTGTAGGGAGAATTTGAAGCCTATTTGTTGTTGAATAAACATCCATACCTACAACAATATCTTTATTTGGGAGGATACTACTAATGACCTTTGTCCAAACTATGCATTCGGGGAAAAATATGATTCCAATTTTTTCCTTTGTCATCAAATATGTTCTGAACGTTTTTCCATTTGCTGCTACAAAGTATGCAGCATGTTACACCCATGCTTCTGTAGGGAGGATGTTTGGGTTCATCATTGTTATTTGGGCACCATTATCCATATAGCTATAACACAAGGGATAGGAGGAGAAGATAAAGTACTTCATACTTCTTCGAATGAGTAAATAGGAAAACATCTATCATCTTCTGATTTAGCAAACGATGCTTCGTATGAAGAAGAGTTATCTGAGGAAGAGTTTTGAAGAGCAAAAATTGTTTCTTCATTGGTAGAGCTTTGTTTAGAATACAAGATTCTAGATCTCCTTCTAGAGGTTGAAGATAGTTGATCAACTTTGCAGCTTTGTTGGTTTTATTAGGACATCTCTTAGAAAAATGTCCCTTTTCTCCACAAACAAAACATATTTGATTTTTCTCTTTTCCTCTGAATTACTTCCTTTTAAAGAACTTCAAAGCTTTCCTTTTCCTTTCCTTCTTGAAGATTCTAGAAGGTTTAGTGTATCTTCGCCGATGATCTTTCTTTCTTGTTGAACAACTGCATTTGTTATCTTTGCACTTGATTTCCAGCTAAGGCTTTTTGAATGCCTTGGTGAATTTGGATTTTTGTTCTACAATTTCTAAGAAATGTTGGTGCAATCTACATAGCTTTTCAAGTGCCTCCAATGTTATTTGATGTATCTGACTGAGACTCATGGCTTTAATATCTTTATGAGTTGTTGCTATCATCCTATGGATTTCTGGTTGGAGTTCTTGGGGCAGTGAAGAGATATATGTGTTTTAAGACTATGATCATTAAATCCATTAAGGACATAATATCTCTGGGTCATTCTTTGATAGTGTTTTTCAAGATCTTTGACTCTAAGAGAACAACATCTCATCTCAAAGAATTTTTGTCTGCTTTTTCAATCAAATATCTCCATATCACCAATTAATTCGTTGTGAAGAATTCCAAGGACAACAACAATATTTTCTAATATGTGTAATTCATCTTGTTTGAATGTACCAAGATAATGGTACCATTCCTTCAACATGCCTGTCATTCTCCAGCAAAATTCTTCAGTGATCTTATAAGCGTATGCACCTGTTTTCATCATCTGAGTGTCAAGCTAGACACCAAATTCAATGAGTCTCTTTCTCTAGGGTGGTATATCATCAAGCGTGAACCAAACTCCACTATTTATTTTTATTTTTGCAGAGACTGGATTTTCTTCAAGTGATTCTTCATAAATGGATCCTTCCTCTTTTACATTCACTATAAAAAATCTAGAAATGTTCATGTAATTCCTTTAAGATTCTGATTCTTGTTCTGGTATTGATGAAAAAGAATAAGATCTTTCATCAGCTGATGTATCTTTGGAAGAATCATTTTCCTCAAAGGAAGAGGAATCGTCACTTTTTTTCTTGAGAATTGTGCAAGAGAATCATTTTCTTGTGGGAGTTCATGGTTTTCTGTGATTGTCATGGCTTAGAAACTTTTATCGGGAATTTCTTCCTTTGGGAATTTTGGAGGTGTTTCAGGAACATCTTGGGAGTTAGAGGATGATATACTTAAGCAAGTCTTTTCCTTGGACATGGAGTTGAGATTTTTGTAGTTCTGTCATATTTTTGTCTATAAACTGAGGATATGTATTTGGCATAATCTGGTGGTGATGAAGCATATGTAGGGTACATATGAGATGACTTTTCTGGTCGTGTGAAATAAGTAGGAAAATTAAGAGGGTCAAAGAAAAGATCTTCAACAAGTTTAGGTTTTTCTTCTTTGGAAGCTCTGAAGAAATAATCAATCTCTTTCACTTGGCTTTGTAACTTTTTGATTTCTCTTTCCTTTAGGTCAAAATCTTGGCCAAAAGTTCTTTCTTCTAACATCTTTCTTAAGTCATGATCCAACTGAGAGACTTGAGTTTTTAAGGTTTTATAGTGTTTTTGCATTTTTTAAGACAAAACTTTGAGATTTTCATCTGTTTCGTCTATATTTTTAGTAATCTTATTCACCTTTCTGTCTAGATTCTGGAGAGTCTCATTTTGAGCAACCATGTTTTGTGATTGGCAATTTAGAACTTCCTGCACTTGGTTAGAGGTTTAAGTTTTCAATCAGGTTGGACTTCATTGGGTTGTATTAAAGGTTTGGATGATCTGTTTGTGATTGGGTCCACTTTTCTATCTAGAGCAAAGAATTGTTGGTTATAATCTGATGTTGAAGCTGAGAACATAAAACAAGGGATTTGTTTGGTATTTTTTGGTGGGTTTAAAGGTTTACAATAGTGACCAAGTAACAAGAGTAGGGTCATTAGGTGGCAAGAGCTTTTTTTTATTGAGGATTTTAAGTGCTTCTCTATAGATAGGAAGATGTTTTTTTTTTCATGGATTCCTACCCATGGACCGTTATGAGATCTGATTTTTTACTTAAGGAGATAATCTGCACGTCCCTTTGCTTTTATAATATATTTTTCATGTAATTTTTTTTTATTAATAGTGTAAAATTTTATATAATACATACGAATTTAAAAATAGTTATTTTTTACATTAACAACCACTATAAATTATTTTTTGACATAAATTAAATTCTTGAATAATTATTTTATTACATAAAGTGTTCACAGAAAAGTAATGGCATTGCAATATAAAGGTACAATAGTTAATTTTTGTGCTTTGATTTGGCAAAATAAGTAAAAGCCGTTATTTGAATTGAAAGAGAAATAGAAGTAGTAGCTCGAAATCAGATGGCAATGGCAATGGCAATGGAGCTGTTGTTGATCGCTCAAACTGTTGATTTCATGGACGCCGAAATCTGCAATCTCCCAAATAAATTCAAATCCAACAAGGTATTCTTCATTCTTCCAAAACATACAGTTGCCGTTGGATTGGATTGGATTCGATAATCACCGTTCACATTAATAGCGTGTTATTAATTGGAACTAACTAGTAACTGTGTGTGTAATGTGTAGATCATACATAACCTTCTAGTTTAACTCATATATCAACGAATAAATTGTGAGTGTTTCCAATTTTGGATTTTGTTGAAAAATATCTCTTTAGTTTCCAATGTTATTAGTTACTTATTATTAATTTTGTTAGAGGATGGAATTGAACCAACACATTCTTTATTACTCCAATTCCTATCTTCCTCCCCAAACCGAGAATCATGATTTCAAATAGGAAAGGACAATGCTATTATTATTTTTTAATTTATTGTATCATTTTGTCATTTCTTCATTATATAGATCCCCGTGCTACCAAATATTTTAATTTCCCCACTACAGTTTTGTTCTCTATATCTATCATTTAAAATGTGTACACTTGTTAATAAAAATGGTTATTTATACTAACTTTCACGGCAAATCATGTCCATTGGTTTTCTTTACACTTTGAAATGAGTGCATTGCGAATACGAGCTTGAGAGTGAGACAAATTATTGAATCTATGAAATGGTAAAGAAATTTGCATTCAACTGCGAGATCTCGGATTTGAACTCGGGACATGATATTCAGTCTAACAATTTCGGTATTTGCATGTTGAGTATAGGCTTTATGGATCAATAATTGAACCTTTAAATATTTCCGAGCTAGCTGTTAAAATAACAACCCTTTAAATAATGCTTTGAACCTTTATACAGTAGCAAGAAACCAAAAAAGAAAAAGGATAACAGCTGCTGTAGTCTCTACTGCTTTTGTTTTCTGCAGAACTTGAATTGCAATGATCATTACCTTATTCTCTTGATGCTAGATACTGCAGATTGAAGAAAGGGGAAGATTGTTCATACAACTTGAGCTGGTATGCACTGAAAGTACTCAAAATCAGGTAAAAAAACATTCTCATAGTTTCCTTTTATTAAATTTTTTGTGCTTGAGTTCATTCTTCTGTGCTTTATTCCCTTTTCTGAGTTTCTCTGTTTCTTCCATTAACTTCATTACAATTGGTATAATCTCAGATGCATCATCATCTGTTTCTTCCACCCAAATTCATCACCAAACCTTTACTCGAAAACTCAGATCTATCTCTGTGTCGATCTCGTATGATGAGATTTTGGGGAAGGTACTTCAGTCAACGCTTTTTCTCTGTTTCAATCCCTATCCTCAGATTCACCATCACCATTATCGTCTTCACCTCCACCTCCGTCGTTTTTGGTTGCATAAATGGCAGTTGTTGTTTGAGGTGTGAAAATGGGAGCACTTGAGGAAGTGAATAGGTTGGAATGAGAATGTGGATGGTGAAAAATGATGGTAAGAGTTGGTTGTAGTGAAAGAGTAGAAGAAGAGTAATCTTTTTTGGGTGGATAGAGAGAAATAACATGTTGGAGAATGAAGAAGTCATGGCCATTGCAGAGTGTGAAGAGGCAAAGAAACCTTATGACATTTACTGGTTCTGCATTTTTCAGTTCTTCAAACCCTAAGGTTATTTAGTTTTTAAAAATAAAAAGTTGCACAGTCAACATCATTAATACACATAAAAATATTATGGGTCTACTTGGGACAAAGAATGATCTGTAAAAGAGGGTCATTCATATGTTATGCCCTTATTACAAGGGTTTAAAATTTCATGTGTTTGAAATAAAACAAGACCAACCTACTAATTACTCAATTTCGAATTCAATTTCCGCATTCAATTGCTGATCTTCTAACGGTGGAGTTGTTATCAAGCCACCACCAGCGTGACTGATGGTTGATTCTTCATAATTTCACTCATCTTCTTCTTTCTCACTGTTTTCGTAGAAATGTTTAGTCTCTGCTGCTTTTGTTTACTGCAGAACTTCAATTGCATTGAACATTACTTTATTCTCTCAGCAGATTGGAGAAATAGAGAAAATTGTTCACAAGACTTGAGCATGTGCTGAAAGTGGTTATTTGTAAATCTGTTGGAAAACAAGGTAAAAAACATATTCATGGTTGGTTACCTTTATTCTGTTTACATTTTCAGTTTTTCTGTCTGTAAATTATTTACATTCTCAATCTGCACTGCTCCTGGCTACACGATCATTTGTCATAAGTTGCTTGTTTACAGTTTTCAAAGATGCAGTGGTATATGTGTAAATATGTTAGAAATATCTTAAACAAAAAGATTGACTAGAAAGTTTGCTTGATCTTTCTCCAATAGATTTATGAATAAACTAAAAAATTTCTTTGATGAAAAGTGTCATCAAGTTCAAATTTTCAGACTAAGTCTGTCAATGTAGAAAATCTTCATGTACAGAAGGAATATGAACATTGTGTTCAGAGAATCAGATTTACTACCAATCGACCATTTTCATTTACATTACCCAATAAAGTATATATGTGTGCTTGACCGCAAAACATAGTAACTAACCGCAAAACTACCAAAATAAAGTTCAATAAAGCATAGTAACTAACTATTTAACTGACCGCAAAACTACCAAAATAGAAAAAGCCAACATAAATAACTACATCTCTAATTAAACTATTTTTTTTATAATTAAACTACTTGTTTTGGTCATCATACCTTTCATTATTTTTTTGTTTGTCGCTGAACTTCAAGTCAAAACTAAATAATGTCAAATTGAAGCTTTGTTTAACATTAATGGCTAACTTTGCTCTATTGAAATTGATTTAGATGGTGAGTTGCTTGACTGATTTGGCGAAGACATATGTGGAGAAATTGATAAATGGGGTAATAGCAGAATCACGTCATGTATTTTGCTTCACATGCATTGTTAAGGAATTCGAAGAAGAAAAATCTAGGTTGGAAGTAGAAAGAAAAACTTTGGAGCAACGTGCTAAAGTGGCAACAGGAAGAGATGAAGATATTCGAGCCAATGTTCGTTTCTGGGAAGAGGAAGTTGAAAAGCTCATTCAAGAGGACATCAAAACAAAACAAACATGTTTTTTTGGATTCTGTCCTGATTGCATATGGCGATATAAAAGGGGAAAACAGTTGGCAAATAAGATGGAGGAGATTAAACGATTAACAGAAAAGGGAGAGAAACTTGAAAACATTGAACTCCCTCGCCGTCTTCCAGATGTTGAACGTTATTCATCCGAAGATTACATTCGTTTTGAAGGCAGAGAGTCAAAATACAAAGAGCTGTTTGATGCACTAAAAGATGACAAGAACTATATAACCGGATTGCAAGGGATGGGGGGAACTGGAAAAACTACATTGGCCAAAGAATTGGGTAAAGAACTAAAGAAATCTGAACAATTCGCTCATGTCATTGATACAACAGTGTCATTTACTCCTGATATAAAAAAGATTCAAGATGATATTGCTGGACCTTTAGGATTGAAATTGGAGAACTGTAATGACTCAGATCGACCCAAAAAACTCTGGAGCAGATTAACAAATGGTGAGAAAATTCTTATAATAATGGATGATGTGTGGGATCGAGACCCCCCTCTTGATTTTGATGTAATAGGAATTCCAAAACGAGACAATCACAAAGGTTGCAAAGTTCTTATAACCACACGCAGTAAACGAATATTAAATAAAATGAGTTGTGATAAGAAAATTGAATTGGAGATTTTATCTGACGAAGACGCATGGATCATGTTCAAAAGGTATGTCGGTATAAACAATAGTTCTTCAAAAAATTTGATCAGTAAGGGACAAAAAATTACTAAGGAATGCAAAGGATTACCAGTTGCAATTGCAGTCATTGCCAGCAGTTTAAAGGGCCAACAACTTCGCAAGCATGAGTGGGATGCGACCTTGAAATCCTTGAAGAAGCCTGTGTCCATGCATGGTGTTGATGAAGATATGGCTGGAATTTATAAATGTTTGAAGTTTAGCTATGATTATATGAAGGATGAAAAAGCCAAGCGAATGTTCCTCTTATCCTCTATATTCCCAGAAGATAAAGAAATTTCTGTTGAAATTCTAACTAGACTTGGCATTGGAACGGGCCTTTTTGGGGAAGATTATGGCCGCTACGATGATACTCGAAACCAAGTAGTTGTTGCCAAAAATAAACTCATAGATTCTTGTTTGTTGTTGGATGTCGGTGAAAGACATGTAAAAATGCATGATTTAGTTCGTGATGCGGCTCAATGGATAGCGAACAAAGAGATTCGGGGTGTAAATTTATCTATCAAAGATCAAAAGTTATTGGTTCAAAAAGAAATAAATATTAAATATTTATTATGTGAAGGGAAGGACATGGATTTGTTTTCTTGTAAATTTGTGTGTTCCAAACTTGAGACTCTAATTGCTGACATAGATAGAGATGAAAGCCAGAAATGTATGGAAGTCCCAAATTCTTTCTTTAAAAATATTGTCAATCTTCGAGTTTTATACTTTACAGGTAATGAAGAACAGCCTCTATCATTGCCACAATCAATTCAGTCATTGACGAATATTCGATCTTTGTTGGTTGATGAAGTGGATTTAGGTGACATCTCTGTTTTGGGAAAGCTGCAAAGTCTTGAGACTCTTGATTTGGTGTCGTGCGCAATCAATGAATTGCCATTCGAAATTACAAAATTGGGGAAATTTAAATTGTTGAACTTGGATAATTGTGAAATTCGAAGGAATAATCCATTTGAGGTCATTGAAAAATGCTCATCCCTGGAAGAGTTGTATTTCATAAAGAGTTTTAACGGTTTTTGTCGAGAAATAACCATACCCGAGTTGCAAAGGTATCGTATTTGTAACTACTGGTATATAATGAATTATTCACAATCAAAATATGTGAATTTTTGTGCTAGTGATGATGCATCTGTTTTTTCAGAAGCAACGTTCAAGTATTTCATGCGAACAACAGAGTTTCTTCGACTAATAGGAATTAAGAGGGGATGGAGAAATCTCATGCCTGAGATTGTTCCTATAGGTCAAGGTATGGATGATCTTGTTGAGCTTCGCTTGAGTTGTATTTCACAGTTACAGTGTCTCATTGACTCTATTGGTTCTCAAGTACCAAGTCTTTTGTCCAAGTTGGTTGTACTAGAATTGGATACGATGGAAAATTTGGAAGAACTATTCAATGGTTCCTTATCCTTTGACTCTTTGAAGAATTTAGAGATGCTATCGATGAAGCAGTGTAAAAAATTTAAAAGATTGTTTAATTGCAAGCTAAATCTCTGCAATCTGAAGACCTTGATACTGGAGAAATGCCCAATGTTGGTTTCCCTATTTCCATTGATGTCTCGGAATCTGGTGCAGCTAGAGAAATTGGAAATATCTGATTGTGAGGAACTGAAAAACATAATAGATGTAAAAAGAGAGGAGGAATCAAGAGAAGAAATAGACGATGGTGATAATATTAACAAGAAACATGGCTCGATTTTTCCAAAATTAAAAGTTCTTGATATTGAGGGATGTCACCGATTAGAATCGATACTTCCCTTCCTCTCTTCTCAAGATTTTCCAGTACTAGAAGCTATCTTAATAAGAAAATGTGATGAGCTGAAATACATATTTAGCCAATACCAACATGTTGAACTCAAGTCACTAAAAAAAATGCTGCTCTGTCAATTACCAAATTTCATAGACTTTTTTCCAAAATGCTATGATTCCATGTCTTCGCCTGTGAATGAGTCATATTCCTCTTCCAGAGATGGTTTCAAGGAACAAATACAATTGGACCCTATCAAATGCAATATCTTCTCTTGGACTTATATATGTTGTCATGGTGATAAATTTGGGAGTTCGTCAACAACCAGAATTCCATTGGTTTCTGGGGATCAACCACAGGACTACTCAATCGCATCGGTAACCCTCTCACCTTTTTCTGTTATATTTTGATACTTTATCTTTTTAATGTGTATCTTGTATATTATTTGATAGTTTTTGATGCACTAAATTTATTATAGATAATGTAAGCCTATCTTTAGGACTTAAAAAGAAACGTTATAACTTATATGTTGGCATTTACATAAGTTGTATGCACACGTAAGGAATGTTTAGTTTGATTTTTAGTTCCTTTACATTGGGATTACATTACAGGTATCAAATTCACACAATCTTCATATATGGGAACGTACTCAATGTCTTTTGGTACAACCACATATCATGTGCAATATTAAAGAGATTGTGCTGTCTCATTTTTTGAAGATAAAATCGGTGTTTATCCTATCTGTTGCTCCAAGAATGTTGGAAACTTTGACAATTACGAACTGTGATGAATTGAAGCACATAGTGATAGACACCGGAGATCATGACAGTAGTGGCAAGAATTGGGGCAATGTCTTCCCTACATTGAAAAGGCTCTACGTTGAAGATTGCACGAAATTGGAATACATATTTGGACAATACACTAATGACCATCAAAACCAAACTGAGATTCACCTTCATCTTCCGGCATTGCAAAATCTCATTCTTCGCAATTTGCCAAGTTTAGTCGCCATGTGTCCCAAACAATATTGCACAACATTTCCAAATTTGAAAGAACTTGAACTAAAAAAATGCTCCCGTGTTGATATCAAATCTATTGGTGATTTCATTTTTCATTCGGTTTCAAAATCTCAAGACAGTACAATCATGAAGGTATCCTTTTTTCTTATATATTTTTTGTTTGCCAAATTAATCAATGACTTCAATCTTACTCGAAGAATGTTATTGGATTGCACTTGATAACTACTTAGTGGAAAAAACTTGAAACGCGAATGTCACATTTGTTCCAATAGAATCAATGTTTGTGCGGTGTTGGTGAAACGTATTAAGATAGTAGTTTGAAAATAGTTCCAAGCAAGATCTCTAGTCTCACAAATGCTTGTTTTTTGAGTAGTTAATGTATCTCTAGGAAATAGATTGTGGCATAATATATCTCTGTATTCTATGGTTATGTCAGTTATTCTTGTGACATTTTTTATAGTAATTGATTAGAATATTTTTGGCATTCCAGGATTTATATATCTCTTTTTCTGTTTTGAAAAAATTATAACATAATCACTCAATAGCCTCGCCTCAAGATGTTCCGAAGGCTTTGATGAAAATGTTTATTTTCCCAACTTCCATGTCTGTTTAACTATTTTATGAAAATGTTTATTTTTCTATTTTAATAACGAATATACATTTTTTACATCATTTCATATAAAAATAATTAAACCTAGAAAATATCTGACTAACTTGACAAATCATTCTTCAATGTATAGTTCTTTTATAAGATGGAAGTGTATTTTTCCCCTTTAATTTTCTATAATTTAAGAATATAATCTAAAATGTGATCTTATTTAATTTTAAAAATGTCTTTTTTATTGAATATAAACTAATTTATTTTGTGTACATGTAGGAATTGAGTGTGAAACATTTTATTGCTTTGGAGAGTCTCATGGTAGATAACTCCAAAGCAGAAAATATATTTTGTTTCGATGAAATGGATGGACAACCACTGAACTTAGGGTTGCAAAAGATTGAGTTATCTGATATGCATGATATGAATTACCTTTTTGGGGGACCCAAAAATTCTTTTGCCCTAAAAAACCTTACAAAGATAATAATCGTGCGATGTGAAATATTGGAAGTAGTTTTCTCCACTTCTAGTTTAAGATGCCTATCAAAATTGGTTGATCTAAGAATAGAAGAATGCAAGGAGTTGAAACATATCATTGAAGATGATTTGCAGAATCAAAACATGTCGAATTCCTTCCCAAAGCTAAAAGTACTTGTTGTAGTAAAGTGCTGCAAGTTGAAATATGTCTTTCCGGTCTCGATGTGTAAAGAGTTTCTTGAGCTAGAGGTGCTAATTATAAGAGAAGCAGATGAACTGGAGGAAATATTCAAAAGTGAAGGTGATCAAAAAGTCAAGATTCCAAAACTAAATTTTGTAGTATTTGACAAACTACCAAGCCTCTTCTTCACCCAAGGAATTCAATTTCAGACAGCAAAAAATCGTTTTATACAAAATTGTCAAAAACTCTCTTTGACTTCAGCATATACTCCCTATGACATGGTTGAAGTTTATCACTTTTTCTTAAACAGTACAGGTACACACTATAACCAATATTTTTTAAAACCATTATTACATGTTGGTTTTAATTAATTACATATCATGCAATGTTTATAAAATATTTTGACAGTTGTGTTTATTTCTTGTAATTCTTCTATGAATTTATAAATGTGTGTATAGATAGTTGCGCACTACCACTAAGTTCTTTACAATAGAAACAAATGTATGTCAGATAATATACTTTCTCAAGTTGACCGAGATGCACATAGTTTGGGTTTTACACATATATATGTGTGTTTGTGATTTTAATTGTTTTTCTGAATATATACTTACTTTGATTAATGGCTGACTTTCTAGATACATTTGTCAAAATTTTCTTGAGAATTTTTTCTCTAACTTTTTCCCTCTTCATTTCTTACCAAGTACTAGGAGAGAATATACACGTCTCTCTAGGTATAGCTTTTTCAAAAAATATTACGACATTGTCAAAGATGTCATATAGTCATTTGTTTTATTTTTACCAACCATTTATATGTCTTTTGATATTTAAAAAATTAAACTAGTTGGTTGAAGAATATAACCAATTGAAGGATCTAAAGTAGAAATGTGCATGAATAAGTGTTTTTTGAAATGCAAGAGCACTTAGAGTTACCTATATACTTACTTATAGAAGCTTTATGATAGCAGTAAAATTTTAATTATTAGGCATAGACAGATAAATAATTTTACTTCTAGTTAACATTTTGGTTTTATTGTTATGCTTAGTTTCTTTTTTTTTTCCTGAGGAAATGTTATGCTTATGAGTTACTATCTAATAATACTTTGCTATAGATTATGAAACATATGAAGTCTTTCAGAGTCTATTTCGACAATTACAAGAAGAGTCCAATGGTCGCGATAGTGTTAATGAAAATCCAAGTGCAGAAACCACTAAATATTTTGTTACTGTTGGGTTGGAAGTTGAAACAGCATTACGCTATTCTTCTTCAAAGGTCAATACCATTCTATTTATTTAAGCTACTCACACTTGAATACAATCACCATGACAATGTCTTTGAATCAAGCATACTGTTTTTTGTGCAGATACAAATGAAACAAACACCAGAAGCAGAGCATGAATTTGTTGAAAATGATCCTGATTTAGAGATACCACCAGTAGCAATATTACCAACAAATTCAATAGTAATTTGCAGGCCATGTCATATTTCCTTAGATATTCCTCACCATAAAACTCATTCAATAGTCTACGACTTGATAATGAATGTTATTAATACTTGTATATCACTAATGCATCTGTTCTTAATACAGGAGTTGGTGAATGAACATTCAACGAGTCAACAATGTTTGATGAACCAACAACATCCACTTGGAGAATTTGATACTACCGTCAAACCTTCTCGGGAAAATAATGTAAATATAGAATCGCCTCATTGTGCATATATAAAGCTAAAAATAAATATATTTTTATTTCAAGTACTTCTTAAAAATACACTATGGCTTTATTTACATTTTCCTGCTACACAGTGTTTGAAAGAAACAGAGGACCAAAATATTCAAGAGGATTATACGCCAGAAAAAACTGTTGCAGCAACTCTGTTTACCATTTCAGAAACAAGCCCTAAACAAAAGGCATCTCCCCTATTTTGCATGTTTTCTATGACTTAATAATGTAGGAATTGAATTATACTACCAATTTCAACTTCCTTTTAATTTTTATGCAGTTTGTTGAAGAAGGAACTGCATTAACAAATGCCAACACAATAACACCCTCAACTCATTTAGAATTAGTCAGTTCATCAAAGGTGAGTGTATACTATGTAACCAAGTTTTCAAACATGTTCTATTGGTTTTAAAAATTTATTCTTATGTTTTTTTTTTATTCTTTCTATGATAAAGTCAGGCTCTTTCAAACTAAATATATATTGTTAATATAGTGAGGCTAATCGTATAAAAATTAATATTTTGGATATGTTAATATCATTTGTTTATTTGAATATTTGTAGGAACAAGATGTTGATGTTGGAGACTCTTTGGGAACTACCAAGACTAATGATGATCAAGGTGAAGATTCTTTGGATAAATTTTATTTTCTTATGTTACCTCATCACCCTTTTGATTTTTGAAGTTGAACTCTCTCCGCTTCCACCTTTTGTTCAGTTTCTCTAAATGATGATGTTGTCGTGAAAGTAACCTCAACTATTGGGGAGCAGTTTCCTAAGGATGATGAATTTAGAGTTTCAAAATCTAAGCCCTCTCCAAGCAATAGCATTCCTTTGCCTCTTGCATTTCAGACTCCTTCCATGCCTTCTAAAGGTATTTACTCCCTTAGTTTTATTTTTAATCATTTTGTTTTAGTTCTTTGGAGAGCCTTAACTTATTTTTTCTTCTCTATTAGGGAACCCTTCTCAAATAGTGAAAGATTTAAGTTCTCCTTCTCATGTCACATGGGAGCTTGAGGAACTGGTCTCCAAGAAGCATTTGGATTGCAAGAACTTGTCTTTGTTGACTGACTTTCTTGTTAAGTATCCTTCAGTTCTTTTAAGGGACACTTCACTTAGTAACCGATACAAGGGTTATGCATACAACTGCCTAGCTGAGCTATTGAAATTCCTCCAAACCAATAGTGTGTTGGATGTGTTAGGTTCAAGCCAAAATGAATTTGTCGAGTTATTACAAGATGTACGCAGATGTGCTTTTGATAAGGATTGGTTGGATGGTGTCGAAAAGCGCGCTATGTTTCCTGATTTGCAATTTTCTCAAGATGTATTCCAAAAGTTATTGGATTCCAAGAAACAGGTTACCAAGGATGTTGAAGTGATGCGTTTGAAGATTGACATTTTAGCTCAACAAATGGAAGATTTTAACTATCAATTGACCTCATCTGAAGCTGTTTTGGAGAGTATCATTCAAACGGAGGCAGAAATTTTAGAAACTAAGGCTGCTTTAAGTGCCCCTCTTGGCTATTAGAATATTTTCCTTTCATTCTCTTACTGTATATCTTTTCTTGTTAGTGTTTTTATCCTTGAATCTTGGGTAGTCTCTCATAGCACGTTCCGTGTGCACAAAAAATATTGATTGTTTTTACCGGATTGAGTGGATCAACCATGCTTGGTAATGTGTGACCTTTAAATCTCATATAACCTTTCGTGATATTTGATGTGTGGTGTGAAACTAGTTAGAATTAGCCATACTGAACACTTCAGAACTTGCTTACCTGTTTTCTTAAAATTTGTAGCTTTTAAGATAAGATCTGTGTGTGCATACATTAAAAGTATTGTGTTTAAATGTTATCAGCTTGTTACAATCCTAAATTTCTTTGAGTTTAGGTTTGCAAATTTTTTGAAATCCCTTTATGATTTCTTGCTTGTGGTTTCTTAGTTGTCATTGTTCGTAACTCTGTGATCGAGTTTGTTTGTCGTCGAATTTGTTCATTTGCGTTTCTAATTTTTGCTTCGATTTTTTGTTCGTGATTGTATTTGTTCACCCGTATTCCTGTTCGCAAGTCTAAGTTTGTGAACGTGTTTGGTTCCAACCTCTATTCACTTGTGCAAGTTGTGATTCTATTCTGGTATTGTTGTCAGCAAGTCCATTTTGTTGTTGGCAGCAACAATATTGTTTTTCATGGCTTTGGAAAAAAAAAAGAGATCATTTTTGTGTTCGCTTCACCGGTAAGAACTATGCTACTTGAGAATTTTAACTCAAGATGTATGCCAAAGGAAAAGGGTTATGGAGTCATTTAGATGGGGTTTTTAAGGCACCAAAGGAGGAAGCTCCTTTAGATGCATGGGAAATAAAAAATGCTCAAATTATCTCTTAGATCCTCAATACTATTGATCCTTAAATGATTAATAATTTGCACTCATTTTCAATTGCTCAAGAAATGTCGAATTATTTGAAGTGTATTTACAACCAGGACAATATGGCCAAACAATTTCAACTGGAGCTAGAGATAACCAATTACAAACAGGGTAATTTGTCTGTTCAGGAATATTATTATAGTTTTTTAAATTTGTGGACAGAACACTATGATAGTATACATGCTAATGTTCCCAAGACTTCCTTCGCGGATGTCCAAGATGTTTATAATATCAGTAGGAGGGATGAATTTCTCATGAAGTTTCGTCTAAAATTTGAGGTTGTTAGAGGTGCTCTACTGAATAGGAGTCATGTTCTTTCTTTGGGTACATGTGTGGGTGAAATTCTCTGGGAGGAGCAACCGTCTCCATAGTCAAGCAACCATGTCTCATGATGTTGTCGTTTTTGAGCCTATGACCATTGCATATGCTGCTTAGAGTAGAGACAAAGGTCGTGATATGCGACATGTCCAATGTTTCTCTTGCAAACAATTTGGGCACAATGATCGTAGTTGCCGTAAAAAGTTTTGTAATTACTGCAAACAGTAGGGTCATATCATCTTCGAGTGTCTCACGCGTCCTCCAAGAACTACACAACGTCTAGTGCATGCATTCTAGGCCACGACAGGCCATGCAGTTGGTCTTTCTACTAGTGGTGCATCTGATGGTGGTGTCATACAACTTGCACTGATTCAACAAATGGTACTTTCTGCCCTTTCAACTTTAGACATTTAGGGTAAGTCTCATAATGTTTCTCCTTCATGGCAATCATGGTGGGTTCATCTGAATACTTGCACAATTTACATTATTATCATGGCAATAAAAAAAATTCAAATTGTTGATGGCAATACCCTCCCTCTTACTAATGTTGGTGACATCAACTATGATTTCCAGAATGTGCTTGTCTCCCATGGTCTTGCTTCCAATTTATTGTTTGTTGGTCAATTGGTGGATAACAATTGTACTGTTAATTTATCTCGATCTGATTGTCTTGCGCAAGAACATGTGTCGGGGAAGGTGATTGTGAATGGGCCTAAAGTGGGAAGATTGTTTCCACTTAAGTTTATTTCTAGTCATTTCTCTGTTGCTTGCAATAATGTTTTGAATTGTCCTGAGGATTGACATAGAAAATTGGGTCATCCAAACTCCGCAGTTTTGTCTCATTTATTTAAATCTAACAAGAGTAATAAAATTGAACTTTTATAATAAGAAAAATGTTAGGGATAAGTTTCACTTCGAATCCAACCTTGGTTTCTAATTTGATCATAGTTACTAAAATTCTTTATTGAACTATTACTGAATTCTCTTTTTTATTGTTGCCCTAATGTCTTAGTGACAAAACATTGAATTCCAAAGTAACCCTTAATTCCTTAGTAAACTCATTCATATAACTAAAAATCAAATCAAACAAATAAGGCTTTCATCTTGTTTCACTCATTTTTAACCAGTAGGATTTAGTTTCTCATTGTTAGTACAGAGGCGCACTTGAATTTTTTTTGGTTTTTATAGAGTTAGCGGATTATTTTTGTGATTAGGATTAGTGTATAGAAAAACTTGTAAATGACAAAAAAAATAAAGAACACAACGATTAATCTTGCTTCACCTTTCAAACCAATGGTACATCCAATCTTCTTGCACACCACAAGAGATTTTCTACTATTGTTAGAATAAGTACAAGTCTAACTCTAAGACTTCTGTTACAAACTTCTAACAATCTGCCTAAGACAACACACCACTATCTTAGTTTACGACACTTGACGAAAGTACACCACTTTCCTTAATTTACACAATAACGTGAATGATTTTACAACAATGATTTTGACTGAAATCAATAGAATATAACAATTGATATGCTTTCTTTGTATAATGATAACAATCCAATATAATTTCAAGTACAACAGAGAACCTTTCTCAATGATATGACAGTGTAAAACATATACTTGAAATATGAAAGTATGACTTTGAATAATTCACAAAATATTTCAGAAAGTTGTTCAAAGTTGTTCTAAGATTCTTATTGAAAGTCTTAAGTTAAATATGAAACTAGGAAGTATTTATACTCCTTAGACATCACTTTAGATCAGTGACAATCGTTTCTAGAAGTTTGATGAACATATGCAATGACTCAAATTGAATCACAACTGAAAAGTTCCATTGTTTCACAGTTAAGTGTAGTCGAATACGCTTTTGTAACGTTCAGATTTATTTCAAAATTTCAAGCTTGTATTCAAATACAAATCCTTGTAGTCGAATACAAATAACTGAATTTTGCCACTAACTTGATTTTGTATTCGGCTACAACACGCTATAGTCGAATACGAAAGTGTAGTTTTAGCTACTGACTTGGTATTTGTATTCGACAAAAACATCATGTAGTCAAATACAGATGTGCAGTTTTTGCTACTAACTTGAGTTTGTATTCGACTACAACATGTTGTAGTCGGATACAAAAGTGAAAATTTTGCTACTGACTTCATATGTATTCAGCTACACATATATGTAATCGTATATAACCTTGACTTTGTTAAAATTTGATTTTCAAACATTGTTCATGTAGTTTGACATTTTGAAATTTTTTTTGATGCGTATGCTAGAGTTTAAATGAAGTAATCAAGGTTCTCATGTGCATTTGAAATATAACAATATTATATTGCATCATGTACCTTAAACTATAAGTCTTCTAGTATTGTCAATAGTTGACTTGATTTTTGACTTCATTTGAACTTGCAACTTGATCACTTTACTTGGTCTTTGTTTTCATCATAAACATAGATAGTCTTGTATATTTACATTATCCCCCTTTTTGATGATGACAAAACCTTGTTGTTATTGAAACTTCAAAGAGTTGGTCTTTTTGATTTTTCTCCCCCTTAATGCATGTTTACTCCCCTTTGATCTTGAGTTCATGCCGTCATGTTTTGTAAGTTTGAAAACCTACAAATTCTTTCACAACGAAATCATACCAAATTTCTCCCCCTTTTGACATAATCAAAAAGGAAGAAAAAAACAATAGACAAATATTCTAAACATACAAAGTATATAGGGAATAAAAGCATATCACAAGGTAGAGAATATAACATCAAAACTATAGTTAAAAGTTTAAACATGTATAAGTAATTCATCAGCAATTGTAAGAATTTAAATGAAGATAACATAAACTACAACAACAAACTACATGATATCATCCTTCGGATTTTGAATTTGGTCAATCTTGAGGGAAATTCCATTTAGTTCATTCAACATAAACTCATGGTTCTGGGCAAGGGTTGTCTCAATGTTTTGGAATCTATTGTTAATGGATATGTCCATAGTTTGAAATTATTCAGTGATGAAGGTTTGAAGGGAGTTGACCTTGTCCATGATCATGCGATTTGAAACGTGATCATCGTCCGGTGCCGTTTCTTCTGCTTCTTCTTCATCCTGGGAAGCCGTAAATGATTGTCCAAGATCACTTTTGTGTACATAAGCCTGAAGCTGCACGCTCCACACAATCTTCATGTTGGGCAGCAAATTCAAGTCCAACACATTTTCATTTGAAGGTGTATACATTACTTCACCTAAAAAGTCCACTTGAAAATGATCCAAATTCCTGGTGATCTCTTTTGCATATGGCAAACCTTTGGCATTCATATGTTTGAGTGATCAACTTTTTATCCGAGTAGTAAGTTCTGAATCGGTCGATTTCTTCGGGTGAATGAAGTAATCTGGACAGGTTTGCAACATTGTCATTTTTCGCCCTCCTTTTTGAAGGATCCACTGAAGCATGCTTGGTTCTCGAACCTCGTTTCCGTGCATCCAGTGTAAAGATTGAAGAAGATGAAGTTTTTGGATTTGGAAAATTTTTGGGGATTTGGGGTTTTGATTTTGAGTTGGGAGTAATCTTAGATGCAATTGATGATAATGTATAGATTTGGTAATGTTTGCATGTAAGATTGGATGAAGTTTTGGATTAATGGAAGTTGATGAAAAACTGTATCCGGCTACTGAAGTGTTAAGAAAATAACCTAAAAACGCGAAAACACATATATATTGGGAAAAATTCGAATCTTTATTCGGCTACACACTGGTTGTAGTTGAATATAGAATTTTCTAGAAACGTGTGTTCGAATACAGACTATGTGTATTCGGCTACGATGAAAAAAATTTATTTTTTAAGTCAAATTTTTTTTACTGAAAAACAATATTTAAAAGACATAATCATGTTGAGAAAACACATATTCATACATCAAAGATTCAATTATATCAACTTATCAAGTGAAGATTCAAGATTTTGAAAAGAAGTGACTTACAAAGTATCAATACCTTGAATTAGATATCATTTTCATTTAGAATGCCAAGTTCCCTTCATATCTTATAGAATGAATCTTTAGGCAAAGGCTTTGTGAAGATATCTACTAGTCGATTATGTGTATCCACAAATATAACTTCAACATTTCCCTTGAGAACATGATCGCGCAGAAAATGATGGTGTATGTCTATATGTTTGGTTCGAGAATGCATGATTGGGTTCTTTGTGATATTGATAGCTATTGTCACATCTTAGGGGGATGCATTCAAGGTCAAGTCCATAGTCACATAACTGCTGTTTGAGCCATAGAATATGTGCACAACAACTCCCTGCTGTTATGTATTTTGCTTCAGTAGTGCTTAAAGCCACATATGCTTGCTTTTTACAGGACCATGACACTAATGCATTACCTAAGATATGACAAGTGCCACTTGTGCTTTTCCGATCTATTTTACATCCTGCATAGTTAGAATCAGAATAACCAACAAGATTGCATATACTACCTTTTAGATACCATAAGCCAACATTGGTTGTTCCTTTCAAATATTTCATTATTCGCTTCACTGTTGCAAGATGTGATTCCTTAGGTTCTGCATGAAACCTTGCACATAAACAGACACTGAACATAATATTTGGTCGGTTGGTTGTTAGATATAAAAGAGAACCAATCATACCTCAATATTTTAATATATCTATTGATTTACAAGCTTCATCTTTATCTACATAAGTTCCGGATCCCATAGGAGTTGAACTTTCTTTACTGCTGTCCATCACAAACCTTTGTAATAGTTCCTTACAGTATTTTGCTTGATTGATGAAAATGCCATTTTTGAGTTGCTTGATATGACTTCCAAGGAAATAATTTAACTTACTCATCATAGACATTTCAAATTATCTTTATATCATTAATGAGAATTATTCACATATTTTATTATTGGTTGATTCAAATATGATATCGTCAATGTAGATTTTGAAAAATTAAAGTGTGATCATTAGTCCTTTTTAATGAATAATGTCTTATCAACTTTACCCTTTTCAAATCTTCGTTTACATAAAAAGTTACTTAGCCTATCATACCAAGCTCTTGGATCTTGTTTCAAACCATAAAGGGCTTTCTTTAATTTGAAGACATGTGAAGGATTCTTGAAGTCTTCAAAGTCAGGTGGCTGTTTGACATATACTTCCTCATTAATGTAGCCATTTAGAAAAGTACTCTTGACATCCATCTGAAATAATTCAAAATCCATAGAGCAAACATAAGCAAGTAATAATCAGATTGCTTCTAACCTTGCTAGCAGAGCAAATGTTTCATCAAAGTCAATCCATTCTTCTTGATTGTATCCTTGAGCAACCAATCTTGCTTTGTTTCGAACAACTATACCATTTTCATCTAGTTTATTCTTAAACACCCATTTGGTACTAATGATGTGTTTATTGTCAGGATTTGGAATAAGTTCCCACACTTTATTTCTTTCAAATTGATTTGGTTCTTCTTGCATGGCAAGTATCCATTGATCATCCTTAAGTGCTTCACCTACCTTAGAAGGTTCTATTTGAGAGACAAATTCCATATTCAAACAAGCATCTTAGAGTTTGAGCCTTGTAGTAACTCTTTTGTTGATATCACATATAATGTTGTCAATGGGGTGATCTTGATGAGTTCTCCATTCTTGACAGAGATCAATATGTTGATCTTGCTGCTCAATACTAACTTCATTCTTTTGAATTGATTGATCAACTTGATTTTCTTTGTTTATATGATCACTTATAAAATCATCATCATCACAAGAGACATTTTTATCCTCTTTCAATAGGTTAGATTCATCAAAGATACATGCATAGATTCTTGGTGTAGAAAAGTTATGGATGATTCTATGTTCTTCACAATACTCTTCAAAGGAAGTATTTTGAAATTCTCCTCCATGATCACACCTTATTGATACAATTTTGGTTGCTTGTTCATTTTGGACTAGTTTGACATAACTTTTAAATGTTTTAAAAGCTTAATCTTTATTTGCCAAGAATAAGGTCTAAGTGAACCTTAAAAAATCATCAACAATTACTAGTCCATATGAAACTCCACCAAGACTTTTATTTCTTGATGGACCAAACACGTCCATATGTATTAATTGAAGTGGTCTTGAAGTTGATACAATATTTTTGGATTTAAAGGAAACCTTAATTTGCTTACCCTTTTGACAAGCATCACATAATTTGATCTTAATGACTTTCATCTTTGGTAAGCCTACAACAAGTTCATGCTTGACTAACTTGTTTAAATGATCTATATGGATATGTGCAAATCTTTTATGTCATAGTCATGCATCATTGTTGTCACTTACCATAAAAAATTTCATTCTCAAGGATAAATCATCAAGATTAATTATAAAAATATTTTTAAAACGCTTACCAACAAACTGGATTTCATTTGATACCTCATTTTCGATAATGCATTCATCTTTGTTGAAAGCTATTTTGTAACCCTTGTCACAAAGCTAGCTAATGCTAATAAGATTGTATTTTAATCCTTCAACATATAAAACATCTTTAATTGAAGGAGATAAGGACGCACCAACCTTTCCAATGCCCAAAATTTTACCCATGTTGTTATCTCCATAGATCATATAGCCTTTTGATTGAAGAGTAAGTGCTGAAAATTTTGTTTTGTTACTGATCATGTGTTTTGAACATCCGCTATCCTAGTACCACATATTAGAGGTACCTTTTATGCATTCCTACAAAACAAGATCATAGTTTGTTAGGTACCCAAAGTGCTTTGGGTCCTTAAGTATTAGTATCTTTCGTGACCCAACATAATACCCATTTGGAACATCAAAATTCCTAAAATGCCAAGCATTAGGTGTGTGGCCATTTAGACCACAATAAAAACATGTAGGAATATATTTACTTCTATATTTAGGCATATGAGATTTCTTTTGAACAAAATTCTTCTTAGAATAATGATGATCATTTTGCACAACTATAACTTTCTCTTTGTTGGATTGATCACTTGCCTTAACAAGTATGGTTTTATTAATACTTGGTTTATCAAATTTTGAATAACCAAGGCCACTCTTGTAATTGGAATATCTTTGCATATTAAGAATATTTTCCAATCCAACTTGTTCCTTTTCATAACTTTCAATGACTCTATTTAGTTGGACACTTTTAAAAGAAAGAGAATCACACTTATTACATGTAAAATTCTATTTTAATTTTTCAAAGTCTTTTTCCATAATGTCAATTTTCTCTTTAAGAGATGAAATTTGTTTCTTTTGAGTTGATACTGTTTTGCACAAAATTTTACATTCCATAAGTAATTCTTTTATTGCATCTTGAGCATCATTACGCTCAATAAGTAATTCATTATTAGCATCATTATTATGAGAAGAATCTTTGCTACTAACATCTTCTTCTTCGTCGGATTGGTGTGATGTCATCAAAGCAACATTTGCACATTCGTCACTTTCCGAATATAAGGATGAACTGACTTCATTGTCCTCCCATGTTATATAGGCCTTTTTGAATTCTTTCTTCTTGAGAGCACTTTTCTTGATAATATTTGCACACTCCGCTTTTATGTGTCCTTGCTTTCCACACTCAAAACAAGTGAAGTTTTGATTTGTAGTGGAGACATCCTTCTTCTTGAAAGTTTTCCTTCTCTTAAAAGTCTTATCGTTTTGAAGAAACTTACCAATTTTCTTTACTAGGAAGGTGATGTTCTCATCTCCATCCGAGTTCTCATCATCTATCTATTCTCTTGACTCTGTTTTCAAGGCAATGCTCTTTGGCTTCTTTTCTAGAATTTTATTCTTTTCTAGTCTTCCAAGTTCAATCTCATCTTCTTGGAGTTTTCCGAAAAGTGCAGAAAATTGCATCTTTTACAGGCTTTTCTTTTTAGAAACTATCGTTACTTTAGGTTGTCACGCCCTTGTTAATGATCTTATAACTTTAAGGTTCAATTCATCATTAGTGAAGATCTTGCCAAGCGCCATCAAGTGGTTGGTCATATGAGAAAATCTTTTCTGCAAGTCAAGAATAGGTTCTCTGGGCTGTATACGAAATAATTCATATTCTTGAGATAAAGTATTAAGTTTAGAATATTTTACCTCAACTATTCCTTTAGGGGTTACTTCAAGAGTATCACAGATTTCTTTGGCAGTTTTGCATTGAGACACGCGGAAGAACTTGTCCATTCTAAGTGCCGATTGTAACATGTTTTTGGCCTTTTTGTCAAATAACACTTTCCTTTTGTCATCATCTGTCCATGAGGCTTTTATCTTTATTTACTCTTCATTGTTGATGACTGTCTTTGGAACATAGGGGTCATTTTCTACTGCATCCCAAATATCATCTCTGTGTGCCTCAAGATATGCATGCATGCGTATTTTCCAGAAATCATAACGTTCTCCAACAAAACAAGGTGGTTTAGAAATTAGGTGTTTAGAAATTTTCTGGTTTTTAGAGAGTTAGTGGATTATTTTTTTGATTAGGATTAGTGTATAGAAAAACTTATAAATGACATAACAATAAAGAGCACAGTGATTTATCTTAGTTCCCCTTTCAAATCAAGGGTACATCCAGTCCTCTTGCACACTACAAAAGATTTTCCACTATTGTTAGAATCAGTACAAGTCTAACTCTAAGACTTCTGTTACAAACTTCTAACAATCTGCCTAAGACAACACACCACTATCCTAGTTTACAACACTTGAAGAAAGTACACCACTTTCCTTAATTTACACAATAACATGAATGATTTTACAACAATGATTTTGATTGAAATTAAGAGAAGATAACAGTTGATATGCTTTCTTTGTATAATGATAACAATCCAATATAATTTCAAGTACAACAGAGAACCTTTCTCAATGATATGACAATGTAAAACATGTACTTGAAAGTATGACTTTGAATAATTCACAAAATATTTCAGAAAGTTGTTCAAAGTTGTTCTAAGATTCTTATTGAAAGTCTTAAGTTAAATATGAAACTAGGAAGTATTTATACTCCTTAGACATCACTTCAGATTAATGGCAATCGTTCCTAGAAGTTTGATGAACATATGCAATGATCCAGATTGAATCAGAACTGAAAAATTACATTTCTTCGTAGTTGTATTCGGCTACATCCTGAGTGTAGTCGAATACACTTCTGTAACGTTCAGATTTATTTCAAAATTTCAAGCTTGTATTGGAATACAAATCCTTGTAGTCGAATACAGATAACTGAAATTCGCCACTAACTTGATTTTGTATTCGGCTACAACATGTTGTAGTTGAATACAAAAGTGCAGTTTTAGCTACTGACTCGATATTTGTATTTGGCTACAACATCCTGTAGTCGAATACATATGTGCAGTTTTTGCTACTGACTTAAGTTTGTATTCGGCTACAACATGTTGTAGTCGAATACAAAGTGGAGTTTTTGCTACTGACTTCATCTGCATTCGGCTACATATATGTAGTCAAATACAACCTTGACTTTGTTAAATTTTATTTTCAAACATTGTTTATGCAGTTTGACATTTTGAAAATTCTTTTGATGCATATGCTAGAGTTTAGATGAAGTAATCAAGGTTCTCATGTGCATTTAAAATATAACAATATTAGATTGCATCATGTACCTTAAACTATAAGTCTTCTAGCATTGTCAATAGTTGACTTGATTGTTGACTTCATTTTGAACTTACAACTTGATCACTTTACTTGGTCTTTGTCTTCATCAAAAACATAGATAGTCTTGTATATTTACACTCATGACAGAGATACAAAAGATAGAGATTAGAGAAGAATTACAAGAAAAATTCATAAATGATTCTTGATAAAACTCATTTAATGGTGTTAGGAACAACCTTATTTGAGTTTCTCTACTAGGGCACAAATCTCTAAACATCCCAATAACCAAAAAGATTAATAGAAAGTGAGAAAAACACGTTTTTATGCATTCTACAGCGCCACGCGCGCAACGTTTGTGCTCCAGGCGTGCCTGGATAGATTTAGGAATGCACAATTACGCCCCAGGCGCGAGACTCGCACTTCAGACATGCTTGGGCATATTCAGAAATGCAGAAATGCGCCTTAGGCGCAAGATTTGCACTTCAGACGCACAACATATGTTATCTGACATTTACTGCAAGCTTCTCCTTGCGCTCCAGGGGAACCTAGACAGAGTCAGGAATACAGAAATGCATCACATGCATAGGATTTGCGCTTCAAGCACGCCTGGACATATTCAAAAATGCAGAAATGCGCCCCAGGCGCAGGATTTACACTTAAGGCGCACAACATTTGTTGTGTGACATTTGCTGCATGTTTCTCCTCTTTTGATTCCGAATTTAGTTTCTAGGTCTTCATGAAGGTTGTAACAATGAAATTTAGCTTTCATTTGCACTTGGTTTGACTCCAATTGGACATCTACAACTCCAGATATGGCTGAAATACTCTACATAGATCATGTTGATTTCTCACCAAAATTCAGCACTTCACTAAAACAAAGAAACAACACAAAACTACGAAAAATCTCTACTTCATCAAAAAAATAAGAACATGAGCATTTTATAAAATCCAAGAACTAGAATGAACAAAATATATCAAATAGCTCCTTAAATTAACTAATGATTAAAGATTAATAAGACTAAAAACAATGAAAAACATGCATATGATGAAGAGTTATCAATGTCTCATGAGTTTTCAGAGAACCTTCAACAAAAAGGAATTTTGTCTCAACGATCTTGTCCAAGTACCCCCAACAAAATAGGATTGCAGAACGCAAGAATCGTCATTTGCTTAATGTGACGCGCACCTTACTTCTCCAAGCTTTAGTACCATCTCGATTTTGGGTGGAAGCTCTATCCGCAACCGTTTTCTTAATCAATTGCCTTCCTTTACATTTATTGATCTTGATTCTCCGTTCTTTCATCTTTTTAAAACTAACCCTGATTATAGTGCTTTACATACTTTTGGATGTGTCTGCTTTGTTCACCTACCCTCGTTTGAAAGGCATAAGCTTGTAGCACAATCTGTTCAATGTGCATTTATGGGGTATAGTAACTCTCATAAAGGTTTTGTGTGTTATGATATTTCTAACCATCGTTTCCTCATTTCTAGGAATGTGACATTTTTTTATAATCAATTTATGTTTCCTTGTCTGTCTCCTGTTACAAGGCTTGATTGGTTGCCTTAGGAAACAAGCAGGAATATGGATTTCATTATGATGAGACCTTTGCACCGGTAGCCAAAATTACAAATGTCCGCATTGTACTCTCTATAGCTGCTACTAATGGGTGGTCTCTTCATCAAATGAATGTGAAAAATGTAAGGTATATGCCTCCTTGACTATGATTTTGATGTAACTTCCAAACATACAATGTATATGCATTATCTGATTAATCTAATAGTTTGAGTTGAGATACATTTCAGGAAAGAATCAAACACTACACTTGGACAAATCTTGGATCTCAAGCAATCAAGCAAAGATTGATCATATCATACAAGGCTTGAAGATTATGCGTAAGTGTGTCTATTGTTCATAGTGTTTATTAATTAGATTCATCATTATGATTTCACACATCTAATATTTGCCAATTAAAACTGAAATCATAAAATAAGTATGTTAATCAATCAATTGGTAAATCAATTGGTTAATTGATTTTCTGAGTCATAGAACCAAGTTTTTACTAAGTTAATCTATTAGCAAATCGATTACTTAAAGGTTTTTATCAGACCTGTGTTCTATGATTAAAGGAAATCGATTGGACAATCGATTGATATACTTTTCTTAAGTTACAATCTTTCTACTAATCAATTGGTTAATCGATTTTCTGATTCACATAACAAAATTTTCACTGAGTTAATCGATTACTTAAATGGTTTTGTCAAACCTGTGTTCTATGATTAAAAGAAATCGATTGGATAATCGATTGCATAAATGAATCAGTTTATCATTTATCAGAAACATACTGCATATTCGATTGACACGTCGATTGTAACTAAATATCTGAGTTACAGGGAGAAATCATAGTCAAGGAGGCATATATCTTACAATTGGCATCAAGAGCCTAATCTTTTAGACTAGTTCTCAAAAAGAAAATGGCATCTACTGAATTCTTGGGCGAAGGTGCCTCTTTAGCTAGACCCCCTGCCTTTAATGGGCCTGCTTATATGTACTAGAAAGAAAGAATGCTTATCTTTCTAGAGGCAAGTGGGCTTGACATATTAGATGCAGTAGAAAATGGTCCTTATGTGCCTAAACTTGCTGGTACTGATGGATCATTAATCAAGAAACCAAGATCTGATTGGTCTGATGATGATAAGAAAAAAGTTGGCTATAATGCAAAAGCCAAAAATATAATAACTTCTGCTTTGAGTGCTGATGAGTTTTTTAGGGTATCAAATTGCAAAACTGCCAAAGAAATGTGG
The DNA here is from genome assembly GCA_002896215.2 of Cicer echinospermum. Taxonomy (NCBI): domain Eukaryota; kingdom Viridiplantae; phylum Streptophyta; class Magnoliopsida; order Fabales; family Fabaceae; genus Cicer; species Cicer echinospermum. Next base: position 4,405,409 of record PGTU02000006.1, read on the forward strand.
GATACACTCCAAGAAACTCATGAAGGCACAACTGATGTCAAGAGGGCCAGAACTAACACTCTGATGCATGAATATGAACTCTTCAATATGAAGAAGGATGAGTCAATCAATAACTTGCAGACACGGTTCACACATGTCATTAACAATCTGAATGCTCTAGGGAAAGTAATTGACAATGAGCAACAAATAAACAAAGTAATGAGATGCTTGACAAGAGAATGGCAAACCTAAGGTCACTACAATAGCTGAATCAAAGGATCTTGGAAATGACCATTGCCACCCTCTTTGGCAAGCTCAGAGAACATGAAATGGAGCTGCACCGGTTAAATGAGTCAGAGCAAACTGATCGGAAAAGAAAGGGACTATCTCTGAAAGCTCAAACTCATAAAGTAAAATCTGAACCAGAAACTTGTACTGATGATTCTGAGAGTGAAACTGATGAAGAACCTGAAATCGGAATGCTAGTCAGAAAATTCAAGAAATTTCTAAAGAAGAAATGAGTCCAACCAAAGAAACCATCCAATTCAAGGACAAAAAGCTTCAGCAAGAATGAGACAAATGATAGCAAAGTGATAACCTGCTATGAATGTGGAAAATCAGGCCACATTAAATCTGAATGTTTTCAACTACAAAATAGAAAAAAGTTTGTGAAGCTAAAGGCAAGGATCAACCATCTTCAAAAACTAAAGAGCCTACATAGCTTGGAATGACAATGATGAAGAATCCTCTGAAAATTCAGAAGAAGAAGAAGCAACTTGTGTCTAATGGCCAACACTAACTCAGATTCAGATAGCGATGTAAGTACTATCTCTAATCCCTCTTATGAAGAATTGCACGATGCTTTCAATGATTGCATGAGGAACATATTAAGGTAGTCCAACAAATTGATTTGCACTAAGAAAATGTTAGAAAAACAGTGCATGATGTATGAAGAAATTAAAAAGGATCATAAGTTGCTTGAAGATATGAATGCACTTTTGAAAAAGAAAGCAAATGATAGACTCACTAGTTTTATTGAACTTGAAAGAAAGGTTGAATCACTACAATTTGATTTAGCAAAATTTACTAATGGTAGAACAACCTGAATGTTCTTCTTGGCAACCAAAGAATGCAAATGAAAATCTGGAATTGGCTATAGACCAAATGGAGTGCTCAAAAGAATCATAAATTTGTTAGATCAAAGTTAATTCATGATGTTTTCATTAAACCAACATAAAGTACATCCTCTGCTTTTTTCATGCCATTTTTGTTGCAAAAAGGGACATATATCTTTTAATTGTAAACTGAAAAAGCTTGCTAACAAGGATGGAAAACAAGTTTGGAGAGTAAAGAAACATGTGATTGAGACTAACCCTGAAGGACCCAATCTAAATTGGGTACCTAAAACCAAAGTCTGAATTCTGTTTTGCAGGGCTGCTTGACATCCAAAACCCACTCATGGTACCTAGATAGTGGATGTTCCAAGCATATGACTGGAGACAAATCAAAATTCATATCTCTTAATTTAAAAGACGGAGGATATGTAACGTATGGTGACAACAACAAAGGCAAAATACTTGGTGCTGGAGACATAGGGAGTGAATCAACAACCGTAATCAAGGATGTTCTCTATGTAAAAGGTTAAAAACACAATCTGCTTAGCATTAGTCAGCTTTGCGATAAAGGATACCAGGTATATTTTACATCACATACTTGTACACTTGAGCACAAGGAAGATGATAGCTTAAAATTGGTAGGGTGAAAGGGTAATAATATATATACATGATTGATCTTGATCTTTGCCTGCAAATAATGTTTGTTGTTTGTTATCTAAATCTGATGAAGATTGGTTGTGGCACAAGAGAATAGCTCACATATATATAAACCATCTTAACAAACTTGTTAGCAAACAACTAGTGCTAGGTCTTCCAAACAGAAAATTTACTAAGGACAAATCATGTGACTCTTGTGTGAAAAGTAAATTAGTCAAGTCCTCTTTCCCACCAATAGACTTAGTACAAACTAATAGAGTTCTACAATTGATTCACATGGATCTATTTGGTCCCTCTCAAGTTAAAAGTTTTGGAGCAAATCTTTATGGCTATGTTTTAGTTGATGATTTCTCTAGATATACATGGACTTATTTTCTGTCTCACAAAAGTGATGCCTTCTCAATTTTCAAAAAATTTGCAAATCAAGTTCAAAATGAGAAGAATCAGAAAATAGTTTCCATTAAGCGTGATCATGGTGGAGAATTTGAAAATGAATCTTTTGATAATTATTGTGATCAAAATGGAATTCATCACATTTACTCAGCCCCAAGAACTCCACAACATAATGGAGTTGTAGAAAGGAAGAATAGAGCTATAGAAGAACTTGGTATGAAAAACTCAGTAATTTCCAAGAGCTTGGTATGAACCATGTTTATAAACTAACAAAAGCTCTTTATGGATTAAAACAAGCTCCAAGAGCTTGGTATGAAAAACTCAGTAATTTCCTCATACAGCAAAATTTTTTGAGAGGGAAATGTTGATAAACACTCTTTATAAAGAAAAAGGGAAAAGACATTCTGCTTGTCCAAATTTATGTTGATTACATAATTTTTGATCCACAAACAGTAAGCTTTGCAAAGAATTTGAAAATATAATGAAGGAAGATTTGAAATGTCCATGATGGAGAATTAACCTTCTTCTTAGGATTTCAAATCAATCAAAGCAAGAATGGTATTTTCCTAAGTCAAATCAAGTATTGTAATGATCTCTTAAAGAAGTTTGGCTTTGATAAATTTAAAAACCTATTGATACACCCATGAGTCAAGCTTGTCATTTAGATAAAGATGAAAAGGGAAAATATGTGGATATGACCATGTTTAGAGGCATGATAGAATCTTTATTATATCTTACAACTAGTAGATCTGACATTATGTTTAGTGTCTGCATGTGTGCAAGATATCAAGTTAATCCTAAGGAATCCCATCTAAGTGCAGTCAAAAGAATTTTCAGATATCTAATAGGAACAAAAAATCTAGGCTTATGGTATCCTAAGGGATCAACTTGCACTCTTGTTGGCTATTCTAATTCTGATTTTGCTGGTTGCAATTTAGACAGAAAAAGTACATCTGGTACTTGCTATCTATTAGGGGATTCACTTGTATCTTGGCATAGCAAGAAGCAAAATAGTGTGACACTTTCAACAGCTGAGGCTGAATATGTAGCTGCTGGAAGTTGTTGTGCACAAATATTATGGATGAAACAGCACCTTTCTGACTTTGGACTGTTGATCTGGGAACTGTGCCAATAATGTGTGACAACACTAGTGCCATAAATATCACAAAGAATCCTGTTATGCACTCAAGAACAAAGCATATAGAGATTAGACATCATTTCATTAGAGATCAATACCAAAATGGTAATATCATGCTTGAATATATTAATACATCTGATCAATTAGCTGATATCTCTACAAAACCCTACCCAAAGAAAGTTTCTTCTATATTAGAATGAAACTTGGTATAATGGATCAAAATGAAATATGATCTCTGTAGAAATCGATTGAGACATCGATGTTCTCTCTAAATTTCTTAACTTACAATAGATAAGTCGATTTGCACGTCGACTATCCTGTGTCAAAATTACAAAATCGAATTAAGAATCGATTTATGCTACAAAGTTTCTCAATTGTCAAAATATAAAACACAACAATCGATTTCATAATCGATTTAGTAATCTTTGTTAGCAACAGATGCTGAACCAGAATATGTGACAAAATATACATAAATCCAATCGATTGGTGAATCGATTGAGGATATGGAAAATAGTTTTAAAAAAATCGATTGCATAATCGATTATTTCTCCCTGAAATCCAAAGATTTGAGAAATTTTCCAAACTCAAACACGAGCATCGATTTGGTAATCGATTGTGTCAAATTATAAAAACTGGGATCCAAATAAGTCGATTTGGAAGTCGATTGAAATCCTTGTATGGTCAATATCTTCAAAGAAATTGATTTGGAAATCGATGCTGTTATGAGAAGTTTTCCTGAACTGATATAGAATTCGATTTGGACATCGATTTATCCATTGAACATTTACTTAGGAAAATCGATTTGGAAATCGATTTTGAAATATGACTGTTGCAAAAAATACTAGCCGTTGGAGGCAGTTGTAACGGAAAACCTTTCATTTCCCTCCAATAACGGTAACAAAATCGATTTGACAATCGAATTTTTGCGCGCAAATGTGAAATAAAATCGATTTAGAAATCGACTCTAAACAGTCCCATATAAATCCCTAAATCGATTTCTCAACCCATTTTCACTATCAAATCACATTGTCACTATCCAATTCTCCCCAAACTCGATTTCTCTGTGCTTTGATACTTCTCAATCTTCTCAAACCTCTCAAATTTCCAAAATCTCTCTAATGGCAAGAGTAAAAGAGACAAGTGAGAAACCTCAATCATCTTCTTCAAAATCAATTTCCCTAGATTCTTCCTCAACCTCTAGTGGAAGAACTCCTTCTCCTCAACCTACTTCCCCTCCTGCAAAGAGAGTTTCTATACCCACTCATAAGTTATTGGCAAAGGATAAAGGGAAGGCCATTGCCACTGATCAAGGAACAACCAAAAAGAGGAAGGTTCCTCAAACTGAAAAGCTAATGGGTGATGCCATGAAGGGGCCAAGTTCATAATTATTATTATGTGCTGATGTGGTCGGAAGTTATTCTTAGAATTATTGAAGTAGTGTTAAGACCCTACTTGATAATGGTTTTATAGGGAAACCATGCTGCCAAGGAGGAATGACGTTCCGAGAACCAATGCCAGTAGGAATGATCGAATGACGGAGGCTATGAATAACATGGCTGCTTCGGTTGCTGCACAGACTGCTGCAAGACTCAACGCGATCTCGAAAAGAGGGGAAGAGAGATCCGTGCTGCAGAGTCAAGAGGATTAAAAGACTTTCGTCGTTACACAATCCTCCCAAGTTTGAGGGGACTGAGAATTCAGAGAAAGCAAATCAATGGATCCAAGAAGTGGAGAAGATCTTCGAAATGATTAACTGTCAGGCGGGAGTGAGGGTCAACTATGCCACTTATATGCTACTAGGAGATGCTGAGTACTGGTGGAGGAGTACAAGGTTGTTGATGAGATCAACTCACGAGGAGGTGAACTGGGAATCTTTCAAAGGGAAGTTTTTCGACAAATACTTCCCGATGAGTACCAGGACTAGACTGGGTGATGATTTCCTGAAACTACATCAGGGGAACATGACCGTGGGCGAATATGCTGCTAAGTTTGAATCACTATCAAGGCATTTCAGATTTTTCCGTGAAGAGATTGACGAGCCGTTCTTGTGTCGTCGTTTCCAAGACGGACTAAGTATGAGATTCAAGACTTTGTCTTACCTTGGGAATTCAACGTTTCCAGTTCTTGTGGAAAAATGTAGAGAAGTTGAGGATATGAAGAATAAGAGAGCTAGCCGAGGAGGGAATTTTAACTCAGGAGAAGACCTAGTCGGGCGAAGTATCAGAACAAGGGAAAACAGGTTGCTAAATCTTATAATCGACCACATGATAACAACGGGGGGCGGGATAACCCAGGGAACCAAGACTTGGGAGCAAGTGGTACAAGGTATACGATGTTTCGATGTGGAGAAGAAGGACATTATGCTTATGCTTGTACCATTAACAGCACTACTTGCTACAATTGCCATAAACCAGGGCACTTTGCAAGGAATTGCGAGGCTCCGAAGGTGGAACCAATGGTGGATGTAGCTAGGATTACTCTTCCTACTGCTAGAGGACAAGTGTATTGCGTCGGCGCTGAAGTTGGAAATTTATCTAGCGATCTGATTCAATATGACTGTGTGATTACAGGTAACCTCCTAACTACACTTTCTGATTCGGGGGCAACCCATTCCTTCATTGCTATGGATTATGTATATCGTTTGAAGTTGTCCGTGTCCACTTTACTGCTAAGACTTTGACAGTAAATTATGCATGTTTACTTTGTCAAATAACCATTCAAAATAGGGACTTCTCGGTTAATTTGATTGTTTACCTCTACAATAACCCAAGATCATTCTCGATATGGATGGGAAGCCCTATCATTAGGTAATGATACATTGTACTCAATATGTCGGTGTCATACTTAGTGTTTAGATTTGGTAATAGTTGGATGTTCCGTACAAGGTGGAACATCAGCGACCTGCTGGGGTGTTGCGACCTTTAGAGATTACACGGAGTACCATCGAGTATTGTATCAGACCGTGATCCGAAGTTTACATCACATTTTTGGGAGCATTGCACGAAGCATTGGGAACGAAGCTATGATTGAGTTCACATACAACAATAGTTTCCACGCAAGTATTGGAGTGACTCCAGATGAGACTTTATATGGGCGCAAGTGTCAAACGCCTTGTGTTGGTATAAGGACGGTGGAATATGATCGTCGGACCAGAGATGGTGCAACAGACTACAGCTAAGGTAAGGAAAATCAAGGAGAAAATGAAGACTTCACAAGATCGTCAGAAGAGTTACGCGGGACAAGCGTCGCAGACTTTTAGAATTCGAACAGGGTGACCATGTATTTCCGAGAGTCACACCTACTACGGGAGTTGGTAGGGCGTTAAAATCGAAGAAGTTGACTCCGAAATTCATTGGACCATATCAGATTTCTGCACGAATTGGGCCTGTTGCTTATCGGCTTGCATTGCCTCCGATACTGTCCAACATTCATGACGTGTTTCATGTATCACAGTTGAGGAAATATCTTGCAGATCCATCGCATGTGATCGAACCAGACACAATCCCACCGAAGGATAACTTGACATTCGAAGTACCACCTGTGAGAATTGAGGACAGGAAGATTAAGCGATTGAGGACCAAAGATGTTTCGTTGGTCAAGGTCATTTGGAACCCAATTACTGGAGAGGCGACTTGGGAATTGGAGAGCAAGATGAGAGAACAACACCCAGAGCTATTTATCGACGCATAGTTTCGAGGACGAAACTAATTTTAGGGGGGAGTAATGTAAGACCATAATTTAAAGTACACTTTATGTATTTTATGTGTTTTGGATTTTGGCTCGGTGGCTTTTTAGCCAAAGTTAATAATATTATGGTGTGTATAGGATCAAAAAGTTATTTTGACCCCGTTTAGAATACTCGTCGATAAATAATTTAAATTAAGTGCGGTAAATCCTTTTCGGAGAATTTAATGCGTTACGGGTAAAAAGGTAATTTACAAATATCTAGATATTTATGAGATATTTGTTAAGTTATATTTTATATATATGTATATATATATATATATATATATATATATATATATATATATATGTTTGCTTGGAGAGAATAGAAAGAAGGAAATTAGAAGGAAGGAAAGGAAAGAAAAGGTTATATAAAGGAGAAAGGAACTAGAAGGAAGGAAAAACAAAGAAAGGAAAAAGGAAGGAAGGAAAACTGATTTTCCATCTTTTCCTCTGCCACCCGCGACCAATTTCCTCTTTCTCCCATTTTCATTTTCGTCGCTTTCTTTCTTCAAAACTAGTAACCAAGGTTGGTGAGAGTTAGATCAAGTTTTCGCAACTCACTCTTCCTCTTGATCCGAAAACGAAAGAGAAAAACGGTATTTGAGATTCAACACAAACCCCTTCGTTTCTTCTAGATCCAAGCTTCATTTCGCGAGAGTTAGAAGGGAAAGTTGCTCACTACCACGCTACGGTGCTAGGGACCAATTGGAGGTGACGTTGAGAGCGGAGATTTTTAACCGAATTTACTCACGGTACGGAAACGCACGTTAGAGTTAACGCGAAGGTAAGGGCTCCTCCAAACTTTTAGTTTGCATTAGGGATTATCTGTGATTGTGTGGAAAGGATCTTGTTAGGGTTTGAGTATTATTTTGGGAAAAATGAATTTACCTCACGTATGTAAGATTTTGAGTAAATGAAACTTGTGTGTTTGAGTAGTGGATTGTGTCGATTTGTGTCCGTTGTTTTTGACATGCTCTTAATTGATATTGATGAAATTTGATATGTGTATGGTTGGATTTGTGAATAAATGAATTGATATGTTTTGATGTGAGAATTTTGTTTGAGTTTGTGTTGTGTGGAATTTGAAACCATTAAGTTAAATGAGTATTAAGAATGGGGAATCTCTTAATGTCTTGTTTACTTTAATGTGCGTTTGTTTGTGAAAATCGTTTAAGTTAACTGGGCGTTAAGAATGGGGAATCTCTTAATATCTCGGTTACTTAATATTTTGTTTTGAAAATCGTTTAAGTTAACTGGGCGTTAAGAATGGGGAATCTCTTAATGTCTCGGTTACTTAATATTTTGTTTTAAAGAAAAAATCGTTTAAGTTAACTGGGCGTTAAGAATGGGGAATCTCTTAATGTCTCGGTTACTTAATATTTTGTTTTGAAAATCGTTTAAGTTAACTGGGCGTTAAGAATGGGAATCTCTTAATGTCTCGGTTACTTAATATTTTGTTTTAAAGAAAAATTGTTTAAGTTAACTGGGCGTTAAGAATGGGAATCTCTTAATGTCTCGGTTACTTAATATTTTGTTTTAAAGAAAAAATCGTTTAAGTTAACTGGGCGTTAAGAATGGGGAATCTCTTAATGTCTCGGTTACTTAATATTTTGTTTTGAAAATCGTTTAAGTTAACTGGGCGTTAAGATGGGGAATCTCTTAATGTCTCGGTTACTTAATATTTTGTTTTTAAAGAAAAATCGTTTAAGTTAACTGGGCGTTAAGAATGGGGAATCTCTTAATGTCTCGGTTACTTAATATTTTGTTTTAAAGAAAAATCGTTTAAGTTAGCTGGGCGTTAAGAATGGGGAATCTCTTAATGTCTCGGTTACTTAATATTTTGTTTTTGAAATCGTTTAAGTTAACTGGGCGTTAAGAATGGGGAATCTCTTAATGTCTCGGTTATTTAATATTTTGTTTTGAAAATTGTTTAAGTTAACTGGGCGTTGAGAATGGGAATCTCTTAATGTCTCGGTTACTTAATGTTCGTTTTTTGAAAATCGTTTCAGTAAATGAGTATTAAGAATGGGGAATCTCTTAATGACTTATTTACTGAATGTTTTGTCTTGAAAATCGTTAAGTTAAATGAGAATTAAGAATGGGGAATCTCTTAATGTCTCGTTTATTTATGTGTGTTTCGGTAAATCGTGCTGACCCGGGATAGGTGGCACCTTGGTAAACGGTACGGGCCCGTGATAGGCAGTACGTTTACGATTTACGTGTGGTAAGTTGTGCTGACCCGGGATGGGTGGCACCTCGGTAAACAGTACTGGCCCGTGATAGGTGGTACGTTTACGACTTACGTTCCTGAGGGAATTGTGTTTGGTAAGTTGTGCAGACCCGGGATAGGTGGCACTCGGTAAACAGTATGGACCCGTGATAGGTAGTACGTTTACGACTTACGTTCCTGCGGGAATTGCATTTGTCCGTGAGAGACTGCGCAGGGTTTGTCCGTGAGAGACTACGCCCTGGTTTAAGTTAGATGAGAATTAAGAAAGGGGAATTTCTTAATGTCTCGTCTACGTATGTATGTTTTGGTAAATCGTGCAGACCCGTGATAGTGGCACCTTGGTAAACGGTACGGGCCCGTGATAGGCAGTACGTTTACGATTTACGTTTGGTAAGTTGTGCAGACCCGGATAGGTGGCACCTCGGTAAACGGTACGGACCCGTGATAGGTAGTACGTTTACGACTTACGTTCCTGAGGAATTGTGTTTGTCCGTGAGAGACTGCACAGGTGTTTGTCCGTGAGAGACTACACCCTGTTAATTTGTGAACTGTTGGTTCATTTTGTTTGTGTAGTAATGTGTTATAAATGCTAAGTGTTATGTTTTGGAATTTGGTGATAACATGTTTGATTGCAATACCATTTCGAAATCCCATGATGTCGTAGTAATTGTGTTATCAGTGTTAAGTGTTAAGAATTGGATTATGCATGAATGTGATTGAGTTAGTTTATGAATTTTTGAAAGAATATACAGGGAAATCGATTTCCCAATCGATTTGATAGGTTAACAGGGACTTGGCTAAAGTAACAAAAATCGATTGGCCAATCGATTTTGTAATCAGTTTTTCGAAATCATTTAAGAAATCGATTTGGCAATCGGTTGGCCTTAAGTCAGGGACTCATCCATATTCGACCAAATCGATTTGGAAATCGATTGGCTTAAAATCTAGGGCTCAGTACTCACTCAATCGATTTCCCAATCGATTGAATTAAGCCCATGATTTTGTCTTCATCAAATCCTTCACCCCAATCGATTGCCTAATCGATTGGCTCAGTGAAAATCCTCAGTTTTAATGTATGATTGTTCGCTCATGAAACTATCCATGTCTTGATTTGTTATGTTATAACTAGGGGATTGAGAACCTCATTTTACTTTCATTTTAATTGGCAAAGTATTGTATGAACTTTTCGCATATTGAAATCCTGCTAAGGTGCATGCTTAGTTGAAAAGTTATTTTTAGCATTTAAAACGTAAATGTTATGTGTTAACTGTTATTTTCGGTTGGTGACCTTTACAATTATTGTGGAAATCTGGACTTTGCCCTCATATGAGAGTCGGGACGATCTTACCGGTTCGTACCCTACGAACGGAAATGGAGATGGGAACGCTTGACTGCAGCTACGTTAGGAGGATCTCACGGGGCGCGTGGAGATTAGTCAGGGTGTTTAGTTGCTTTGTAAAATGATCAGACTAGGTTGTCACAGAGGGAACAAATGTCTTCTTTTGGGGTTGCGTTTATTTTAAACCGGAAGACTGTACTGTTACTATTATTGTCAGTACGACACCTTAGTTGAATGGGTTCCTTGTATCTCCTGGTTGTTGTTTAGATACTTTGGATGTATGTATTTGAGAAACTTTTTCCGCTGCTTGTAAATTTTAATGACTCAATTATTTATCCAAAGGCATTTCTTTATTTATTTCTCTGCTTTATTTTAAATTCTTTTGAAAAAAAAAATACACCTTCGCTTTGAAAAAAACGGGGTGTTACAGGTGATGCCATGAAGGGGCCAACCCAAAAGAAGAAGAAAACCATCTCTTCCCCTCAGCCAAAGAAGCCTCAACGTCCCAAAGGCAAACCTATTGAGGATATTGCTCTTCCTCCTGCATTCCTAAAGAGGAAAATCCATGAGGCAAGAACTATGGATTTTGCCTACTTTGATGCAAATCGATTTACATTCCAAAACCATCTCAAATTTCATGGATTGATAGATTTTCTATCCTGCTCTCTAGAAATCTATCCAAGACTCATTAGAGCCTTCTACTCAAACTTCACACTCACAGACTTTGGATTTGAGTCTAAAGTTAAAGGGAAGAAAATTTCCATGACTTTTAGGGAGTTCTTCAGGCTATCAGGAATGCCCTTCTATGGAGAAGTTGTTGATGGCAGGACCAATCCGGATTCTACTGATGATGCTTGGGAAACATCAGTAAATAGACACACAACCATTCAAGAGTTGATGGTTGAAGGGTTTGTGGAAAGCATATCTATCCTTATTGGTCAAATGAAGATCCAGCACAGAATGCTGATGTATGTGCTAACCAGAATGTTGATACCTAGATCAGGGAATCATGTTGTAGTTCAAAGGCTTGACATTACTCTGCTTTGGGGCCTTTACAAGGAACTCAAGATGAGTTGGGCTTGGATTGTGCTGGCTAATATGTTGGAAACAGCACAAGGAAAGCAAATGCTCCCTTACCCTCAGCTGATCACAAAGATTCTGAGACACTTTAAAATATCAGTTGTCAATGAAGAATCAGTAAAAACAACTCTGATTTTTGGGGAATCAACTGCCAACCAAATGCAGTTGAAAAAGATCAATCGTATTTGGACAAGGGCTCAACCAAATGCTGAACAACCTGAGCAAGCTGAAAACCAATCTGAGGTTTTAGTTAAGTTACTGGAATTTATGGAGTCTCAAGCTAAACACACTGCTAAGGTGGAAGCCTCCCTTGTACGACTCCAAACAACCCTCAACTCAATTGTTCAGGATGTAGATGCCATCCAAGCCCATTTGGGTCTCAAGATGTCATTTGAAGACATCGCTGACATTGGCACACAAGTGGCCAATCAAGAAGATGAACCTCATTCCCCCACTACTAATTTGCAACAGAATGAGGAACAACCCTAGATTAGTGTTTAGGCTTTTGTTCTCTTTGTTGTTTTGTTATTTTTTTTCCAGTATATCTCTTATTCTCTCTTGTATTATCTTTTTGGATTTAATGACAAAGGGGGAGAATTTGAAAGAATTTAACTTGTGCTTATGCTTATCTTATCATGAATACTGAAAATTGAATCTGAAATCTGAAATTGAAATGAATTATGAATTCTAAAAATTCAGGGGGAGTGTTAAATAAGAGTTATTAGAAAGTTAATGTTGAAATGTAAACTCAAAGTTAAATTGTATGTTTGTCATTTAATCAAAAAGGGGGAGATTGTAAGATATATGTCTCCTTGACTATGATTTTGATGTAACTGCCAAACATACAATGTATATGCATTATCTGATTAATCTAATAGTTTGAGTTAAGATACATTTCAGGAAAGAATCAAACATTACACTTGGACAAATCTTGGATCTCAAGCAATCAAGCAAAGATTGATCATATCATACAAGGCTTGAAGATTATGTGTAAATGTGTTTATTGTTCATAGTGTTTATTAGTTAGATTCATCATTATGATTTCACACATCTAATATTTGCCAATTAAAACTGAAATCATAAAATAAGTATGTTAATCAATCAATTGGTAAATCAATTGGTTAATTGATTCTCTGAGTCATAGAACCAAGTTTTTACTAAGTTAATCGATTAGCAACTCGATTACTTAAAGGTTTTTATCAGACATGTGTTCTATGATTAAAGGCAATCGATTGGACAATCGATTGATATACTTTTCTTAAGTTACAAGCTTTCTACTAATCAATTGATTAATCGATTTTCTGATTCACATAACAAAATTTTCACTGAGTTAATCGATTAGCAAATCGATTACTTAAATGGTTTTGTCAAACCTGTGTTCTATGATTAAAAGAAATCGATTGGATAATCGATTGCATAAATGAATCAGTTTATCATTTATTAGAAACATACTGCATATTCGATTGGCAAATCGATTTGATTGAGTGTCTGAGTTACAGGGAGAAATTATCCTATTGCCAAATCGATTTTGCTAGTAAAAGTGAATCGACTGAGTAATCGATTGTTTGATCTCACATTTTGAACAAAACAACTATAATCGATTATTCAATCGATTCTGATATAAAATGAGTATCAATTTCTGATATATGCATTAAAAACATCGATTAGCAAATCGATTAGTTCATCTATTTCAAGAATTTCAAGAAAAACAAGAAACGCAAAATCGATTAGGAAATCGATTGAGCTGGTAATACGCATTAATAAAATCGATTGGGAAATCAATTTGTTTGAAGTTTTTCTGAAACTATATAAACTGAATCAATCACAATTTTATAACATATAGAAATACATAGAAAGAACTGAAAGAATCTCATTGACTTTTCTAAAAATACACTTTGAGAAAAACTATTCTAACTCACAAACATTATTGACAAATACTTAGTGTGAGAATTCATTGTGATTGAATCAAGTACTTTAGTCTTTTTGAAAGAATCATCTTTGTAAAAGAAAGTGTGTGGAAATCCAGTATTGTGAAATTGGTGGTCATCTTTTAGAGTGTATGTGATCATCTAAAAGAGATCTCAATCTGATCTTGCTTGGCGATTAGTTCTTAAGGATAGATTGGTTGTTGTTGAAGATTTATGTTGAGTTAGATGTATAGGCAGTGAAGTGCTGGAAAGTCTGTAAACATGCTCAAATCATTTCTAGTAAAGGCTAGAATCGGTAAGTGATTCCAGGACTGGATGTAGACTATCGAATTGATAGTCGAACCAGTATAAAAATCCATAGTGCACACTTCTCTATCTCTATACTCTTTATCTTGATAATACATATGTTCTTGAATCTCAGTTTTGAATAAATTGTTGAATCTATTACTGTTAAATTGGAATTAATATTAAACAAGTTGGTTTTAATATTAAGTTCATCACTTAGAAAAGAATTAGATAATCTAGTCAATAATATTGTCTACAACTTCCTAAGGATAGAGGTCATTACACCAACAAAAAATGCATTTCTTCATGGTAATTTGACTGAAGATGTTTATGACTCCTCCTCTATGTATATTCTCTTCATCTAATGGTTTTTGCAAGCTCAACCGCTCTCTATATGGTTTTAAACAAGCGTCTAGAGCATGGTATGAGAAATTTTGTTCCACTCTACTTGGGTTCTCCTTTACTTCAGAGTCGGTATGACTTCTCTCTATTTATTCATCGCACATATGCAGGCATTGTTCTACTTCTTTATGTTGATGATATTGTCATTACTAGATTTGATCAGGCATCCATCTAAGAACATAAACAACCATTACAAACCTCATTTCATATGAAAGATCTTGGTAACTTGCATTATTTCCTTGGCCTTGAGGTTCATTCTACTTACAAGAGTATATTTCTTCATCAACATAAGTATACGACTAACCTCATTTCTATGGTGCGCCTTCAATCATCTAATATGGTAGATGCTCCTCTTGAGGTTAATGTTAAATATCACTAAGTTGAGGGTGACCTATTGACCGATCCTTTACTCTACCAATAGCTCGTGGCTAGTCTTAATTATTTGACTATTACTCGTCCTGACATATCATTTGTTGTTCAGCAAGTTAGCTAGTTCATGCACTCTCTGTAATATCTTTCAAGGTTGAAAGATAAATTGTTGTGACTGATCAAGGGTGATCTTGAACATTGGTGGGAAAAGCAAAAACATTCTTGTTTGATGTAACGCCCCAAATTTTTTTATCCAAAAATTACTTAAAAATATTTATTTTCTTTTAGAAACAACTATAATTATTTTTTCTTAGAAGTAGTTCATTATATAATAATTTGAAGATGCGTCAGAAAATGACTTGATATATTTTTATTTTTTTTGTAAAACAATGTAATGCAATTTACTAAATATTATTTATTCATTTATTTGCAAATCAATATTCCAGTTATTAGATC
This sequence comes from Cicer echinospermum, assembly GCA_002896215.2. Classification (NCBI taxonomy): domain Eukaryota; kingdom Viridiplantae; phylum Streptophyta; class Magnoliopsida; order Fabales; family Fabaceae; genus Cicer; species Cicer echinospermum. The sequence continues at coordinate 4,420,506 of PGTU02000006.1, forward strand.
AATATTCATTTATGCTCCAAAATAAAATAAATTATCTTTAAGTGAAATTCAAAAGAAAGGTTGACTGAAATTAATGACATTTAATTATTTACTAGTAAATGAATTCTCACTTCCACATTTCTATTAAAAGTTAATGATGAAGAGTAAATAACTTTACAATGTACTACAAAAAATTTAGTAATACAAAACATTATTTTTTAAGTAAAAGTCTCATTTTCCCACGTGTGTGCACCAATCAAACATCATTCATTCAACTCTTTGAGATCATTAGTACCTAAATGTTGGTGTAAGGGGTCAGTTCATCCCACAGAAAAATTAAACCAAATAATAAATTAACAACCATAAAATATGAATATAAAATCTTTTTGTCATAAAAGGTTTAAAGAAATTGATTATTTAACAGTTCTCAAAGATGTATCGAAAGTCATAAAATGTATGTAAATAAATCAAGTAGCAACCGTAGGGCAAATGATTAGATCAAAATAAAAATAATAATAAAATGTATGCAAGTTATGCATGCTCCTAAACATATATGATCCGGATATAACCAACCACACATGCGTCCACAAAGATGCATATGATATGTCATGAAATGATAATAATGCTCAAAAGGTACATGTCACCACTCACTTAAATAACCACACAAATCATCAGTCAATTAGGAAACCACAAAGAGAACAATATTTAAAACACAAATCACCAGCCACTTAGGCAACCACAAAGATAACAATATTTAAAACACGAATCACCAGCCACCTAGGCAACCACAAAGATAATGATATTTAAAACACAAGTCATCGGCCACTTAGGCAAGCACAAAGATAACAATATTTAAAACACAAATCACCAGCCAATTAGGCAACCACAAAGATAACAATATTTAAGACACAATTCACCAGCCACTTAGGCAACCACAAAGATAACAATTATTTAAAACACAAATCATCAGCCACTTAGGCAACCACAAATATTACAGTATTTAAAACACAAATCACTAGCCACTTAGGCATCTACAAAGACAAAATATTTCAAATTAAATTTTTTAATCACATAAGACATCAAATTTATATTCTCATGGATGTTCATAGTTATAGCTCAATAACTTCAACACATCAAATATTGCACGTGAATGAATATCTCAAAATCACCACTTTCATTTTAATAATCCATAAGATTCGATTTGACTATGTGTTATTGATAACAATTAAAACTCATATCACCAAGAATACAATAACAACATAAATTTCATTCATTTCACTATAAAGTCTTCCACATTCTAAAAATGAACTGTTCATTAATGCATTCAATAATCAATTTTCTCATATTATTAAAATTAAAGAAATATAAAATTCTCATTCATGTCCTCAAGAAACATATATTGTTCATAAAAATCAAGTTTTAAATTTAAAATACTCAAAAGTCAACACTTAAAATCAAATACATCATAATAAACATATTACTAATTACATCATTAAAAAAATTATAACTTTATAATTAAATACTCTAAAACACGTAAGGCATTAAACATTTTCACTACAAACATATTTATCAAGGTATAATAATAAAATAGAACTCTATAATTAATTTCATCAAGATAGAGGTATTACTAAAACAATCAAAATAAAATCAATTTTTTTCTTTTAAGACATCCAGACATCATATCAACATCTTACGAATCGCTAATTTAATATCTAGTCTAACTCTGCATGGGGAAAAGCCCTTACCTTGGACGCTTTCCTTCCACGTAACACTATATAGCCCTCGAAAAATCTCATAAAGATAAAGGAACAAAAGCTTAGAGCTTCCACAAGAAAGAGATGTAATATGTGGGTGGTTGTTTGAGTGACTTGAAAATATTTGAGATAAAGAAAATATAATGTTGCGAATGGGGACGTGAAGCTGATTAGAGAAAGAGAGTAATTTTTCTCATGGAGGTTAATTGCACACATCAACAATGTATTCAATTGGAATAATATCATTCAATGACCAACCGTTATGAATGAATTGATATTCATGTACCTATTCTTACTTGTTACACATTTGAGTGGATGTAAAGTAGAAAACACACGGTTTTATAGTTAAATGCTATTAACAATAAAATATAGTGTGGATGATTAAATTTTGACCAAAATTGACTTGGTCATTGTTCACTCTAAAAATACTCCTACGAGTTTTAATTAATTACTAACAAAACCCCAACAATTAATTAATTAATATGAATATGAATATACTTCATCAAATAATTAAAATTAAAGAACAATGATCTTACTATTGTCACGCTAAATTAATTAAATAAAATATATAAATAAAACTAAGGATTTTCACTAATTCTATTATCTCCTTGGTTAAATACTTATTTGGTCTAAAATAAAACTAATAAATAATATAACTTTTATTAATTATAATTTAATTAAATAATTCAATTAATATTTTCATCAACTAAAATAAATCAAGTAAGATAAAAATATCATTGCAAGTCACATATAAAAAATAAAGTCAACGTATCTAACACATCAATTTCATGATTATCGAAAATAATCAAATAAATAAAATACACAGTTGTCCACATACCAAATAATTATACCATAAACCGTTCTAATGTAATTGTGACACCAAAACAATTAAATAAAAATAAAGGTTATAATTATTCAAGTAAAATAGGAAGTTGTAAATTTTAATTTAATTTCTTTACAGGTAGAATAAATTATTAATTAAATAATAAATTACGAAAATTACTAAAAGACGCATATATAATATATATGAAAATATTGGGGTGTTACATTTGAACACTTTAGTGAAAAAGCTCACAAACTGTGAGAACTGAATGTAACCCATTTTTAGGTGAACTAGGATATATTTTTGTGTAAACTCTTCTTCTCATATCTTGTTTTATTTATCACTTGTCCAACATTAATCACTTTGTGAAGTTTTTATTATTATTCTAACCAAGAACGTTCTGTCTTTTTCAAACCATGATCAATCTTGAGTTAAAGTTTTCTAAAATAGAAATTAATTTTAAAAAAAGGTATCGCAATTCAAACCCCAATTTCTTGTGATCAACATTGTCACTTCACATGGAACCAAGTCAAATTATTCAAGATAGAAATATGTAGTTTCATGGCATGCACAAATGACAATGCTAAATTACTGGATTTATTTTATCATTGTATGATACGATATATTACATTTGCATGGACAATTAACATAATCTTTTTAAAATGCTATTAAAAAATTTGAAAATGATTTTGGGGTAACTCATCTATCATGTCCTCCACTTGGAGATCATTCTAACTCAAATTATTCGGATGATAAATCATCAAATGGACCTTGTTTGATACAAGTGACGTGTTAGAACTTTTCGATCATTTTTAATGAACATTCACCATGAATCAGCTAAACAATAAAAACATGATTACAAGTTTCTAGGATCAATTGAATTTGATGGCAATCATGGATCCCTATTTCACTTTTTGACTAGTTTTGTATCTAATCAATAGTTGATAAGTTTTTGGCTTTTGCATATACAGAAAAACAATATCTTAAGGATCTTGTTTATCAACATGAACATGATCCTCCAATAACTCATAGGATCCTCCAGAAACAAATCTTGGATACTCAAAGGAACACAAAGTAGATACATAATATATCACTGTACTTTTTATGGTTGTTTTGCAGCACATTTGTTGCTAATAACAGTGGCTGCTTCTTGAGGTAGCAACTTCTGTTTTGAAGTGAAAGCATACCAAGAACTAATTGTGATATTATGCGTTTTAATTTTGGTATGGTTTCATTGTAATAGACCCAATTTTGGGGATTGGATCTCTTTTTGGGGTGTGTTTGTAAGACATTGTGCACATCTTGTGAATATCATTAATACATTTCATTTGGCTTTTGGAAAAAAAAATTATAAAATGCCAAATTCAAAACAGGACAAAGCATTGACCCTAGTTTGGTGTTTTAAGGTAACATCCAATATCTTGATTCTTGATCACAGTTCTAGATTTAAATTCAATTTAGTACTCTCAAGCTACTGGTGATGGGTATTTCTGTGATCTTGCTATCCAACGTTTTGCAGTTTTAGTCATATCCCTCTCACACTTGTTTCGTTATCCATGCAACATACAATCTGTTTAAAAATATGTTCAGCCAACGAAAAAAGAGAAAGAGAACATTGTGAATAGTGGATAAAAAAGTTGATATATCAATACACTGAAGCAAAGGAAATCCAGTGGAAGTAACATAACAACCTATCAAAAATATGTATATCACTTTTTACATCTTGAACACTCTTATGCTGCCCAAGAACCGTAGAAAAATACAATCATCAAAGTCTAAATTTAACGCTTCACTTATATGTTTCACTGTATTATTCTAGTTCAATCAGCAGAAGCTAAGCTAGTTGTTCGTGAGTAAATAGTCATTTTCATCTCTGAATGTGTGAAGAGTTGTTACAATAGTCCTTGAGTGTATCAAACTTACAAAAAGAATACCTAAATATGTCTTTTGTTAATCATTTTGGTCATTGCATGTGTTTTTAGTTAGCCTATTTGGTCTATCAAATTATTAACAAAAGAGATATTTGACGATGTATTTACAATTTCAATACATTTAGAGACCAAAGTGGCATCACCTCACACATTTAGGAACTTTACATTTATAAAAAAAAAAAAAGCAACTTCATTAAATATCACAGCACAAGAAGTGCACAGTACAATTAGCACGTGATCCACCCAAGCTTCATCCTATATAAGAGCATTTATATGTGCTCTATGTATATCACTTTTGAGAAAGAGTCATGTTCAATTAAAAGCTTTTTCTTCTTTGTCAAAGATTTAAATCAATGGATTTAAATTGGTTCTAATTTCTAGATGAGACAATGCTTCCATATAAAAAAACTTTTAAGTGGTAGTAGTAGCAGTAGCAGTAGCAACACTTTATCACTGAGATGCAGATTTTTTCATGTCTTTAAATCATGGTTTTGATTATAGCAGTTTCAGTTAGCTGTAGCGCTGAGGACAAAGTTGGGTGCAGGGGCTGTGGAAACGAAAAATATGCAGGAGTAATGTATGGAGTTACTTCGGTTAGCTAATAAATGAAGCGCGAGTGAAAAAGGAGCAGGGTGGCACATACTGTACAGTTAGGTTGCTGCAACTTCTTGAGCATAAAACAGTGTAGTTGGTTCGCCAATTTATGCAGTAATGTATCAACTTGGTTTGAAAATTATGCAGTAGCAATGCTGCTGAATGTTGGCATGTGGTAATATATGGTCACTGAAATTTAAATGTGCAGTCAAGGTTGTCCGTGCTAATTTCAAATGGTGCTTGATGTGTGTCTGTTATGCAGGTGAAGTGATAGAAACGCTGTATTTATAATGAATATGGCAATGGAGTACCAACTAGCAACATTGCATTAAACCACAAATTGTGTATTGCAGTGCATGATTGTCAACTAAATAAAACAAAACGCAGGATGATAAAACAAAATGCAGGGTGAGAGAACCAACACCAACTAACAAACAATGAAAAACAAATGTAGCAATTTCTCAAGTTGTGGAATCCATAAACCATTAATTAAAAATAACCCATGAGGTCACTAGTAACTAAAACAAGCATCAAATAAATAACATAAATGGAAATTGAAAATATAAATTGATGCTAAATCCTACGCTCAAGGGACAGCCAATGTCTGCATTCCGCAGGGTGATATCAAACTCTCAACATAGATAATTGGAACCATCCAACCACTGATGTTTTCAATCTCGGGAAGTTTAAACTTATCACTTCTATAATCATAAACAACCAACTTCGGTTCCAATGCATCTCTAGTCACCAGCAACACTTGTTCATCATCATAAATGTCAAAACCGTGATTCCCCTTAGTATTTTAGGCAGTTTTATATTTATTGTATTTTTGTAACAGTTTTATATTTACTGTACTTCTGTAACAGTTGTATCTTGCTATTATTAGGTTTATGTATTTAGGATCAATCCCATAATGACAGGGATCCGTTTTCCCTGGCTCATGTATATATATAGGTCCAGTGACCTCATAATAATAAAAAAAAAAGAATATTATTCCTTCTAAATTTAAGATGGTATCAGAGCTCCTGATCCTTGGGAGCCTCTGACCGTGCCTGTAAACCCTAAGTTGCAGCCTTCATTGCTGCGCTACCTTTAAGCATTATTGCAGCCTTCATTGCAGCACAACCCTCTCTTCCTTGATCATGGCTGAGGTCATGAATCCTATTCTGGAAACTGGGGACAGACCCCAGACTGCTGGAGAATTGCAGAATGTTCATTCTGCTTATCGGTTAAATGGGAAGAATTATCTCAAATGGTCTCAACTCATTAGGACCATCTTGAAAGGAAAAGGAAAGGTCAGTCACCTGACTAATAAAGCACCTGATAAAACAGACCCCAAGTTCACATCATGGGACGAAGAAGACTCCATGATCATGGCGTGGCTATGGAATTCAATGGTTCCAGAAATCAGTGATACCTGCATGTTCCTTAAATCAGCAAAGGAAATTTGGGATGCAGTAGAACAAACTTATTCTAAGGCCAAGGATGCTGCTCAAATTTATGATGTAAAGGTAAAAACCGTGGCTGCCAAACAGGGAACAGATCAGTTACAGAATATGCCAATCAACTCAAGTCTCTATGGATGGAATTGGACCACTATCGAGTTATACAAGCAAAGTGTTCAGAAGACTCAGCAATCCTTAAGGAGTATATTGAACAAGATAGAGTCTATGATTTTTTGGTAGGCCTGAATCCTAAATATGACCAGGTCCGAATCCAAATCCTGGGAAAAGAGAAAGTCCCCGGGCTTAATGAAGTGGTAGCCATTATCCGGAGTGAAGAAAGCAGGAGAGGACTGATGCTGGAGACCTCAACCACTGAAAGCTTCGCAATGATAGCTGAAGGAGGAACAATCATGGTTGCTAACCAGAGGAAAAATGGGGTTCCAAATATGGAAAAAAAAACACGAGGAGGTCTGGTGTACCCACTGTAACAAGTCGCGCCACACAAGAGAGAAGTGCTGGAAATTACATGGAAAACCCCCCAAGCCGAGAATGGGGGCCGAAAGGAGGCCCTCCAAAAAGAGGAGGGCAAGGGCAAGCATACATTGCTAATGGACAAAGTGAAGAATCTGTCCAACTGAATCATGAAGAGATAGAACGGGTAAGATCCCTCCTTAGTAAATTGGAGAAGCCCACAGGTACATGCTCCTTAACATATTCTGGTAAGCTTCCACTTTCTTTTGGGCTTAATGTTTCAGATACACCATTTACACATTACTGGATATTAGACTCTAGAGCCACTGACCATATGACCCCTCTACCCAAATACTTCTCCACATATTCCCCATGTCCTAGCAACAAGAAAATTTCCACAGCAGATGGAACCCTTATAACTGCAGCAGGACAAGGAGAGGTCTAAATAAGCCCATCCATAACATTAAAAAATGTCCTTCATGTCCCTAAATTTTCCACCAATCTGATTTCTATACAAAAACTCACAAAAGATCTCTCATGTAATGTTGTTTTTCATAGCAACTCTTGTATTTTGCAGGACAAGAACTCGGGGAGGACGATTGAACATGCTAGAGAATGGAATGGCCTATACTACATGGACGATCCTAATCTGCCTACCAAGAGCCGCTCTCTCATATCTGAATCTACCATGACCAATAAAGAGAAAGCTCAACTATACCACTGCCGGCTAGGACACCCTTCATTTCAAGTTGTAAAAGTGCTTTTCCCTTCCTTGTTTAAAAATTTAAATGTGGAGAGTCTCCATTGTGAGGTGTGTGAGCTTGCTAAACACAAGCGTGTACCTTTTCCCATTAGCAATAAAATGAGTCATTTCCCTTTCTTTCTTGTTCACACTGATGTATGGGGTCCTGCTTATGTTCCTAATATCTCAGGTGCTAAATGGTTTTTAAACTTCATAGATGATTGTACCCGAGTGACTTGGGTTTTTTTATTGAAACAAAAATCAGAAGTTAGCTATGTGTTTTTTCAGTTTGTCTCAATGATTAAAAATCAATTTGGGGTCGGTATCAAAAGAATTAGGTCTGATAATGCCAAGGACTACTTTAACCTTGTACTAAACTCTTTTTGCCAAAAGGAAGGGATAATCCATGAGTCCTCATGTGTGAACACACCCCAACAGAATGGGATTGCAGAAAGGAAAAATAGGCACCTATTAAATCAAACTAGAGCTCTACTTTTTCAAAGCCATGTTCCTAAGAGATTTTGGGGGGAAGCCCTTCTTATTGCCACCTACCTAATCAATAGGTTACCCACTAAAATCTTAGACTCAAAAAGCCCCATGGAAGTCCTATCCTCATTCTGCCCACACTTGGATCCTATAAATAAACTCCAACCTAGAATATTTGGGTGTGTATCCTTTGTGCATGTTCATAGTAATGAAAGGGGAAAATTGGACCCTAGGGCTGTCAAATGTGTATTCTTAGGGTACTCTACCACACAAAAGGGGTACAAATGTTTTCACCCCCTATCAAAAAGATTCTATGTGTCAAGAGATGTCACCTTCAACGAACAAGAGAGCTACTTCAAGCAGCCTCATCTTCAGGGGGAGAATGTAAGAGAGGAAGATGAGACTCTCATGCTTCCAAATATGACATTTGGATTTGAAATTGGGACAAATGGCATTGTTGTCCCTGAAATTGAGAGAAGAACATAACCTGCACCTGAACCAACAACAGGACCTGCACCTGAATCAACAGCAGGACCTACACCTGCACCTAAACCAACAGCAGGACCTGCACCTGAATCAACAGCAGGACCTACACCTACACCTGCACCTGAACTAACAGCAAGGCCTGCACCTGAACCTACACCTGCACCTGAACTAACAGCAAGGCCTGCACCTGAACCTGCACCTAATGATGGAAAATTTGGGAAAAATCTGGTATATTCAAGGAGAGAAAAAGCCACTCTAGAATCTGGCAATGTCCAAGAATCCAACCCATCATCACTGCATGAGGTAACACCTTCGAATCCTATAAACTCCAATGATTCTAATGAGTTTGTTTCTGCAAATCTAGAAGCACAGGTGGACCAAAATCTAGACCTACCCATTGCCCTTAGAAAGAGAACTAGAACATGCACCCAACAACCACTTTACCCACTATCAAATTTCATATCCTTTGAAAAATTCTCACCTACTCATAAAACCTTTCTCACAAACCTCAACTCCACACACACACCTTCCTCTGTATCTGAAGCATTATCTGACAGGAAATGGAAACAAGCCATGGATGTGGAAATGGAGGCGTTAAACAAGAATAGGACCTGGAAAACTTGTCACCCTACCAATTGGGAAAAAACCAGTAGGATGCAAGTGGGTATATACAATTAAATACAGGGCTGATGGGACCATTGAACGTTACAAGGCAAGATTAGTGGCCAAAGGCTTCACTCAAACCTATGGAGTTGATTACTTGGAGACATTTGCCCCGGTTGCTAAGATGAACACGGTCAGAGTAATATTGTCATTAGCAGCAAATCATGATTGGGACCTGCAGCAGTTTGATGTGAAGAATGCATTTTTACATGGAGACCTTGAAGAAGAAATATACATGGAGTTGCCCCCTGGTTACAATGGGCAGGTTACTGCTGGAACTATTTGCAAGCTAAGAAAGGCCCTATATGGGCTGAAACAATCCCCAAGAGCATGGTTTGGAAGATTCACCAAAGTTATGACAGGTCTAGGCTACAAACAAAGCCAAGGGGATCACACATTATTTATCAAACATTCAGATTCAGGGGGAGTAACAATTTTATTGGTGTATGTAGATGATATTATAGTTAGTGGGGATGACAAAAAGGAGCAGCAAGTGCTAAGTAAATGCCTTGCCACGGAATTCGAGATCAAGGCATTAGGGAGACTTAAATATTTTCTGGGAATTGAAGTTGCCCATTCCAAGAAAGGAATCTTCATATCTCAACAAAAATACACTACTGACTTGCTTAAAGAAACAGGGAAGACAGCCTGCAGACCAGCAAGTACTCCAGTGGACCCAAATATAAAGTTGGGAAGTGCGGAGGAGGATATTGCCGTGGACAAGGAAATGTATCAAAGACTTGTGGGCAGGCTTATTTACTTATCTCATACTAGACCAGACATTGCTTTTGCTGTAAGTCTAGTTAGCCAGTTTATGCACCAACCAAAGGAAGCACATTTACAAATTGCTCTTAGAATTGTCCAGTATTTGAAAGGGACCCAGGAAGAGGGATTTTGTTCAAACGAAACAAGAGTGTAAGTCTTGAAGCATATACGGATGCGGACTACGCAGGGTCAGTGGTAGATAGAAGATCAACTACTGGATACTGCACCTTCCTTGGTGGAAATCTAGTAACTTGGAAGAGCAAAAAACATAGTGTAGTAGCTAGATCAAGTGCTGAAGCAGAATTTCGAGCAATGGCCCACGGAATATGTGAACTTCTATGGCTGAAGATTATATTGGAAGACTTGAAGATAAGGTGGGATGAACCTATGAGGTTATATTGTGACAATAAATCTGCAATTAGTATAGCCCACAACCCGGTGCAACATGATAGAACTAAACATATGGAGGTTGACAGACACTTTATCAAGGAAAAACTAGACAGTGGCATGATTTGCACACCATATGTATCCACTCAGAATCAACTTGCAGACATACTCACCAAGGGGCCGAACTGCATTAACTTTGAAGGAATTATATCCAAGTTGGGAATGGAAAACACCTATTCACCAGCTTGAGGGGGAGTGTCAAAATCGTGATTCCCCTTAGTATTTTAGGCAGTTTTATATTTATTGTATTTCTGTAACAGTTTTATATTTATTGTACTTCTATAACTATATTTATTGTACTTCTGTAACAGCTGTATCTTGCTATTATTAGGTTTATGTATTTAGGATCAATCTCATAATAACAGGGATCCGTTTTCCCTGGCTCATGTATATATGTAGGTCCAGTGACCTCATAATAATAATAAAAAAAGAATATTATTCCTTCTAAATTTAAGAATAAATATAAGCTACCTTAATAACGGGATAAAAACCAAGATCTTCAATAAAAGGAATGGTGAATAATTTATTCCAAGACTCTTTCTTTCCATATTCCTTCATAATCCAAACATCAATAAACGACTCACCATTAGCAAAGATACACAAACAATCCCTCAACACACCTAACCTCAAACTAACTACATTCACCTCACCATAATCAGGCTGCAAAATCTCTTGATAAGACTCGTTCTCTAAATCAAGTGAAAAAATGGAAAACGAATAGTTAAATTCACTCCCATCCTCAGATGTCAACCAATTAATAGCACCACCAACGAATTTCCCCGATTCACCAGATGGTATCACACTGTAAGGTAACTCATGAATCCTTCTCCAACCAACAGTACCTAAAGTATGAACCATCACTCGAGTTTTACTAAAACCCTCATCATCATCACCATTATCCTCATCAATACTATCATCATCACTATCATAGAAAAAAATGACAACTACCTTGTAATTATCAATTAAATGATCATAACCAAATCCATACATTGTTATTTTATAATAATAATCTAAAGATGGTTGCGAAATATTGAATTTTCCAATAGAAGGGTTCCAAAAAACAAAATGGCCTGGAATTCCAATACAGAGAATGCCGTGACAAGAACCAATAACTCCAAAAGATTCAACGTTCGGAATGGAAAGCTTCGTTTGCACGATGTTATGGTCCGTGGCTGCTTCGAAAACAGATGAATCCCAAATTTTAGTATTAAAAAATGGGTAATTGAAGTTTACGATGAGGTGGCGGTGGCTTTGTCGAGGGGAGGTGATTGACATATGACGATGATTCTTTGCAAATTTGGGATCGTCAAAGATTAGAGATTTCCATGATTTGCATAGGCATTGAAATTGAATTAGGGATTTCACTGGCAACCTAGAGAGAATTTCTTCAATGAGATCGAAGGAGAGAATGGGAAGCGGAGGTGATGTTAGGGTTTCTTCCATAGTGGTTGTTTTCTTCGTCAGTGATTGAGAAGAAGCTGCGTCGTTTTCGTTGCTACTTGGAACTAGGGATGAGAATAGGTTAGGTCGTGAGGGACTATGACCCTTGACCTATTTGATAAAAAGACTAGGTTCAGGCTATTTTTAAAGTCTATTTATTTAAATAGGTCAGGTTCATGCTTATAAAAGAAGGCCTTACAGGCCGGCCTATATATATTTAATTATTTATTAATGTTATTTTTTTTATTATTATATTAATAATATTATTTCCTATTTTAAATTCTATCAATTAGACAATCACTCAGTAATCATTTCATATTCGATAGCCATTCTATATTTGGTAGTCATTCCATATTCGATAGCCATTCTATATTTGGTAATCATTTCATATTCGATAGCCATTCTATATTTGGTAGTCATTCCATATTCGGTAGCCATTCAATTAGTCAATAACTTAGTAGTCATTCCATATTTGTTTGAGAGGTAATAATTGGTACATTTGTTTCAAAAAAAAAAAAATATCTATTCTTTGAACCAAGAATTATGTTTTAGGGTTTAAAGAATGTTTGTTTCAGATTTTTTAAAAATTATTTTGTTAGAAAAATTATTTTTTGTTTAATATATATATAGATATGTACATTGATATTGGTATGTGGAGAGCATTTAAATATTTTAATATGAATAAGGCTTTTAAATAGGCTTCCAAGTCAGGCCATGCTTTTAAAAAGGCCAGGTCAAACCGAAAAAAAGCCTGTGATAGGCCGTAGGCCAGGCTTAGGCCTAAAAAAATTAATCGTAGACCAGGCTCAGGCCTTGCAAAGTCTGGCCTGGTCTGACCTATTCCCACCCCTACTTGGAACTGACGTCTTCTTATGTTAAATCTATTTATAGAAAACAATTCGTATACGCATGTTTCTTTATTTAATTCGTATACAATTCGGATATTAATTAATGTAAGAATTGGTGTTGGAACAACACTCGTTAGAGCATCTCCAACGGTAGTTAAATGAGTTCGTTTGTTAGCGTGTAATCACTTAACTTTCAGTTTTTTGTGAGTTCACTGTTGGAGTTGTGCCAAGGTGTAATCACGGTACTGTCAGGAAGGAATGGTGTTTCATAGCAGTTACCTTTTTTTTTCTATCTACTTTCACAATTAATAATAATATATAATTATAACTGCTACTTTTTATTAATTTTTAATAATAATAAATTTATCTTTTTTTATTAATTTATAGTCGTTAACTTTTTTTTTAATTTATTAATAATAATAAAAATAATGTATAATGAAAATAATATATAGCTGTTAACTTCTTTTTAAATTAATTTTTTATTTTAAATTAATTTTTTATTTTAATTTTAAATTAAAATAATGTATAATAATATTAATTGGAATATTTAAATTAATATTTTAAGTCATAGTAAAATTGAATATAAATAAAATATTAATGTATAAATTAAAGTTATGGGATATAATATGGTTTTTTAAAAGTTAAATAGTAAAAAAGAAATGAGTTGATTTAGAGTGATGTGGCATAGTGGAACCTATTTAAATGGATCACGTTGAGTTCACCATTGGAGCAAAAAAAGAATGAGTTGCTTCAAGATGATGTGGCACAGTAGACCCCATTTAATAAACCCATATTGAGTTCATCGTTGGAGATGCTCTTATTATCTTCGAAGAAAGAAAATTTAATGAAGAATCAAAACTATCAAGCATAGAGATCGATCATACATATTGCAAATGAATTTTAATAGAGCAACAAAATATCTGACCTACATTCCACCATGAATCACATTATATACGTCGAATAATGTAGTATATATGTACAAAACTTAGGATGACATGGCCCCTCACTGCTTCAATTAAGATCTGCCATTATCTACTATGTTATAAAATAAATTAAACAATTTTACTTCTCACACCCTTCAATTTACTTCCCACACCCCTCAATTTATTTTAAAACCCAAAATACCCAAACTACCCTTCCCTCTATATTCACTTAATACATTCATCTTCTAACTTCATCATCTTCATTAACCTAATACATTCATCTTCAATCATCTACATTCTTGAATCAAGTAAGCAATCTTCAATCATTTTCAACACCATCTTCAATCACTTCAAGCATCTTCAATCAAGTAAGCAATGATGTTTTCGTTTTCGTTTTTTGGGTTTAACTCTTTGGGTTTTGTATGTTCATCAATGGTTCTGGGTTTGATGTTGTTTTCTGGGTTTCGAATGTTCAGATACGTGAAGTGAAATCAAGTACATGAACTCAGATCACGTAAGTTGATGGAGTTTACGTACGTGAACTCAGATCACGTAGGTAGATGTGAACTCAGTTCACGTAGGCTGATGGAGTTCACTTACGCAAACTCAGTTCACTTACGCAAACTCAGTTCACGTAGGTGATGGAGTTCACGTACGTGAACACAGTTCACGTAGGTTGATGAAGTTCACGTACGTGACCTCAGTTCACGTATGGGTTTATGCTTGCCCCTGTTGTGGTTTATGTTATATTGCTATGTTGTTTTGATAATGATTATGATTTGTTTATGCAGAAATGGTGCGCACAATGTTTATTGATAGAGAGGGTCGTATTATACTCGACCAAGGGACTGATAGAGAGGGTCGTGTTAGACCAACCGCTTCTCCACGGGCTCACCGTGCTCACCGTGAATTGCGTGGACATCGAAGATTACGGAATCAACAAGCAGAACATGCGCAACCAGAACAGGGCAAGCATAGGAGGCCCAAGCGGATGAGGCCCAACCTGAAGAGGTTCAAGCGGATGAGGCCCAGCCTAAAGAGGTCCAAGCGGATGAGGCCCAACCTGAAGCAGATGACGGATATCCTGGTGGTCCGGTTGACAGGTCTGTCCTAAGGACATACGGGGATCATGTTGCGACACGACTATGGGACATCGTGGTAAATTTCTGAATCAAATTAAATATTAAATATTTGCTTAATGTGTTTGAACTTATATTTGTTCGGTTAATTTATTTCAGGATCGCGGAGAGTTAAGGGTTTTTAGCAATGACAAAAAATTAAAAGAAGCTGTCATTGAAAATCAAGAGGTTGAAGAACTGGTTAAAAGTTATGGTTTATATACATTGCTAAAATGCAGCTATGAGATGATCGACAAAGGTCTAATTTCTGCCTTTGTCGAGAGATGGCATCGCGACACCAACAACTTTCATCTTCCAATTGGGGAGATGACCATTACTTTGGACGATGTCTCTTCGCTGCTGCATATACCCATCACTGGTGCATTCTTCGGCGTTAATATATTTAACAAGGATGACGCAGCAGAGTTGTTGGGTGAGCTTCTTGGGGTGAGTTTGGATGCTGCATATGTTGAGTTTAACTTGACGCGGACAACCACTCTTCGGTACAGTTGGTTGCTTGACGTATACCATCAGCGATGTGCTGATCAGCATTGGCAGATGACTGCGAGAGCATTTCTTTTATTTTTGATGGGTTGCACCTTGTTCAGCGACAATGGTGCCTTTGTAGTGAGTGTTGCCTACCTTGAATGTTTCAGAGACCTCAACTCATGCGGAGGATATGCATGGGGTGCTGTTGCGCTTGCTTACCTATACGACAATCTTCAAGAAGCGAGTATGCATCAGACTAGAACAGTATTAGGGTATTTGACACTATTACATGTATTTGCACTTGTTTTCCTGGTTTGATTTATTTCCTGGTTTGCTGCTTTATTGATTTATGAATATCTTATTGTATATGTGCAGGCGTGGATGTATGAGCATTTTCCAGCATTATGTACGAATTGTTGTAGACTATATCAGGTTTATGATGAGGACTATCCGAAAGCACTTAGATGGAAGTCAAAACGGGATAAATGTTTGGTTATTCCATTTAGGAAAGCACTGGACGAGATTGATGTTGATGGCATATGTTGGACACCCTACAGAGAGCATAGGCCGAAGCGACCATTTGAGGTTGTTTCATTATTCAGAGGGTGGATACGCTGGGGTCCCAAGATGTATGCTCACTTGCCCGATAGGGTATTGCGTCAATATGGACATGTCCAAACCATCCCTGGTTCACCTTTGGAGATAGTAGGTCAGACGACCACACCAGAGGAAATGGACATCATGTTTATGCAATACGCTGTACATGTAGTTGACGCTGGGGCAGTTGTACACAGACCTGCAGACTGCACAATTGAGTACATGGACTGGTTTCGTCGGATTTCTCATCCATATATCATTCGTAGAGAACCAGTCTATGTAGCACCTTCGGTTGCAGAACCTGCCGATGATGATCATGCTTCAGAAGAAACAACGGTAAATTCATTTAAATTTAATTTATAACTTTATAAATTAAATAGTCATGTAATTAATTAATGTATTTTTTAATGCAGCGTCGAGCAATACAAATTGCAGAGGAGCTTCTTGGTCGACAGCTGGTATTACCTGATGGCATCGCACTCGTGAATGAATTAATTTTGATATTGCGATCTTAGAGGGGTGGTGGTAGAGATTGGACTCATGTAGTGCCATATCGTAGGAGACATAGACAGACTTATGATATTTACTTTCGATATTTATTTTGGATATGTATTTTAGATATCTATTCTGGATTTCGGATATTTTGGTTACAGATATTTTGGATATATTGGATATATTGGATATCTATTTTGGATTTCGACCATATTAATTAAACAAATCAGTTTACAACTTCAACAATTCATACAATATTATTTGAATTCATACAATATTTTGGATATTCATTATATTTGAATTCAACAATTCAGTTTACATTAACTTCATTTATAGTTTCTGGAAATATCTGCAACCAATGTTGCATGCGATCCCTGTAAATAAATTCCCATTGTCGTGCTTCTTCATTGCAATAATTTTTTCACAAATTACTTGCTGGTGGTATAGGGGAATATGACTTTAAGTAAACCTGTTAAATTGCATAACAATTATAAATCAATAACAATTATAAAGTGAATTATCAATAACAATTATAAATCAATAACAATTATAAAGTGAATTATCAATAACAATTTAATATCACAATTAATATTTGTGTGAAATGACAGTTGTTAACAAATACAATAACAATCACACGATGATCTGACATAGATGTTGGTGGTGGACTTCGAAGTGGAAAATATGTTTGCGATTGGTTAAGTGATAATGCGATGACAACCAAGTTAAACTTCGAAGCAATCACATATCCCATTTCTGGAAGTGTCATCCAATTATCCTTCGACGCAACTTGCTCAACATACACATTGTGTATAAGTTGTCGAACATAATTTTCTCCACCAAATAGTATCTCGTAATGAGACATGAACTCTTGAAGTTCTATCACACACTGTTGACGGATAAATGCCCAACAGTTCTCACCCATTCCAAGTAAAGCTGCAACTGCATGATATCCACAATTACCATCATCACTGACATCAATAATGTCATCTATGAATTTATGAAGAGGAGAACTCTTGGTTGTTGAACTTTGCTAATTGATGGTCGAGGTGTGAGCTTTTGGACTGATGGTCGATGTGCTAGCTTTTCTACTTTATTGGTATCTATAGTGCTACATGCATTTGTACCACTAAATCGAACACTTGCATCCACATACTCCCACCAAGATGGATCACGCTTGGTTGATTTATCTCTTTTTGATACCTTACTTTTGCCTTTTTTTGGTGCACCTTTTGTTTTAACCTTGGCAACTAGTGGAAACATCGATGTAGTCCATGGATACGCGATCTCTCGTAATTTACCTTTAAGTGAAATTTTGCTAGGTACATCAAGTTCTTCAAACTTTTTCACTATGACATCTATTTCATGTTTCACAGATAACTCTGAAGGTTGACTTGATGCATCAACATGGAAAGCTAATTTACTCCACCAAACATGAATAGCGTCTAATGGAATGGAACGTGGGATCATACTATACCTGGTTATTTCACATGCACAAGGTAGACCATGTGTTGTCCTAATTGTGCAACGACACTCAGTCTGATCAATACCTACATACTTCACGCAATCATACTCTGCCCCAATGTGATCAATTGCATTTTTTGACACAACACCACGCAAATTCGCGTATAATTTGTTACTATAGCGATGCACCTTTTGAATGATGCTCTTTTCAAATGATGTTATTATATCATTGTGTTGTAATACAATCATGCTATTGATGGTTTCCCAAACACTACATATATCACCAATACTATCTTGTAATATCCTTTTCAAACTCCAATGTGCCGACTCAACCATTTGTGTTGTGGTGTTTCCAAAGTGCATAACTCTATTTGTCCATGCCTCAACAAACTTTTCCTTGTGAGGAATTAACCACTGCTCGTGTACATAATCATAAAAAATAGAACAGCTACTACAAATTCCTTCAAAGATAGCCAACTTCATGTAGTACTGAGCCTCATCATAACTGTAAATAAGAGCCTCCCATGCCTCCATTATTTGCACTTGCTTCTTTTTTGAAAACACATTCATCTTGCACTTGGCTTTGACATTCTTGCATATATGAAACAAGCATAATAAATTCACTGCTTTTGGAAAAACATTTTCAACTGCGTTCATCAAAGCAAGGTCTTTATCAGTAACGATGACTTCAACTTCACCACTTGTAATCTGTTCTTTCACCATTTGTAGTGCCCATGTGAAGTTATCAACACGCTCAGACTGTAGATATGAAAATCCCACACAAAATATCATTTTAGTAGATGTAACACCAATAATCTCAAGTAATGGCATTCGATACCTACAGGTCTTGTAAGTGCTATCCATAATCAATATTATGTGAAAATTATTTACAAGAGTGATAGCGTCTGGATGGGCCCAAAATATGTCCCTCAACTCATCTGAACCCTCTACCTTACTATATCGATAAACGTATTTGTCGCGTTCCATCAATGTCAAAAGATGTTGCATTTCTGTTCTATTACCTCTAAGTGATGAACGATATGCTTGACGTGCATTGTAAACTTATTTTATTGTCGTCAAACTTTCAACGTTATGATCCCTCAATGTCATTAAAATGTTTTTTGGTTTTACAAAGTTCTTTGTCATATCATCAAGTACATTTTTCTCATCTTGAGACAATCGGTCTAAGAAAGAGTGATCAGTCAGTTTTTTGGCCAATTTGTGGTTATGGAGACCACGTATTACATGCAAATACCATCCATCATCAACATTTGATCGTGTTCCTCTCAATCTAAATGGACAATCACATTTTCTAGTCCAAGTACTCCTCGTAAGATTAGGATTCTTCCAAGGTCTATATTTACCACTTCTTTCACGATCAAGAATTAATTTTGTCTTTGTTCTTGGTCGTGCTGTTGCAATTTCAGATCTAAAAATCACAACAACAATTCCATTTTCCCTTCCAACATTTCTAGCCCATTTCAATAATTCATCTCGTGTATCGAACATCATGCTGGTGGTAAACACATCAGTCAAATCAATCATAACAGGTTCAACTCCGTCATTCACAGCGTCAAAATTAGGTTCCACATCATCACACATTTCTTCAAAATCAGGATCCAAATCATCATACATTTCTTCAAAATCAGGTTCCAAACCTTCCAAACCTTCATACATTTCGTCAATATTGTCTCCCCCTTCATCCATTTAACTGCATCCAATAAATTACATAAATATAACAACATAAAAATTCTTAACTCCTAAACACAATAAACAAAAAAACAAATCTAAATTTTATCACCTTTACGTGAACTGAGAAAACGTATGTGTACGTGAACTCAGTTCACGTATCACATACGTGAATTGAATTCAAGTAAACATACGTGAACTCAGTTCACGTATGACTGAGATTTTACAAATTTTCATCCTATACGTGAACTCAGTTTATGTATGTTTACTTGAATTCAATTCACGTATGTGATACGTGAACTGAGTTCACGTACACATACGTTATCTCAGTTCACGTAGGTAACATGAATTTTAAAACTCCATTGATGTACGCAAACTTAATTGACATACGTTTACGTAAACCTAATTCATGTAGAATCAGAATTTTCATAATTTCATCAAGTACGTAAATTCGTTTCACGTAGACGTATGTGAACTAAGTTCACGTACGAAACCCAGATTTGGAAAGAAAAAAAACCAGCTATAAAACACAACAAAATACATACCTAGTTGATTTGAGTCACTATAATGATGAAGATGATGAAAATGATGAAGATGTTCAAAATGATTAAAGATTATTGAACATGAAATGTATCAAAAGGATTGAAGAATATTGAAGTTGTTAGGTAATGAAGATGAAGATGATGAAGATAGAAAATGAGTGGTTAAGTGAATATAGAGGGAAGGGTAGTTTGAGTATTTTGGATTTTAAAAAAAATTGAGGGGTGTGGGAAGCAAAATTGTAAATTAAATAGTCTTACTTTAACAATTATAATGATCTCTTTAGTTCACTTTGAACAAAAACAAAATTCAGTACCTTAGAGCTACACGATTATTTTTGGCCAAATTCTTCTAGTTCTGCCATCATACAGTCGGTGATGCACGGGGTACCTGAAAATCCAAAGTATCAACAGAAGAACAGGGGTAAGAATAGGGTATAGCATACTGATTCAAATTCGATGGGATCCCAACGATCAACTAAATTCAGGGTCAATATAAGAATAATGCTACCAAGTAATCGTCCTCCAAAATTATTTTTCTTACTTAAAAAATGCTACACTAAAATTAAAGCTAATAAAATATCATTTAAAAATAATATTGTCTCCATATTGCATATAAGCAATCCATCATTCCTTCTCCATATTCAGCTGTGTATTTTTATAGGCCCCAATGGCGTATTTTTATTTAGAGGATTTTTAGCCTTTCGCCATCCATCATTAATAACAATGATATTACAATATTACAATTTTAATTAGATCAATCAAACACTAAAATGCTATAGTGTTTTAATTTTTCAGCAGAGATTGAAATTTTTATTTATCCTTCCAATCATTTGAGGAAAGCGCATAAGGATCACATCCTTATCATCAAAATCAATGTTTTCTAGACAGCAGAAAATAGGGTTTCATTGAAATTTTGCAATGCAAGAATTCTATAATAACGTTTTTTTTTTAATTCCACTAGTTAATAGCTACTATTTAATAACATTGAGGAAATTAAAATTTTCATATTATTATTGCAACAACCAAAATTACAACAATTCATTTTAAAAAAGTGCTAACAATACGTCTTGAAACACATACTTCTTAACACATTCATTCTTATTGGATGAAATTTACATAAGACTCACCAAATTTATTTGGACCCCACATAATTTAGAATGAATATATTGAGAAGTGTGTTTTAAAGAGTATGTTGTTAGCAATTTTCTTGATTATGTTACCTCCCTTAACTTAGTCTCTTCCTCGTCAAACTGCCACAAAAATAAAAACAAATAAATTCTCCTTTGTGCAGGGTTGATTCGAATTTGCCAAAATTAATTGGACCAAACCAAACACGCCCACCTCTTCCTCTCATAAAACTCACCTTTTGTTGGGTTCAAATATGATTGGTTAAGTCTTACATTAATTAATAGTGAATTTAATATTGAATACATTATAAGAGTGGTGACTGATATACCTAATGCCTTATACTGTATTTAGATGAAGTAATTGAAAATTCTAAGAAAATTAAAATTCTAAGCAATCCAAATGCTTCAATTGCATTCACTTCATCTATATTTTTTTTATTTGGATTGAACACTTGCTTATATAAATTTGGGCTATTTTTATAAATTTTAAAAGGTTTGCGGCAAAAATGAAAACTGAAAAACATTAACTCACCATAAGTACAAACTAACTTCTCAAATAGATTTAACTAACAAGTATTAACTACATTTTTAACACACTTTCTTAATTCATGCTTGTTAAATCTACCATTCTCATCTTGCTTCTTAAATATTTGAACATTTCAATCTTCAAAGGTTTTGTTATGACATCAGTCACTTGAGCTTCATTTATGCAATGTTCCACATTCATATTCCCTTTACTCACCTGATCTCTCAAAAAAATGGAATCTAGTTACAATATGTTTGCTTCTCCCATGTGCAATTGGATGTTTAGTCAAATTAATTGCAGACATGTTATCCACTGACAAAGACACTACATCTTATTTCTTCATTCTCAACTCCTATATCAAGGTATCAAGCCAACCAGCTTGACAAGCTCCCATTGCAGTAGCAATGTACTCAGCCTCACAAGATGATAGAGCGCCACTGATTCTTTCTTTGAGCACCAAGAGATTGGTGTTGTTCCCAACAAGAAGAAATACCCAGCAGTGTTTTTGCGATCATATTTGTCTCCACACCAATCAGAGTTTGAATAGCCATACATCTTTGCACATGTTCCACTTTTTTCATCAAGAAATAAACTTATCCATCTTTGAGTCCCCTTCACATATTGCAAGATTCTTTTCGCAATCATTAAGTGTGACAAATTTGGTTTTTCCATAAACCTGCTAATTAAGCTACCATAATATGCTAGATCAGGTCTTGTGCAACATAAGTACCTTAGTGCGCCTATCATCTGTCTGAACTCAGTAACATCAACTTTATCATCACTTTCTTCTTTTACAACTTTGCATGTTAAATCTTCTCAATATATCAGAAGCATACTTACTCTAGTTCATTAATATTTCCTCCTTAATTCTTTGGAATTCTATTTCCAAGAAATATGTAAGCTTACCCAAATCAGTCATCTCACACTCCTTCAGTATATATGCTTTAAAACTGATAATTTTAGTTTCACTGTTGTCAATCACAAGTAGATCATCAACATAAAGAGATACAATTATTATACCTGCTACATCAACATGTTTCAAGTACATACCATGCTGACACTTGCACTTTTGCAATCCAATATGGCTGAGGAAGCTGTCAATTCTTTTGTTCCAAGCCTTTGGTGCATGATTTAAGCCATATAAAGTCTTCTTGGGTTTGTATACTTTTCACTCATGCCCTTTAACTTCAAAACTTGGGAGTTTTCTCACATAGACTTCTCCATTCAATGGTCCATTTAAGAAATTTGATTTCAGATTCATTTTATGCATCTTCCAATTTTTCAAACTAGCAAATGAAACTACCACTCTAATAGTTTCTATCCTTATACTTAAGGACCTTTGTAGAAAGCCTTTTACCACTCATCTAGCTTTATACTTAAGGACCTTTCCACTTGGACTAACCTTCACTTTGTAGACCCATTTGACATCAATGGACATTTACTGCAGTGGCAACAGACCTAATTCCCAAGTTTGATTGTTCTCAATTGAACTTAACTCCTCCTTCATAGCACTAATTCATTTTTGTCACAACCTAAAAATTTAATGTCGTGACCGGCGCACAAGCTATACTCCTAGCCTGGCAAGCCTAACAACTAACTTAACAATTAAACAACTAAATCGTTCTCTATCCATTTTAAATATATATATATATATATATATATATATATATATATATATATATATATATATATATATATTCTCGAAATTTCGACAGAGTATCCCCTGTAACTTCAACATTCCCAAATTTATAAAATCCCTGTTTAACTTTCAATTCAGTCACAATTCAAAGAAACATCATTTAATTGTTTAATACACTTAAAAATAAAACTTCTAGACTCCAAAATAGCTGCAAATTACATTAGACTCGACATATTTTACAAAAAAATGGTTCTTGATCAAAGAGGTCTACCAAAAAGAAATATAGTCAAGACTTGAACCTATTAACAGCTGCCTGCGAATCTGAAAAAAAAAAATAAACAAGATAAAGGGGTAAGTCACAAAGACTTAGTGATGAGACAACAACCACCATCAATTAGAAGAGAAACACAAAAAGGCACGAATTGAAATCAAAATAAACAACCTTAAAATCATCAAAAAATCAAACAAGTAAAAATACCATTTTTTTTAGAACCAAGATGCGACTTCATCTCATTGATAGCCTTTTCCTCCTAAGGGTGGCATTTCCCTTAGGGGTGACTCCATCTAACGGATAGCCCTCTCTTCTCAATCCCGCAACGCATCATCACGTATCAATTAAGGAGCTTACATCTCGTTTATAGTCCTCTCCTCCTACATATGACATTTCTCATAGGGGCGGCTCCATCTAATGGGTAACTCTCCCTAATCAAAACGAGGTAACTAGGTGCACCTAACGCAGTTAACGATTTAATAATTATAACATCGATTTCTCAAAATACGTATTTAAAATCATTTCATCGTAATTCATGAAAAACATACTCGCATAACAATTCAATATTTAAATATTTTAACTCATACGTAAATCAAACTAATAACATATTATATAACCACGACCGTTAAATTAAATAATTGACGAAATCAAGATAAAATTCAAAGGTTGTGTTCCCCAAAATTTTTAATAAATACTTTAACATAGAAAACATTTAAATAATAATAATAGCATTATAAAAATATATGACGTCGTCAACTCACAGCTACAGAGAATTGTCTAAGTTTGCTCTCCAACAACTCTCAGAGTAGCAGGATCTCAGCTGACAAATCTGAGTATCAAAAATATTTTCAGGACTTTAGAAAAATATTCTAAAGTTTAGCTAACTCTAGGAAACCATAGAAATCAGTTAAATATACTCTAAGCACAAAAATAATATTTTTAAATAAAACTACATTTTTCTATAAATTCTTACTAGAATTAGAGTTGTACATTTACCTTAATCAGTCTCAATAAACAACTCTCAAGAGATGGGTACCTTTTTCCTTCCTTAGAACACAAACCCTAACTCAAAAATCCCAACCAAAAGAATTTGTAGGAGTCTGAAAAATTATGTTTGTGGGGATGTTAAATCCCTTTTAAGGGTTGAAAGTTTGAGTAATATAGTGATAAGAAGCAAGGAGAAGAGAAGGAAAAGAAGGAAGAAAAAAAAAAGCAACAAAAATGGGGGAGGGGGAGTGTTCGGCCGAGAGGGAGAGAGAAAGAGAGAGAAGAAATAAGAGAAAATGAGGGAGGGAGATGGAAAGAGAGTGAGAGTGGGGTTGAGTTTGTTTTTATTTATTATTATTAATTAATTTTTATTATTATTAAAAAAAAAAAAAGACATGGACGTGTCAATTTTGGATCATGTACTGCTTCTTCAAATGTTAATGGCTCAGCTTCAGCAAATAGAGCTAGTTGCATTAGCTCACTCTCAACATGCAAAGCTGAGTCATAAATTATTTAAAATCTTGCAATCTCTGTGGTAATTGAGTGTTCCTTTGATATATTCTTACCTCATTCTGCATAATGATTGGTTCAATCACAGACTCAGTGTCACTATAAACACTAAGCTGAAACATATGCTCAACTGATCTTTCTCCTCTACTATTCTTCTAGCTCCTACTCTTTAATTCATCAACTATCACATCCCTACTAACCATTATTTTCTTGGTTATGGTGTTATATAGTCTATATTTTCCAGTGCTATGATATCCTACTAAAACCACCTTTATCATGAAGCTTCTTTCTAAGCTGATCAGGAATGTGCTTATAACAAATAGAGCCATATACACGAAAATGACTCACATTTGGCTTGTTACCTGACCAAGCTTCTCTAGGTGTCACACCTTTCAAACTTTTAGTTGGGCATTTGTTTAGAAAATAAGCAGCACTTGACACAGCTTCTTCCCACAAGCTCTTTTTTGACAGGTCTTTTCTTTTTAACATACTTCTCACCATATTCATGATGCTTTTTTTTTTCATCTTTGTAGTACCATTTTGTTGTGGTGTATATGGAGGTATTATCTTATATACTATCCCTTCTTCTTCACAAAATTATTTGAAATCAACTTAAATAAACTCCCCTCCTCTATCTGTCCTCAATACTTTTATGACATTTCCACTCTATCTAGACAGCAAAACTTTAAACCTTTTGAACATATCAATAAACTTCATTCTTTCTTTTTAGGTAGATTCATGTCTTTCCAGTCAAATCATCAATAAAAGATACAAAATACATGCTACCACCAAGTGATTCCGCTTGCATAGGCCTACACACATCTGTGTATATGACTTCAAGCTTGCTCCTTGATCTACGCTCCACCAGCTGCTTGAATTAGCCTATACAATCTTCACACATTTCAGCAGGGATAGGAATTTGTGTAAAACCATGCACCATACCTTGCCTCTTCAATTCATACAAATCTCTAATATTCAAGTGTCCATATTTGTAATGTCACACCCATTCTTCCCTAATCACAGTGGCAGCCAACACACCTATGCTCCACAACTTGAATTCCCACCTTGAAAGTCGTATTCTTTGACAAAGGAGCTTTGATTATCAACTTCTTATTGTCAAGTACCTTCAACATTTTATCCTCCATAATCATCACATAGCCTTTTTCAAGAAATTGGCCTAAGCTTAACAATTTGCTTTCTATGCCTAGAACAAATAGCACGTCAGAGATTGTTTCCCATTCTTTCTTTTTATCATCGCTTTTCCAATTCCTTCATTAAGTAGAATAAAAAACTGAAAAATAAAAACAATTTACTCTCCATAGCTACTAACTAACTTCTCAAACAGATTTAACTAACATGTATTAACTACCCTTTTAACAATGAAATTCCTTTATTTTGAAAATTCTCCAAATTTATTATCCAAATAAGGTAATTTTCATTTTGAATTTTCTTACTTAATGAACACTCAACATGAATCAACTAAACAATAAAAACATGATCACAAGTTTCTAGGATCAATTGAGTTTGATGGCAATCTTTGAAATATCTTAAAGGGTCTTGTTTATCAACATGAACATGATCCTCTAATAATACATAGGATCTTCCATAAACAAATATTGAATGCTCAAGGAAACACAAAGTAGATATATGTATAACACACGGTTGTTTATTATCAGAAATAATAGAATAAGTAATATTGAGGATAATTGGTTTTTGTGGTTTGTGTCCCGTATTTGCAGCACATTTGGTGCTAATAATAGTGGCTGCTTCTTGAGGTAGTAGCAGCATCTGTTTTTGCCAAGAAGTATTGTGATGTTAGATGTTTTAAGTTTTGGTTTGGCTTCATTGTAATACATCAAATTTTGGAGATTGGATCTCTTTATGGGGTGTGTTTGTAAGACATGTTCACATCTTCTGCATATCATTAATATATTTCATTTTGTTTTTGTAAAATAAGAAAGGGGTTAAATAAGTTTTTTATTTCTATAAAAATTTCACAATTTTTTTTTTTAATTTATATAAAAAATTGTCAATTTTTAGTTCCTTCAAAAATTTTTGCATTTTTATTTTTGGTCCTTGATTCTAAACCGATTATTATGTCTCATTTGAATTTCTGAATGATATTTTATATAAATGTTTAAGGCATAATAAGAAATTTTTCCTATAAAATTTAGAATTTTTTAACAAATGAGAAATTAAATATGAATTTTTAAACGTCAAAAATTTAAAAATTCATATTTAATTCATCATTTTTTAAAAGGTATGAATCTTTGTAAAGAAGTTTAATACGTCCTCAACATTAATGCAAAAAATTATTAAAATTAGAAATATACGTAATAATTGGTTTTAAATTAGGGACAAAAAATTTCTAAGAAACTAAAAGTTGATAAAATAATTTATAAGGCTAAAAACAAAATACTAAAACTTTATAGGGACTAAAGACTTGTTTAATCCAACAAGAAATTATACAATGTCAAATTTAGAAGAGGACAAAGCATTGGCCCTAGTTTTGTGTTATAGTTTGGCTACTGGTGATGGCTATTTCTGTGACTATATCCAACTTTTTGCAATTTTTTTGTCATATCATATCCTTTGCTACAAAAATATTATTGGAGATTTCCGTTGAATTAGTTCAGTTATCACATTTGTTTCCAAATTCATGCAACACAATCTTTAAAAAAAATATATTCAGCAGAGAAAACATTGTGAATGCTAGAAGAAAAAAAGATACATCAAATATCAATAAACAAAACCAAAGGAAATCCATTGGAAGAAATATAACAGCCCATCAAAAATATGTATATGTATCACTTTGTACATCTTGGAAACCCTTACCCAAGTAATTGTATAAAAATACAATCATCAAAGTCTAAATTATCCGTTTCACTTTTATGTTTCACTGTATTATTTTTTGTTCAACCATCCTCAGTCCTCACATGAGAATCAAAACATTCATTACAATTTCTTCTCCAACCTTAGCCCAACACAAACACAATATGAGCCTCAAATACGAACCAAAACAAAATATTACAAGAGGCATACTATGTATGCACTTGTAATATCATAACACAGCAAATTGAATGACAAATATCAACTTAACATGTACATCTACATTGTGTTTTCTTCCTCCTATATTATATAACATTCTTGTTAATATGAATGAGAGACTAGAAGAAAGCATACATGCAAACTATCACTTTTAAGGAAGAGTCATGTTGAATTAAAAACTTATTCTTTCCTGTTAAAGATCTAAATCATTATTTCCATAAATTGGTTCAAATTTCTAGATTCTTGAGACTATGCTGTCATATAAAAGATTTTGAGGAAGCAGTAGCAACAATTTATCACTAAGATGGGAATTATTTCATGTCTTGAAATCATGGGTTCAATTATAGCAGCTTCAGTAAGCTGTAGTGCTGAGAACAAAGTTGGGTGCAGGGGTTATGGAAGCGATAAATATGAAAGAATATGGTATGGTGGTCTGCCAATTTATGCAATAATGTAATCTGGTTTGAAAATTATGCAGTAGCAGTGCTGCTGAATGTTGGCATGTGGTTTATATATGCTCATCGAAATTTAAATGTGCAGTCAAGGTTGTCGGTGCTAATTTCAAGTGGTGCTTGATCTGTGTCTGTTATGCAAGTGAATCAATAAAGACGCTGTATTTATAATGAATATGGCAATGGAGTACCAACTTGCAATGCATGATTGTGAACTACATAAAACAAAACGTAGGATGATAAAACAAAATGCAGGGTGAGAGAACCAACATCTCCAACTAACAAATAATGAAAAACAAATGTAGCAATTTCACAAATTGTGGAATCCATCAACCATTAGTTAAAAATAACCCATGAGGTCACTAGTAACTAAAACAAGCATCAAATAAATAACATAAACGGAAATTTAAAATATAAATTGCTGCTAAATCCTACGCTCAAGTGACAGTCAATGTCTGCATTCCGCAAGGTGATATCAAACTCTCAACATAGACAGTTGGAACCATCGCATCACCGATGTTTTCAATCTCGGGAAGTTTAAAAGTATCACTTCTATAATCATAAACAACCAACTTCGGTTTCAATGCATCTCTAGACACCAGCAACACTTGTTCATCTTCATAAATATATGCTACCTTAATAACGGGATAAAAACCAAGATCTTCAATAAAAGGAACGGTGAATAATTTATTCCAAGACTCTTTCTTTCCATATTCCTTCATAATCCAAACATCAATAAAGGACTCACCATGAGCAAAGATACACAAACAATCCCTCAACACACCTAACGTCAAACTAACTACATTCACCTCACCATAATCAGGCTGCAAAATCTCTTGATAAGACTCGTTCCCTAAATCAAGTGAAACAATGGAAAACGAATAGCTAAATTCACTCCCATCCTCAGACGCCAACCAATTAATAGCACCACCAACGAATTTCCCCGATTCACCAAATGGTATCACACTATAAGGAAACTCATGAATCCTTCTCCAACCATCAGTACCTAAAGTATGAACCATCACTTGAGTTTTACTAAAACCCTCATCATCATCACCATTATCCTCATCACTACTATCACTTTCACTATCATAGCAATAAACAACCACCACCTTGTAATTATCAATTAAATGATCATAACCAAATCCATACACTATTATGTTATAATAATAATCTAAAGGTGGTTGCGATATATTGAATTTTCCAACGGAAGGGTTCCAAAAAACAAAATAATCTGGAGTTGCAATACAGAGAATGCCGTGACAAGAACCAACAGCTTTAAAAGATCCAAATTTCAGAATGGAAGGGTAACAAAGCTTCGTTTGCGCGATGTAATCGTCGGTGGCAGCTTCAAAAACAGATGAAATTGGTGAATCCCAAAATTTACCATTACAAGATGAGCAATTGAAGTTTACGATGAGGTGGTGGCGGCTTTGACGAGGGGAGGTGATTGACATATGAAGATGCTTCTTTGCGAATTTGGGATCGTCAGAGATTAAAGATTTCCATGATTTGCATACGCATTGAAATTGAATTAGAGATTTCACTGGTAACCTATAGAGAATTTCTTCAATGAGATCGAAGGAGAGAGTGGGAAGCGGAGGTGATGTTAGGGTTTCCTCCATAGTGGTTGTTAATCGTTGCTTCTTGATGGCGGTTTTTACTTCCATCGGTGATTGAGAAGAAGCTAAGTCGTTTTCGTTGCTACTTGGAACTAAAATCTTCTTAAATTTTGTTTCGTTAAACCGCAAAATATGTCCGAGTAGGGACGAATAGGATAAAGAGAGGAGAGAGTGAGTAATAATAATAATCAGTAGTTTGTCTATTTATAGGCACCTATAAAAGGAGATTCACTAAT
Organism: Cicer echinospermum; assembly: GCA_002896215.2. Lineage (NCBI taxonomy): Eukaryota > Viridiplantae > Streptophyta > Magnoliopsida > Fabales > Fabaceae > Cicer > Cicer echinospermum. The sequence continues at coordinate 4,451,109 of PGTU02000006.1, forward strand.
GCGTTTTTCATAACACTCTTTTTCAATATCCATGGAGTGAATATTTTCATAAAATATCTTTACGGTTCGTTATTTTGATAAAATATCTTTGCAGTTAGTAACTTAAGTTTAGTTTATTTAATTTCAGATAATAGTGTAGTTTTTTTTTTTAATTTGATTTTTTAATAAATTTTAAATAATAATTTGATTTTATATTTTTAAAATTTTAATAATATTTTTTATTTATTTATAAAAACTCATAAAATTCATCGAAATCTTCTAACATAACTCATAAAATTCATTATCAATTTTAAGAAAATTCATATATTCATCAAAATTATAATTCAAATATTCAAATAAACTCATATTTTCATTCTTTATTTGATGAATTTGATGTCGTTGAAAATCAAAATATGAGTTTATTTAAAGATTAAAGTTATGAATTTGATTAATATTTGGATTATGTTGAAAATGATAATTAATTTAATAGATTTTTTTGGAAGATTTTGATAAATTTTCAGAGTTTCCATAAAAAAAGATAACATTGTTGACATTTTAAGATATAAATGATTAAATTGTTACATAAAATAAAATAAATGATTAAATTGTTACATAAAATAAAATAAATGACTAAATAAAAAAAAATAACTCAATTGTTACATGAAATTAAGTTAAGGGACCGCGCAAAGTATTTTACCTAAATATTATATACTTTATTAAAACCTCACTAAAAAAAGCAATGACAAAAAAGTACAACATTATTTATGTGAGAACCGCTTCATTAAAAACCTTTTTAGGAAAATTCAATGGGACCAAACCATGGTGAAGGAAAAAATAAGACACAATATATTTATTTCTCCCCTCATGTAGATAATGATCTTTGAAATTATAAAGATCAATCTTTTATTGTAGTTGTTGAAAAACTTTACTTGAAGATGAATTTATAACGAATTTTGTCATATAAATGATTTTGTTGATGTTTGTATCACAACTTAATAAAATATCACGAGCGATTACATATTTTATCTGAATAAACCTTGTTATATCTTTTTTTTAATGTGTCATTGTCTCAGATGAGCGGTGCATGCAATATTATCTTCGTAAAAAACTCATGTAGTTATAATTTTTAGAACACAAACCATTAGTCCCTAGTAGTTGTTGAATCATAGGCCTCAACCAAAACATCTATTGGACTTGTCTCAAGTTGTTCTAAACTTTTCTCATCATTTAATGATATTGTTGTTAGTGATTTGTTTCACATATCTCCATGAAATAGCTGTACTTCTTGATGTAAACTGTAATATCCCGCTTTTTCGAGACATTAACTAACGAAATTCTAAACGTAAAAATACAAATTCATTTTTATTTATTCATGATTATCTTAAATACTCATTTACCTTAAAATCAATTAATAATATTTTTAATTATATTTTCAAAAATAATGAATCAAATTATTTACAATCACTAAAAGTAAATTTAATACGTTAAACAAAAGAAACTCCTAGAGCCAAAACTATTGATGTTTTACTACCCAACCATAAATCCTAGTTGGTCATAAACTTTGGACTTGTGGAAAACTCACCCAACAAGTCTAACACCGGCACAAAAATATCTCAGAGCCTCTAACTACATGCTATTGTAGTTCCTCCCATTTCTCCTATTAGGTTGACCATAACATTATTCGCTCAAGTAACACTATATGTGTGTCAACAAAAGTATCTTAGAGCCTCCAGCTGCAGGCTATTGTACTTCCTCGCATTTCTCCTATTAGGTTGACCGTAACATTATTCGTTCAAGTAATACTATATGTGACGTCCTGTCAAATATAAGGGTCATCTACAAAATACATACCAATAAATAAATAAGTACACACTTAATAAAGTTAATTCACCCAAACGACCAATGTACCTTTTATCTTTATAAAACACTAATCACACTTTAATCAATCTATACCCAAACAGACCTTATTACTTAATATATATGTCAATATAATGATTCCGGAATATCGTCTCCCCGCGGGCTTTGTGGGTCCTTCCAAATAACGCCACTAACTCAAAATCTCTGCATGTGGGGTCCAACGAATTATGAACGCACCACCACACAACTATGAATAAATATGCACGTGGACACTTTAATAAATCATTAATATAATGGGAGGCTAATTTATTAACGACATATCACATAACATTTAATTTTCACACTTTGAATATGTTCAATACAACCATTATAACAATATATCACATAACATTTATTTTCCACACTTTGAATATGTTCAATATAACCATTATAATAACATATCACACTATATTTATTTTCCACAATTTGATAAAAAGTATTTTAGCATAGTATATATTTAATCTTACAAATTTCAGAATAAACACAATCGTACATAGATATAATTGGAGTGATGCCCTTACTGATACGAATGTCGTTATTAACATTCTCACGCAGCGGCCTTTGCTCCAAATGTGCTACACTTGAAGGATGAATCACTAACTCATTTAATTCTTGAATTTCTTCCTTTTTCTCTCCTAAACGCTTCGCAGAGATTTTTTTTTGAATGACGTATTCCTTTTTATTATTAGAAGTGGGGACGTGGTATTAAATGGGAAACAAAATCAAATAAAAGTTTATTCAATTGATTTTAAATTATAGTTTTGATTTATAAAATAATTGCAAAATACTAAAACCCTCGAAATAAGATCGATAAGACAATAATTCAAATATGTACTTGAATTCTTCTGAAATTCATTGAGAATAAATATTGCATTTTTTTAAGTTTTTCAAGAACTATATAATAGGTCTAACTTTGTGCAATCCTTCAAGGATACATAAATATTGAATTCTTCGAATTTATTGAGAATAAATATTGAATTTTGTTTAAGTTCTTCAAAAACTAAATAATAGATCTAATTTGTGCAATCATGCAAGGATGCATGAATATTGAAATTCTTCCGTAATACACAAAGATTAAATATTGATTTTTGTTTTAAGTTCTTCAAGAACTATATAATAGATCTAAGCAATATCTTTGTACAATTCTTTTGAGATGTATAAATATTGAATTCTTTTGGAATACATATGAATAAATATAAGTTTTAACAAAAACTATATCACAAATCTAAATAATTTATAAAATAATAAATATAGTTGTAATCATTCATAGATGCATGAATATTGAATTTTTTCAGAATTCATAGAGAGTAAATAATTATGATATATATTAAATAAGCATGACAAATAGAAAATTAACATGAAACAATTATGAAAGATATATATTCATTGGACTTAGCGTCATGTTGATAACGTGTTGTAAATTAATCAAAATAACGGCAAAATATAAGAGAATAAAGATAAATGAGAGAAAGAGTGAATAATATTATTCTCTTGTTATGTGGTTTTTGTTACAATATTACTCCTATTTATAGACACAAGGGACATTCACTAATGCACTTTATAATATTCATAACAAGAGTGAATATCGGATTTTACAAGTATGTTTCTGTTAAACCGACTCGTAGAAAACAACTAGTATTGGTAGTAGTGAATATCGGATTTTACAAGTATGTTTCTGTTAAACCGACTCGTAGAAAACAACTAGTATTGGTAGTAGTATGGTACACATGTTTCTTTTTTGACAAGTTAGTATTGTATGAATGTTTCTCTATTCAATTTAATCTAAAGATTTATTAATCTAAATAGTTTTACACTTACAAGTAAATGAATTATTAATTATTAATTATTTAATTATAAATTGATGAAGTTTATAATTATGTAGTTTAACCATACAATCAATAACTCATATTAACGTCTAAAATTGATGCAAATTGATTTGCATCGTCCTTAAGCAGATCTATTTCTCTTAATTTAATTAATTATTATTGATTTTGATTGTAACCTCTTAATGAATTTTTAACTAGTTACACATTAATATATTTTTTTTACGTCAAAGACTCAAAGATATGATTTTTTCTTAGTGTTGTACAATATGATGAATCTGATTTCGAATATGATAAAAGGGTTAGATTTGTACATTATGATGAATCGGAAAATACTTTTTTATTGTGAAAATTAAGAACAACAAATCACAATCATAAAATTATACTAATTAACTAAGATTAAAATTAATCGGCATGGATTATATTATAGTTAAAGTAGCTATTGCGGGTGAGCATTTGCTGGAACGTAATACAACACATGATATTGCTGATTTTTTTTAAGAAATAAATAGCTCTGTTGTGTTCACCTTCATGATTGTAACCATATGTAACACCTCATTTTCTTCAAGACTCAGCTTACATATTGGAATCGTAGGCATCATTGTGTTTGTATGTTCATTTAGAGAAACTTATGTGTTGAGTTGAAATGAATTCATAGTCCAAGAAAGCTCCTAAATGAACTTATTTGGTGAGCAAGTCACCAAAAGTGAGACTTTGTTAGACAATGATAATATTCACAAAGCAAAATTGTGATGAACCCACATGTCATGTCAGGGTTTTGTATGGCTAATCCTCTCATTTTCACACCCATTTTCTCTTATACCTTACTGAATCTATGATTCATGATTATTGTGTTGATTATGTAACTTGTTATTGTAGTGTTTTTAGTAGCCATATTGTTGGGTTTTCGGGAGATAGCCATTAACAGGCCAAAAATTCAAGCGAAATGAGCCCTAGTTAAAGACCACGTAGCACAAAATTTCACAAAAAGGTTCATATGTTTATCTCTTGAAGCTGAGAAGAGACGTTGGTCACAAACATACGATCCTGTTATGTCTGCACTCAATCCATGTGAACAATAGCTTCAGAATCCTGTGTCAACTCAAAGTTAGTTGGAAATGATAGTAAAATGTAATTGAGTCTGCATTCCATCATTGATTATATATGTTATACCTATCCAAACGAACTACCCGACCTATTTAACGCTGGTCCTAACAGGTTTGCGGGCTATCTTGTTTTAATATGGGCTACCCAAGTTCGGTCCTAGGCGGGTAGCGGCTAGACGTGTAGCCCACACATTTTTTTTAATATTATTTTTAAATTTTTAAAAAAATTGTTTGCTACTCTTTTAATTTAATTTTTTTCTTTCTTCCCATATTTTTATATGGTATAGTATAAATACATTAAGAAGAAAACAATTTGAATGAGTGTAATTAGTTCAATTTGAATAAGTGTTGAATCTCTTTTGGACCAACTTTTATATGAATATGTGGCCTAATTTTACTTTAAAAAAAATGATTATGCGGGTTACAAGGTATCCAATACACATATGGGCTAGTCCGAATAGGCATTAGGCTTATTCAAACAGGGGCACAAAATCCATGAAAAATTTGGGCTTAAATTATTAAGCCCGAACTCTATGTTTTAGTGGGCTGAGTAGGTTGACCCAAATAGGCTGGCCCGTTTTAATGGCTCTACTATATGTGTCATTAGTTGAGTCTATATACATCATTGATGATGTATGTGTAATTACTTGAATCTATATACTTCATTGATGATATATGTGTCAATACTTGAGTCTATGGATTTAACTCATCTAACGTGATAAATTAATAAAGTGAAAAAGCCAATGGTTGAATATAATCACTCATGATTGGTTATGCATGTACAAATAATATTAACCATTAATTTGATCATCAACAATTGACATTACTCTCTTTATTCTCTAAAGTAAATTGTTTACTTTAGAGAAGCCAAATCATGAGCCTATATATGTGCATACTTACATATGTTATGCAACTGTTGTTTTTTAGTTTTGAAAAACTGTTTAAAACCAATTTATGCCATCGAAAATATTATTGGGTTGAGTCGCGGACCAGGTCGCTCTCTTTAAGACATCTCGCGACACTGTCCAAATTATTCAAGGCAAGCTATCAACCACGAAGTCCCCAAGATAAAATGTCCAGATACACTGTACCGGAGTTCCACTACACCGTAGAAAATCGTTCTAGAATTACACCCTCAATATAGTAGTTGTCGCGGCCTAAAATTTCGAGTGTTTCTCGAATTCAATGGAGTCGCCACCAAAATTTATTTTAAAATAGGGAAAATATTGGGAAACCCTTAAATAGTAAAAATAAAAAGATGTGGTCTTTGAAAACAAATTTTTGAGTTCGGGAGTCGATTATGTGTAGGGAAGGTACTAGCACCCTACGACATCCGTTAAAATACGGTTACCTATAATTAATTGTGCAAAATTAATATTAACTTAAGTATATTTATTTTTTTATTATTAAATATAAATAACAATTATTACTATATTTAAAATATGATTTTGAAATAAATATGTACTTAACAAATAAAGGACAAAACAAGAAATTTTTATTTATGTGCTTGACAAGAATGTGATCTTGCTCCTACGTATCTCCCAGTGCGATGGAGAAATCAAAGCTACGTAGTTCTTGGTTAAAAAACAAACGGATGTGTTGAGTGTGTTTTAAAGAAAATTTGTTTTGTGATAAAAACATGTTTTGACAAAATAGAAAAATAAAAGAGTTTGATTTGAATAGATATATTAAAATACGAGTTTTAAGACGATCAAGTTGTACAACTCGTGTCCCAAAACTTAAGGAATAAAGAAGATGTCACATCTAATTTAATCCTCTAAAAAAATGTTTTATTATTCTCGATTTTTAAATTGAGTTTCAAAACCATCAAGTAGTACAACTTGTGTTTTAACACTCAGAGATAAAAAAAAGTTACATCTAATAAATAGGTCGATTTTAGATTAGTTCATTAAAATAAATAAATGAATGAATAAATAAATAAATAAATAAAATAAAATAAAATAAAATAAAATAAAATAAAATAAAGAGAATTTTAGAACTATCAAATTGTACTACTTGTGTCCTAACAACTCAAAGATTAAATATATGTCACCTTTAATTATTTTCTAAGAATTCTATTGATTAATTTATTTACCAAAATGAGTTTTAAAACTACCGAACTGTCACAACTTGTCTCCTAACAACTCATAAAAATTAAAAGAAAGTCACATTCTTTTAATATTTGATTATATTTTAACTTTTGTTTTTTATGAGAATAAAAATTTGATGTTGCATAATAAATAAATTTAAATAATTATATAAAGTAAAATCAGTAATAATAAAAAATAAAAATAGCAGTGAAAGAAATATATAAACTTGTAACTTGATCTATTAAATAAACAAAATATATTTTAATCAAATAATATAACCAAAATAATATACACGTGGGAGCTCATTTTAATACATCTTTTAGTTAAACAAGTAATAGAAATAAAATTCATTTTAATACTAAAAATACACAGCTCCAACAATTTTAATTAAATAATAAAAACAAAATTCATTTTATTGTTAAATAACACAAAAATAAAACTAAAAGAAAATTTATTAAAATATTTTATTGATGAAAGTAAAATAGGCTAACTAGTAGTTACATATATCCATTACTTAATTGTTAGTTACATCAATGAAACACAATGACTTATGGCATGAAGTATCAGAATAAAGATACATTCTCATTCCTAACTAAGATAACTACTAGCTAAGTTAATGTGTAGGAAAAGGAGTGCGGTCACGTCCATATGCTAAAAGCCTGAGAAACAGTAAGGATACAGCTTGTATCATGCTTTTAATAATAAAAAACAAATAAAAGCCAAATGAAAAAGATTTTAAGCAAACTATACCACACTTCAGATAGGAAGCATTAACAGCAGAAAAACAAAAGTTTTTATTTTTTTAATCACTCAAACTCTAATTTCAACTTTTCTTTCCAATATAAAGAAATTCGCAGTTTTAGTAACACATAGTTTAAAAAGAAAAGCAAACATGAAGGGAGAACGTACCTGCCTTTCCGGATACCAGAGGCCACGGTGGGGATAGAGGCGGCGGTGCACGACGGTGTGCAGCTCGATTGAAACCTTAGAATGGTTTTCTTCTCTGTTTTATTTTTCTTTCGTTTTTTGTTTAGCCATCTCCTTCTTTGGATGTGTGTTTTTTTATCAGTATTAATCTCAGATTTCTCTTCCTCCTCCTTTTTTGAAATTTGATAGGGTGTATTTATAGAGTTTTTTATATGTTTAGTTGTTTTCTGGTCTGTCTTGGTCCTTCTCTATCTATTTCCTGTTTGATGTTTCATTTCCTTTGCTCATCATCTGCGTTTTTTCTACACCTCTGATGCATTCATGGTTTTGACTTATTTGTTTTGATATGTTCTGTTGCTGAGCTTTAATTTGTCCCTTAGTTTATTTTTTAAACTCAAAATTTTGTCTTTTTGTTCTGCACAATGTGTACCAAGACTGATTTTAAAAAATTATGTTTTTATGTTTCTCAAAATAGTTACAGCAAAGGTCAATGACACTGCATTTGAAACAGAAAGGCAGCAACAAAACAGAGCCAAACACTGCATCAGAAACATAGAGGCAACAACAGCAACAAAACAGAGCCAAAGGCTTAATTTGAAAAAGTTTGACCTAATTTTTATTGTAATTTAATTTGGTTTTATTTTTGGTTGTAATTTGATTGTAATTTTAGAATTGTAATTGTAAACTGATTTGGTTTTGTAAATTGATGAGCCTAATTACTTTATTTCCCTTTTTAATATATGTTTTCTTTTTTATTTATCTTTAACCAAAATGGACAAAATTGGGGTACTACAGCTGCCCCTATTTAATTATATTTTACTTGAAAAATATGAAAATATGAAAATATGAATAACAATGGTATTCGTTTTCATGTTATCAGGTAAAAGATAAGTAAATATATGGACCTAAATTTTGTCCAATAACAAACACATGTATTAAAGTGCATTTGAAATGTTAAAGTGAGAATGATGCAAAAAAAATTTAGATTCGGATTAATCACCGATGCGTAGATTGACAGAAAAAAAAGATGATCGTCTTCAGATTGGTTACCGATGCGTAGATCGACAGATATGAAGGTGACCGTCTTCGGATTGGTTGCCGATGCATAGGTCTATAGAAATTAAAAATGATCATCTTCGGATTGGTTATCGATGCGTAGATCTATAGAAATGAAAGTGATCGTCTTCAGATTGTTTACCGATGCGTAGATCTATAGAAATGAAAGTGATCGTCTTCGGATTGGTCACCGATGTGTGGATCTATAGAAATTAAAAATGATCGTCTTCGGATTGGTTACCGATGCGTAGATCTATAGAAATGAAAGTGATCGTCTTCGGATTGTTTACCGATGCGTAGATCTATAGAAATGAAAGTGATCGTCTTCGGATTGGTTACCGATGCATGGATCTATAGAAATTAAAAATGATCGTCTTCGAATTGGTTACCGATGCGTGGATCTATAGAAATTAAAAATGATCGTCTTCGGATTGGTTACCGATGCATAGATCTATAGAAAAAATGATCGTCTTCGGATTGGTTACCGATGCGTAGATCTATAGAAATTAAAAATGATCGTCTTCAGATTGGTTACCGATGTGTAGATCTATAGAAATTAAAAATGATCGTCTCCGGATTGGTTACCGATGGGTAGATCGTAATTGGTCCAATCTTGAAGGTAGATAAAGAGGGGGAATAAGTATATGATATTTGCAATTCAAATGATAAGGTATGAACGATTCATGCGTGTGTGATGCATTGAGTAAAGGTAAAGTGTCAATGAAGATGCATGGATCATGTGAGTATGAGTAAATTATGTAAGGTTTATGTGTCATGCTCTTTTCTTTGATTCCCCGATCCTTATGCTCTTTTCCGTCCCAAGATTCAGAAGATAACAACCATTTTTTTTTTTTGCATGACGACTCCAGTATGTCTCGTGTGACCGCTTTTTCGAGGCAAAGCAAAATCTGTTGTTTAAAATGATTACCCTCCTTATTATTTTTCACACACTCATATATCTAGAGAATCAAACGAGTTCCCGTGTATATATTTTCAAATGTCAAAATATTTAAAATATTTTTATATTTTCACATATTTCAAATTCCAACATTTATTATCATAAAACAAAACTTTGAAACAATAGAAATCAATAATGAATCTGGATTGGTATATAAAGAGCGTAACGTACAACATTGAATGACAATATTGGAAAATGTACATTCGTTACAATGAAAGCAAAAACAATTGAGGTAGGGGTTACAATGTGGGGATGGGTATGTTTAATTTTAGGTGGAGACATAACAAACGCTAGTCATTCTCGTAATTTAGGAATCCTAATAATCAGCTTCCAAGAATAATAATTGCCCCAATCTGAAACACTTATCCCTAACTTTTGCATGGACTGCTCTTTCGAGTTTTCAATTCATCGGGATGCTCTAGTTTTTGCCTAGGTCGCCTTTTCAGGTTTTCAACCTAGCGAGCTCATCACCCTTTTTTAAGCATAATATTTTTTGACTGCATCTGAATTTACTGGAAGTGGAAGGTCATCTCCATCCATTTCTGCGAGTATTAGAGCTCTTCCAGAAAAAGCTTTTTTCACAACATATGGTCCTTCGTAATTCGGGGTCCATTTTCCACGAAAATCTTTTTTTATGGGCAATATTTTCTTTAACACCAAGTCCCCTTCTTGAAACTCTCGAGGACGAACTTTTTTCTCGTATGCCTTTTTAAGTCTTTTTTGATATAGCTGACCGTGACATAGGGCTATCATTCTTTTTTCTTCTATGAGATTTAATTGGTCAAATCGTGATTGAATCCACTCCGCCTCCTCCAGTTTTGTTTCCATCAAGACTCTGATTGAGGGAATTTCAACTTCAATGGGAAGTACCGCTTCCATTCCATACACCAATGAGAAAGGAGTTGCCCCTGTTGTGGTATGAACATAGGTTCTATAGCCATGTAATGCAAAGGGAAGTATTTCATGCCAATCCTTATATGTCTCCACCATCTTTTGTATGATCTTTTTGATATTCTTATTTGCTGCTTCTACGGCTCCATTCATTTTCGGACTATATGGCGAAGAATTATGGTGCTGAATTTTGAAACTATCACACAACTCTTTCAACATTTTGTTATTCAAATTAGTCGCGTTATTAGTGATTATCTTGTTTGGTAAGCCATATCGACAAATCAATTCTCTTTTGATGAATTTGACAACCACACTTCTCGTCACATTGGCATAAGAAGCGGCTTCAACCCATTTTGTGAAGTAATCAATACCTACCAAGATAAACCGATGACCATTAGAAGCTTTTGGCTCGATGAGTCCAATAACATCCATCCCCCACATTGAAAACGACCATGGTGATGTTAAAACATTCAAAGAGGTGGGTGGTACATGTACTCTATCAGCATATATTTGACATTTGTGACATTTCTTTAAGTGACTAAAACAGTCGGATTCCATGGTCAACCAATAGTAGCCATCCCTCAAGATTTTTCTTGCCATTGCGTGTCCATTTGCATGGGTTCCAAAAGAACCTTCGTGAACCTCTTGAATAATTTTCTCTGCTTCAGCTTGATCCACACATCTGAGGAGAACCATATCATGATTTCTCTTGTAAAGCACATCACCATTTAAGAAGAAGTTCATTGAGAGTCTCCTCAAAACCCTCTTGTCGTTCTCTAAAATACCTGATGGATATTGTTGGACTTTAGTCCTTTGAATCCTAATTTTGACATAATTAACAAACATACAATGTTCATAAATCATATGATAAATCTAATATTTGAATTGAGCAAGATTTCAGGAACAACAATCCAATCCTACACACTTGGAACAAATTGCTTGGAACACAAGAAATCAACAAAAGTTGATTATTCACTGAGTAAATCGATTGGGAAATCGATTTCATAACAAGGGTGTAAGGGATAAGTATATGTTTGTGATTGTATAATCGATTGGGAAATCGACTGACTAAATTAGAATTGAAAATTGAACAAGTCAGTGGCAACCTGTTTTACAGGTTAATCGATTGACAAATCGATTGTACATATCACAAAATGAAAACTGATTGAGACTAATCGACTGGCAAATCGATTGGGAAGTCACAGGGCACTAGGTAATCGATTGGCAAATCGATTGCTTAAAAACTTTTTGCAAAATAACTTCACCTGTGACAAACACAATAGATTGGACAATCTATTGTGTGAATTTCAATCAAGTTAAGTTTGGTTCCAATCGATTGGGCAATCGATTGAACTAAACACTTGGTAAGAACTTTTCAGGCAAATGCACATAAATCGATTGGCACATCGATTAACATCAAAATAGCTGAGTCACTGACTTAATCACAATCGATTGGGAAATCGATTGAAACAAACTTTTTGAAACACAATCGATTGGGGAATCGATTGAAACAAATGTTTTGATATCACAGTGAACTTCTAGTTTGTGGCAAATCGATTATGCATATTTGTGAATCGATTTATTCTGAAAAGTGCTTTAAAAGAATCGATTGGTAAATCGATTAGCTTATATAGTTTCAAGATTAAAGAAAAACAAGACTCGCGATAATCGATTGGCAAATCGATTACACATGTTTTATAACTTTAATAAATCGATTGGTAAATCGATTTAGTAGTTGTTTTTCTGAAACTATATAAACTGTTTTTCAATCTTTTTCAAACAGAACCTTGATCATAACTTTCATAATTCTAAGAACTCAAGATAACTTCAATAACAGATCACAATACACTTTGTTAAACAATCTGATATTGCTTTTTCAGATCAAGATAAAAAGATTATCAACAATCAATGAAAGAGCTTGAAAAGTAATCTTGAGAGACAAGACCATATTCTCATGAACAATCATTGAATATCCAGATTCGTGAGAAGAACATTGATCAAGATTGAAGACTGCTTTTTGTACTTCTTTTAATCTGTCTGTAACAATACTTTGAAACGAAACGAAGGCTAGAAATCCAGCTAGAAACTGGTGGCTACTTTCTTGGGTGAGAGGTCTCAACAAGAAAGAGTCGTACTTTGATTTTGTGTTAGACTGCTGAGTGTCTACAAGGATCAAAGGGTTGATAGAAAGCCAGCTAGAAACTGGTGGCTACTTTCTTGGGTGAGAGAGCTTAACAAGAAAGAGTCGCACTGTGATTCTGTGTTAGATTGCTGAGTATCTACAAGGATCAGAGGGTGATCAATAGGAAAGAGATCATTAAGATAGATAGGTTTCGGGGATGAAATTGGACAATCTGTAATTGATTCTTTCTATTGGAGAAGAAAATCTGAAATCCGATTGGATTATCAAGACTGGATGTAGGTTGTCTCGTTGACAACTGAACCAGGATAAATTTTTGGTGCAATCTTCTCTAACCCTTAACTCCTTTAATTTTCTATCTTGCAATATTTGTATATGTGATTAATATTAGATGCATGTTAAACATATTCTGTGTTAGGTAATATTGTTTAAAACTGGTAATTTGACTTGCATGCATCTTGTTTAATCTCTTATCCATCTACTCGCAATTGCTAATCTTGCATGCCGCAATTTAATTCCGCTGTGCATATAATTCTGATTTAATTTCTTAAAGAACTAATACATTCCGATTATTTCGAGGTCATACCAACCAACAGATATTCCCTATTCTTAACATAGGATTTGATATCATAAAACCATGGTTTGCTATCAAGTTCTTCTTCTATCGATAAGCAATATGCTGGCTTATCCTTTTGTTGAAATTTTTATGACGGCACATCCTGACCGACGCTTATTTTTGAACATTGATGATAAATGTGGCCAAGGCATCAGCCAGTTGGTTTTCTTCTCGAGGAATATGGTGAAAGTGATATGCTCGAAATTTTTCTACCAATTCTTTGATATGTGTATGATACGGAACCAATTTGGAATCTCGAGTTTCCCACTCTCCTTTTTTTTGATGGATAACTAAAAGATGAGTCTCATATACCCTCAAAGAACTTTATCTTTGACTCAATGGCTTCTTTAATGCCCATGACACATGCTTCATATTCTGCAATATTGTTTGTGCAATCAAAACACAATCTAGCCGTAAATGGAGTGAACTGGTTCTCCAGAGAAATCAAAATGCCTCAATCCATGACCTAACGCATTAGAAGCACCATCAAAAAACCAGCATCCATTTTTCTTTATCAGGTGATTCATTCTCTTCAAATAAAGTCATGATGCTTCATCGGGGAATTTCACACTGCATTGATTGATAATCTTCTACAGGTTGTTGGGCCAAATACTCTGCTAGGTACTTCCTTTTATAGCTTTTTGTGTAACGCTATATCAAATCGTATTCTGATAACAACATCTGCCAACGAACAATCCTTCCAGTAAGACAGGTTTCTCGAAGATATACTTAATTGGGTCATTTTAGACACCAACCAAGTGTATGACATAACATGTATTGCCTTAACCGACGAGCAGCCCATGCTAATGCGCAACATGTTCGTTCAAGTAGTGAATACCTCGTTCACAACTGGTGACTTTTTGCTCAAATAATAAATAACATGTTCTTTCTTACCAGATTCATCATGCTGCCCCAATACACAACCCATGAATCGTCAAGTACTGTCAGATACATAATAAAGAGTTTCCCAGGAACAGGAGGCACTAAGATTGGGAGGAATTTGACAAGTACTGTTTTAATCTTTTCAAAAGCTTTTTGACAATTATCATTCCATTAACCTTTTGGTCTTTGCGCAATAACTTGAAAATTGGCTCACATGTAGCGTGAGATGCGATATGAACCTGGCAATGTAAGATCAATTTGCCCAAAAAGCCACGAACTTCTTTTCCCGTGCGTGGAAGCGGGCATTTTTGTATTGCTCTTACTTTATCTGGATCCACTTCTATCCCTTTTTGACTAACGATAAACCCAAGTAACTTGCCTGATCTTACACCAAAAGTGCATTTAGCAGGGTTTAAACGGAGTCTGAACTTCCTTAGTCGCACAAACAACTTTTTGAAGTTAATAACATGTTCTTCTTCGGTCCGAGATTTTGCAATCATATATTCATCACACGTAAGCCTCTATCTCCTTAGCATCATGTGTCATGGAAAACAAAGTCTACCATTGCTCTTTGATAGGTTGGCCCCAGTATTCTTCAATCCAAATGTGCATCGCTATAGAACAGAAAGTCCCCATTAGCTAATGAATGTAGTATCTCCCATATCTATTCGGAGCATCTTGTTGGATATAGCGCTGAAAACCATCATAAAGGAGAAAAGAGAATGAAAAGAGCAATGCTATATACTAGGACATCAATGTGATCAAAAGGAAAAATCATCTTTTGACTAGCTATTAATTTAAATCCGATAATCAACGACACATTCGAACTTTGTCCATCATTATACTTTGGAACACGGAACAACGTAGCCACCCATGAGGATGAGGTTTTTGCCACAGGCTAAGAAACAGCATCAAATATATTCTTGACTTCTCTCTAATTTTAACTGACATATATGCCTCATCCTCTCAATTTTTGTTTGAAATGTGAGCACGATTCAGTTGATGGATGTGGCTGTGTTCAACTAGTTATATCTAGCCCAGGCATATCCTGATAATGACCATGCAAAGACAGCACGACATAATCATGTAAAAGTAACCAACTTTTCTCGCTCACTTTCTTTCATAGACATACCAATTTTAACTTCTTTTTTATCACGTCAGTCCCTAAATTGATCACCTCAATAGGTTTTTGAATAGGGTTGGATATCTTAGCATCTGTTCAATTAAGCTTTCTAATTCTGGGGGGAACTCACAATCGTCTCACAATCCTCATCAAGCATGATTATCAGACGTTCAAAAATTACTAAGAAATTATGTTCTTAGCGCGCTAGTATTTCAACATATCATCATTTCGACTCTGCATTGTGTTAAATTAAGAAGAAAGAAGGAAAAAAAAAAAGAAAATATGAATAAGGAATTGCCAAAGAAAGAGAAAAGAGAAAAGAGAAAAACAAAACCAGTTGGAGAATTCAAAAATGCATTTATTGATAATAAGTACGGAATTGGAAATACATATGCCCTAACTAGTTATCCTTACAGCCTTGGCAGAGAGCAAAAGGAGTTAAAATACATAATTACTTTGAACACAATTTAACAAACATTGGGGGAAACTCGATGATCTCCCAATTGGTTGAGATTGGTGTTTGGAGACAAGGTACTAGGCCTTGAGGGATCATCATCAACATGATCCTATCTACAACAGCCACTTGATCATCAATATATATTATTCCAAGCACTTTTGAAGGTTTGACGAATGTCACAGATAGGGATCTTGTGAATTTGGTACCGGTTTTCCCAACGAGCTAGCTGCTTTCTCGGTTTTTCCTTACAGCGTTCTCTTTGATCAGCTTTGGTAGGTATATATCCAACCCGTACTTATCCTTCTTTTCTGGTATTCTTATAATTTCCCGAATTTAAACAAAACTCGCTTCTTCCTAGACAGAATTTGTGATTCAATGAAGTGTAGATGCCGAAGTGTTGGTTCTTTCAAACGAATCTTCACCATGAAGACAGGTTGCGATTTTCTAATGCTTGGATAGGAAGTCTCAATGGCTTCCCGTGTGTCTTAATTGTAAGCCGTAGAAGATAGAGACTCACTACATATCTGGCTTCCCCAGATACTTCATCACCAGTTTATTGTTCACTATAAACTTTAGCTTTTGATGGAGAAGTGATGTCATGCTCCAGCAGCGTGAATCCACGGTCTCCGAAAAGGCAACGACGCGGCCTTAATACCATCATTGAAAGTTTTCCAAGTTTATGGGAGTCCGTTGAATTCGGCAGTCCAAATCTCACCAATAACTTGGTCTTCTGACTCGTCAAATCTTTCACCACCATAGACTCGCTTCAAAACAAGCCCCATCACAACAAAGTATTTTGAAGTGTTGATTGTCGGCATGACATTTAAACGAACCATTATCAACAAACTCGTTGCAAAATAGGAATGACATTACATGAGATGTTGTAGTGCTTTATTATCGCTCACCCCTCAGTTGGAATTCATCATCCTAAAACCACCGTTACAGGCGGTGATATTACCTGACAACTCCTCTAAACTGGTCAACGGTGAATATCATGGTACATGGCCTCGTTTAAAAACTTCATCAGTGCCCTTCTATGTGCTTCAAAGTTTAATAACAAAGAAAGAAAATATATCTTTAGAGGGGTTTGATTTAGTTGATCTTACACCTTATACTCACTTTGCTTGATAAACTTCAAAATTCATTAGCTTCTTCTTCAGGTATTGTTTTGTCGAGTTTCTAATCCTTTTATGGCATATACACAATCTTCCCTTGTTTTCTCCACGACCTTCCTTTTCCTAAGTTCTTCAGGAGTGTATACTCAACGCCATCGGGTCATCCCGCCATCCTGAATATTGGATATAGTACCTTGAGGCTTAAAGTATCACATGATTGACAATTCTAAATGGGTTGTGACTTCATAACTCCATGGAACCGCTTGTATTTCATAAGAAAAGAGGTGGTGCTGAACAATTATTGCATTTTTCCCACTATAAATGGTTTAGGATTCTCTTTTCTAAGAGGATTTCCAATGTCTTGGAAATACTTCATTTTTTCCATGCATGGCTTTATGGTCGGACATAATCATCTTTTGTGTACTGGTCTATCTTCTTCAATGAGATGACAGCGGTATCTCCGTGACCCGCAAAGATTATTCCCCACGTTGGACCATCTTCCTTGAGGTACCATTTGCATTGATTAATGTTTGCCACTTTAGTTTTTAAGGCTGACAATCTTCGACGGAATGCCAACGGCTCAACATGGTATTCACATTTAGCGTTTTGATTGTACCATTTTGAAATGGTGGTTCAAGAGGTTTCATTGTCTTGGACTACCATTGAATTTTGAAGTAGTGAGGCAACAATTGACTTTAGTGACGGGAATTGGGTCAAAACGGGTTTTCCTTTTTTGATTGACAGGTGGTCTATAGTGATATGAGATTGGACTTTGGTTCATTGTCCTTGTTGGAAAATGCGTAGGTGGTATTGATAAAAGGTGGCCTTGAAGGGTGATATTGAGGGTTAGGCTGTGTGGTTGCGGCACATATGGATAAGGAAGTAAGGAGTTTGTGGTATCGGGGGCTGAGATTTGGGGGTCGATAAATTGATGGGTGGAAAATAGGAGACTTTGGGTTACCATTACAGCATTAGCGTCCCTTCTTTCTTTTTTGTGAAGTCGTTTGGGGTATTTTATGCCAGTTGTTGCACATACGATCTTTCCACTCCCTCACCATTTTCTCTTTCTCTATCATACCAATCAGAAAAGTTTGATGATTAACTCGCAATCATCTTATCAATAAAAGGCGACTGGAGAGTATCCATAAACATACCAACATTCTCTTCAGATAAGGGAGGTTCCACTGGTGATGCCATTTCCC